>VZTD01000486.1:3381418-3495234 GCA_013397725.1 Rhagologus leucostigma
CGGGCCGGCCCCGCCGCTGCCCGCCGAGCGCCTGCCGCCCGCCGCCGAGCTCGAGGAGTGGCGGCGCCGGGTGCGGGAGGACGCGTCCTGCTTCCTGCGGCTGTGCCGGCACCTGGGCTGCGCGCCCAACATCTGGGCGCTGCACGAGTGGAGCAACTGGCTGACGCCCGTGGGCAGGGCCGGCCGCGGCGGCCGCCGCTATGACACGGCTTTCTTCCTGTGCTGCCTGGAGGAGCGGCCGCCCCACGCCTCGCAGGACGACCAGGAGGTGACAGCCGTCCTGGTAAGAGGGGCTGGGGGTGCCCGCGATGCAGCACAGCCCGGCCGGGCGGGTGTTGCGATGGGAGCGGGCGCTCCTGCCCGAGCCCTTCTCCCACGGCCCCTGCCTCCGGCACACCGCCGAGTGTGTGCCCTTACGCATCGAACAGGCGTAGAATCATAGAATGGTAAGGGTTGGAATGGACCTTAAAAATCATCTTGTTCCCCCCCCGCCATGGGCAGGGACACCTTCCACCATCCCAGGTTGCTCTAAGTCCCGTCCAGCCTGGCCTTGGACACTTCCAGGGATGGGGCAGCCACAACTTCTGTGGTCAGTCTGTGTCAGGGTCCCACCACCCTTACAGTAAAAAACCTGCCTTCTAATATCTAGCCTCAAAGTCCCGTCTCGATTTGTACCCATTACTCCTTGTCCTGTCACTACAGTTCCTGACAAAGAGTCCCTTTCCAGCTTCCCTGCAGTCCCTTCAGATACTGGAAGGTGCTGTGAGGTCTCCGCTCAACTGTCTGCAGATCAGTCAAAGCCACCCTGATAAAGCTCCTCAAGACGTGAGGAAAGGGGAGTTTTCACCTGCACGGTTGTCCTCTCCTCTGCACACCTCGAGCTGCCGCCATCATCAGAGGTGCAGATGCAGCAGCTGTCGAGAGAGGGTTTTTTGTGAGGTCGTTTTATATGATCCGTGTCACATCAGATGCCTTTCACCTTGAATTACTGTCTCTTTCAGAAGGCAGATGAGAAATACCCTTTTTTATACGTTCATTCCTGCAGTATAGTGGAGGGTTGTCACATGCCCTTAGTGTACAGGGAGAGATCCATGTGGTAGGTACAGGTAAATTCCAGGGCTGCAAGAGATGCTAGTAATTTTTGTCTTTTGGAGTTAGTTGGACTATTTTAAGTAATAAACTTGTTAAAATTGTCCATGAAAAATTTCGAAGCTTTGATTTTTTATCTTTTTTCTTTTAATTGAGGGCTTAAAAGTAACAAATTTCATGAAGCTCTAAGAGAGCTCACGGTCAGGTACATTAGAGTCCTTAAGTTTTTCTAGGATTCTGAAAAGTTTGATTACAAGTTAGAAGTAGATGAGAAACCAGATGGTTCTGTAAAAGCCTGCCTAACAGTTTTGGTATTACTGATGTTGGTATATTTATTTGTTTCGCAAATTTTGCTACAGAAATTTAAAAGTACCTGAAACCTTATTTTCAAAAGAGTTCATGCTGTAATTTTGTTAATAACAGCATAAATCTACTGCAAATGATTATGCACATACTTATATTATTAAATTCACCATGTGAGATTGAAATAAAGATTACCAATAGTTTTAACATGCAGAATGAGCATGAATAGCTGGGTGTTCACACTCTGAAAACAATGCTTCTAAGAAGCAGATGTTTAGAGGTACTTTTAATTCTCAAAGCATCAGTAGCATCAACCAAAGCATCAACCTCTGATAACACTGAGTTTAATGTTTTCCATTGGTTTCAGTAAACTTTTAGCCGGGCCCCCAAAACAAATGTCAGTTTCTAATCCTGGCATGTCTGTGTGTAAAATAAAAACTTATTGGGAAAAAAGGAATAACTTTTATAGATTGCTTATGTTTTTCAATTTTAAAAATGTCTTTCTTGTTGTTATTTTGGTATAGTTTATACGTGGGTTTTATTGTGTTCAGAAGATATTGCCTGTTGCAAGCTCTTTTGCTGTATAACTTCCCTTGTTAAATGACTTTTCAGGTTACTCAGACTTTCTATCTCCTGATGAAACTATTATTTCAAGGCTTGTTTTCATCTTCCAGTGGTCATCACCTCCAGAAGCCATCGAACGCTTTAAATCTCAAGAGATCTGGTTTCCTCCACCTCAGTTTTATGAACTCTGTAGGCTGTGCAACTTCTCTTCCCTCAGGGAGTTACAGAAGTTCAGCTCCGCACGCGCTCTCGAGGGCTGTGAGCGCTGGATGCCGGTGATGCTGAGTGCTCCAGATGGCTCCATCCAGCTGCTGCCGGGTAAGGATTCACTGGAGGGTTCTAAATATACAGCATCTCCTGAATGCCATGTGCTGAAGCCACATGACATAAACCATCTATAACTGTAAGGAAAATACTCTTTTAAGTCAAGCTACTGCATGCTGTTTCTACCTTGTTTGCTACAGCTGTGACAGTGGCTGCAGTCAGAGACAAGCCAGGAGATCAGACAGCACAGTTATTTCTTAGTTACTCATAATCTCATCGTCTCATCATCGTCATAATATGTGTATTTGTGAAGAAATTGCAGCATTAGAACTCCTCCTATTTAGTCCTTTTCAGTGGGAATTCTCCTTTACTTCAGTTATCAGTTTGTCTTTGTAAGGACAAGGGATTCAAGCACAGCTGCAGTATCACACCTCACAGCTGCAGTGATAAGGCACCAGACTAAAACCATACACTGTCATCTTCCTCCTGCCCTTTCCTCTATTTAAGTCTCTCTCATTTCATAATCATGTACACACAGTATTAAGAAAAGCTCCATGTACTGTTTATTATTTTCTGCTTTTTTTAGTTTGCTTTTCATTATGCTTTCCCTTTTTTCTTTTTTTTGTCACAATTGACCTCTAGGATTTCTGTATTTGGGGTATATTAGCAGTCTTGCATAAGAGTATAATGCCTTGATATGGCAAAACATTTTTCTTCAACAAAATAGAACACAATAAGTTTCTATTCTTAGTCCTGTCTTGATACACATGAAAAACTGTTTGTCCTGTTCCCCACCTATTATATACACTCCTATCTGCCCAGGCTGTGATGATAGCATATTACTAGCATATTATCAGGAGCTCTGGAACATTCAATGTGCACTGCAGTGTCACTGACATACTTCAGAAATTTATGGCTCTACCTTTAAATCTGAAGCTGTTAAGAGGCCATTTACTTTTTCATTGTGAAATACGTTTCCACTGATTTACATGTCCTGATAAATCCTAAAAAATTGCAAGTGTCACTCAGTGAAAAGGCTGAAAAAAGTTTGGTAATCTATAACTAAATCTTTTTTTCCACCCCAGGAGATGAGTTATATCCAGAAGATCCAGATCATACAGGAGAAAAGAAAATCATTATGTCAACAGATAAGAAGATTGAAGATCTCATGAAAGAGGGGGGTATATTTCACAGGATAGTAATAAAAAATATCAACAATCTTGCTGTGTATGTTAATATTCAAGCAAAATATAAGCATATAAATCCACTGATGATGAAGAATGATAATTCAGATTACACTAGCAGATTATAATATGTCTTTGGTTTAAATCTAGAGTATTTTTAATTACATATATGCTCACTGTGGTTTTGGTGCTTTCTAACTGTTGCCAAATAGTCACAAAAATACTCCTCTGTCCTGTCAAAGCATTATGTCTGTGTGTGTGTGTGATGTCACATCTATGTGTATCTAATTCTTTCAGTTTTTTAAAAACAGAACAGTTGTGCCACTGTTGGGTCACAAAGGTCCTCTTCTCATTGAAAATTTACGTATATATTATGTTCAGAACAAGCATGTTTTGAGCTGAAGAATTCTTTCACTATGCTTCCCAAAGTTACCCATGAGATAACTGCAATGTGTGTCTAGAAATGAATGAAATCTCCCATTCTGTATTTGTTGACATCTCCCAGTCTATTCTCTCTTTCATCTTGGGGAAAAGCAATGTATGTATAGATACAGATATATATATATATATGTAAATATAAAAATTAACTATAATGCAATTTAAAAAAGAATATTATAAAGTTAATTTTTGTATTTGATATACTTAAATTCTTTCTACTAATAGTAATCATTCAAAACTTTACAATTTTCAAAGGAAGACTTAATTTAAACAAAGTCGTCTATGGAATTGAGTGCATTCTTTCTATCATTATATTTTTTTTATATTCAAGTTGTAAACAATTTAAAAAATAAAAAAGTATAATTTTTTAGCTCCAAAAAGATTACGTAAGGGAATAATATTCCTCCTTGAAACATATTCTTCCTTCCATATTCTAACATCCCACTTTTTGCTTCTCAACTACTTTACTAATATATCTGAGATTTAAGAACTTCAGCGGAAAGATTGCTGCTTAATTTTTGGTTTGGATTTTTGTTTAGTTGGATTTGTCTTTTCTTTTGTGCAATAAGTGGAGTCAATGGAGCAGTTTTGTAAATCCTTTATCTGGAAGGAGAATGAATGATGACTTGAGATTAGTCAGTAAAGTTTTGCAGAATGCTTTGTTCCAGCTTTTGTTCTGTGTTTCAATTAAAACCTTCTGCAACAATTCCATTCAATTGGTTTGTAGCATTCATTTGGATTAAAAAAAACCACGGAAGAAAAGGTGTGTCTTTCTCTTCTCTCTCGGAACATGCCCAGACTGTTGCTGGTTTTGCAGACGTTGTTGAGGTTTGTAAACCTGTGCTGAACACTGACCACGTGAAGCAGAACACCTCCTGAATATTCTGGCTGGATGTGACATTGCCTTTTCTCCAGTCACTGGAGACTTTGCCTGCCTGCCATGACTTTTCAAATACAATGGAGAGTGGCTTAGGACCCACGCTTGCCAGTTCCCTCAGAACCCTGGGATGCATCTCATCACGTCCCAAGGACTTGTCTATATCCAGGTTTCTCAGATGGTTTTGAACTTGGTTTTCTCCTACGAGGGAACGTACTTTATTTCCCCACCTTGAAGTTCAGGGACTTGAGAGCTGTTGGAAGCATGACTGCCAGCAAAAACTGAGGCAAAAAAAAAGTCAAATGTCAAAGAAGCCCTGTCAGCCCTGTCCGTGTGGATTATCACTGATGTACTGGGGGGTGGGGTATACATTTGTTTAAGTCCTCCTTTTCCAATCAACATACCTCTAGGAGCCCTTATTTTTTTTCAGATCCCTTGCCACATTCAGCTCCAACTGTGCCCTAGCTACCGTGATCCCATTCCTACACCCCCAAGTGCCATCCCTATATTCTCCCCTATGGATACATATTCCTGCTTCTAGTGCCCATGCATTTTTTTCTTGCACTTCAGTCAGACCAGAAGGGCCTTACTCAGCTTCACTGGTCTCCTTCCCTTCTTGCCTGATTTCTTACACATGAAGAAAAGAAGTACAAAGAAGAAGTACAAAGAGCTTTTGTACTTCAAGGAAAAGATGCCTAAAGAGCTGCCAGCTCTCTTCTCTCCTGCTCCTTTATCCCTGAGTGCAGTTTCCAGGGGTTCTTTAAACAAGGACAGTGCGCTCTCCTAGAACCTTCACTTTATTTGTCTGGACCATATCCCTCGAGATCATGAATTCAAATAAACAAAAGGTTTTTTTTTATTGTTCTGTACCTTACAGTTATTCTACCAGTTTACTTTTGTGGTAGAAAGTGGGTATTATGAGGAAATATTTTTGATAAATTATTTAGCTCACCCTTGGGGCACAGCAGGACTGTGGATATGGGAATGTGGGCAGGGGAGGAGTGCAGGGGTGATGCCAAGTATGGGGAAGAAATGCAGAGTTCTGGCACTCGTGTTAGGTGAGAGTTCTCCCTCCATCTAGTTGGGGTTGTCTTCAAGCAGAGCTTAGAACTACACACTAAGTTATTTCATCACTTCCACAGGGCCAGGCCCCTATGAACTTTTCCCAGTTGTCCATTTACTTCTTGGTGCTACAGCTGTTTTGTTTTTTTCTTTTTTCCTGTGGTTGTTGTCCCTGCGTTAGTTAAGATCTACGACTATTTCCAAAGAACTACCGCTATTTCACCATTGCCTCTGCTACAGAGACTTATAGCTTGAAATAAATTCCAAATCCCAAACATTTATTGTAATAATTTCCCTTAAGGCCCAGTAGAATCTTCCTGATTTCAAGCTGTTTGCAGTAAGAAAGGCTTCTATTTTTTCACACTGAGTTTGGTTTCCATTTTATACAAAAAGCAAGACGATGGACTTCCATGTGCTTTGTGAGATTTCCTGCAGCGTTTCAGGTGTCTTTTACGCCTGGGAATAGTTGGCTGTGTAATTGGCCACAACACGCCTCTGAGGGGCCGGGAATGGGCCACTTTGGGCTCTGAGCCCGCCCCGGGGGTGGTGTTGGAGGCGGGAGCGCTGGAGATTTCTGGAAGGAGCCTCTGGAAGCTTCCGTGGGGAGTGGGCGGGAGCGTGGGAAGGGCGGTGTGTGGAGGCCGGGAGCTCCGGAGGCCGAGGTCAGTGGGCTTCTTCCTAGGGGTAAGTGTGTGGAACTATGGAAGAATAGGGGGAAATAAGGATTGGGCTGGGGGAAGAGGGAATAAAGCGAAAAAAGTGGTTTTTAAAGTCCCTGTTCTCGCGCTGCTCTTCCCTCGCTCTGTGCCTCCTGGGTGAGCAGGGTTTGGATGGGGCACGGCTGGGCAGAGGGAGGGCGGGTTGTGTTTTCTAGGAGTGTTTGCACACACCGGCATTGTTGCAGAGGCTCCTTCTGCGTTTTTTAGGTTTGTGTCAAGGCAGCAGGATGGGGTGAGGGTTTTAGTGACTTACAGCATTTTTACAGGTTACATACTATCTATGTGTGGGTAGGTGTGGGATTTGAGCGAGCGTTTGTTTTCCTACTTAGTTCTTACCAAAGCGGGAATGTTACTTGGAATGCACTGGGAGAGCTGTGGGCGTGCTTCATCCCTGCCACGTTGATGGGCCATGTAGTGGGTTTACACTAATTAACCTGAGACGTTAGCTGAAGTTATTTATGCCCCTCACGTGTTATTGCTGAAAGAAAAGTCTGCTTTAGGTGTCTAAGGCAGCCCTGCGTATCTCTTGTTGCAGTATATTACAGTGCAGTGTTGGAAATGAGTGTGTAATTCAGGGGCTTTGCTTGTGTTAAATGATCTTGGGTAAAGCTTCTGCAGTCCTTTCAGCTGTTCCATTGTCGTGTTAAACTGGACATGATCAGTACTGTCGCTTAGAGCTTGTGGCTCTGTCACCACAGTGTAGCTGTGTTGCTGCTTAGCATTGGCTTGTTCAGCAATAGCTTTAGAAGTGGAAGGACAACGTCTCGATTTTCCTTCTCTGAAGCATTTCACTAGGCACCTACTTTCACTGTTAATTCTTTTAAGTTGTAAGCTAGACACTGCGATAATGATACTACGATACGCTGATTTGTGCCAAAATGAAATGCAAATTACTTGCTGGAAGTTTCATTTTTCTGTTGTAACTCCTAGGTCTGGTATATACCATTGCAGACATAGTGTGAAATACTAGTAAAAATCTGTGAAGTTAAAATTGTGTGCTAAGTTTGGGATTCCTTTTTTGTATTAGGCTGTGGGGGTTTTTTTAAAAGATGTAAATATTCTCCTCTGGTGCTTCTGTCCATTTGGTCTTGTAGGTGGGTTGTAGCAGCCTTTGTCTGCAATCAGCCTATTTCTGCTGGCCTTTGAATGGAAAAGATGTGGCATGGATGGCAAATCCTAATTGGGCTTTAACATAGTGCCTCATTAAGAAAGCTGGTTTAAACCCTTTGAAACATGTGAATCAGTTGCTTAGACTAGTCCTCCTGACATGAATAGTAAAAATCTATAGGCTTACTTCAGGTGTATGCTCTTCAAAGAGCCTTCAGAAAAAAGGTGAAGTTAAAAATGGTTCATCAAATGTTTGTTGTTCTTTTACAGTAGTGATAAGGGAGACATAGGAGATAAACATGGAAGTCGTGGTATTAAAGGTACGCTGCTGATTTTTTAAATCTAAAGGATTGATGTTAATTTCCGTGTGACTTTCTGCAGATCAGATTCACAAACAAGGTGATGGCTGTGTATTTCCATTCACCAGCACTTCTTTACGCTTGCAGAGTCATATATGGCTTATATATATTTTGTCATTTGTTTTAGGTTTTATGTTCTTGTTTTTGTTGTAAAATTGGTGAGTAGGTGTGTGAGTTAACGCAGGCAGGCAACCAGAAAAACCACAAAACCACGTCTGAAATGTAGGGAATAAATTATTTAGTTGGCCTGGCTAACTGGAGGAGGATACTGGGGGCACACCCCGGTGGATACCAGCAGGCTCAGCCCACCCCAGTGGGATTCATCAAGAACCCTTCTGAGCTCTCCTGTGCTTTTTATGATCTCTGAGCTTTGATCTTTCTCCCAACAGGGAGCTCAGCATGTCCATGAGAGGGCCTCCAAGTCTCTCCAAATGCTTATGTTACCTCTACATAGAAATTCTACTTCTCAAAACTGAAGATAAACAGCAGTAGGCATAATACATGGGGTTTCCCCGCTCTGATATTCTCCAGGCCTTGGCATTCCCGAGCTGCAAGGTCACTTGAGCTAATGTACCATCCTGCTCACCATTTTTCCACTTCTGACGTCTTCCTCCCAGCAGTAGGGATGCAGCTGAAATCTAAAATGGAGAATGTGCAACACAGACTTAAATAATGTGTAGTATAGTACTGGATTATACTGAATTTCACAAGAGATTGTGGAAAATGCAGAATACAGGCTGGACAGCTGACTGAGGGGATATTCCCTACTATATGATGTCATGCTGAGCAATAAAAGCTGCAGGTATGTCTGTGGTCATCCGATTTGCCTTCCAAGTCAGCACTGTACGTGATGAAGCTCTGTGTTCCTGGAAATAGCCAAGCAGTTGGCTGCCAGTGGGAAACCGTGAATATATTCTTTGTGTAGCTTTGCTTGCACGTGCAGCTTTTGCTTTGCCTAGTCAGCTGTTTTAGTATCAGCCCGTGAGCTTTTTCACTTTTATCCTCCTAATCATCTGGCCCTCCGGCTACAGGGATGTGAGTGACGGAGCAGCTCTGTGGGGTTTAATTGCCTGCTGGGATTAAGCCACAACTAGGGACCCAGATCAGCTGGAACACTAGAATGTGACAGTTCCCAAAGGCTTAACAGAAAGCTGTCACCCTGTTTTAAAGAAACTGGCTGTTATGCAGATACTCTGAGCCCAAAGAAAAGCCCGTTGGTGAGGTTTATCATGTTTTCGTTTTTTTATATGTACTTCCTGAGGACTTCATATGGAAGTAAAAAGCTTTGTCTTTGCACTTTGCCCACTGTTTGGTTTAACCAACATTTTAGATAATGCTGCTTCCTCGTAGGCTCTACATGGTGTTTGTTGCAGTGCTAAAGAAACTTAGACCCTGAGAAGCCATTTCATGAACTAATGCTGTGAAGGTGAAAGCTGTTTCACTTGTTAACATTCTGTATCTCAGTATCAGTCACTGTAATTTTGAAGGTGCCCCATAAAAATGAAGTTTTACATCTGCTGCTCAGATACTCTTAAAAGTCAGTAGTATTTGTTCTCTACTCCTTTCCCCAGGTTGAAGATCCAAGTTGCTTTTGGCTTGCTGTGAAAGAATGCGTGCCAGGCATAGTCAGTGAAACAGTATATAAAAACCTGAATGCTGAAATGAAACAGTTCTATAACAATTATAAAGATGCAGGTGAAATAAAACAGGAGGAGATAAAAAAAGGCCAGGTAAGATTATTGCTCTATTTAGAAATAATTTATTTTTTGCTTTGGTTTAGGGGTGAAGTATCAAATATATATTTTGTTTGGTTGGTTTTTTTATTTCTACACAGAAAAATAGATAATAGCATCTCTGTGGGTTGTGTTTTCTCATCTGTGAGCCTCCTAACTGTGTAAGCTGCAAGGCTTGCATTTTGCAAAGAAGATGGAAGGCTGTGTAATAGTTATTCTGTCCTTGCCGCTGAAAAACCCTTGAGCGCAATTGGCTCTGTTTGAAAGAATCTGCTGTCTTGTTCTTTGCTTCTTCCTCAGGTTTATGTGGTTTTCAGTGAGGAACTCCAGTGCTGGTGTAGGGCTCTCGTCGAGTCAGTCCGGCGCTGGGCGGATGGTTGCCAGCTCAGATGTTTTCTTGTGGACTATGCCAAATACTGCTCTGTTGCATCAGAGAAGTATGTGTTAAGAGTTTTTTGTTACTGTTATGTATTTGTTAATAGATTATGTATTTGTTAATAGATACAGATGCTATTAATATTTATTTAGTCCATGGTTTGGTTTAATTGAATTGTAGATAAGGTCCACAAGAAGCTGCTAGCCAGGTGATACACTTGAAAGAGCCTAAGTGCAAACCAGTCCTTACTTTGTGATACTTTAAAGATGCTCTCCATTTTAGGTTTTGCTTTTTTAAAGATCTGGGGTAGAAATGATGTCAGTTTGTTGTGATTGAATTGTGTGATTGCCAGTTAAAACTTATTTTTATATTATTTTCTTCCTTAATAATTTGCTGTGTACTAAAAAAATTAAAAATTACAGCCAGTGAAGGTCAGGCACAAAAACCATCTACAGAAGCAGGGTTTCACTTGCTGCAACAGCTTTTGAGGTCTAAACAGAAATACGTGGGGGTTTTCCCACTGCATGTGACCAACATGTTTACTAAGAGCTGACAGTTTGTCTTGTCATGGTGCCAAAAAAGGTGAATGTTAACAGGTTCTGAGTTTTTGATAAAATCATAAAACCTTCTTTTTCTAAAATCTTGAAAAATATGTTCTGTGTTCTGGAGCAACCTAGTCCAGCTCTTGAATTGTTTCTCTATTAAAATGTGCAACTTGGAGCACAAAAAACTTCACCAAATTTGCTCTGGTAGTATTCCACAAAATTTAAACTTACTTAAAATATTTTAAAATTAATGATGTTTTTAAGTTGACTGTTGCTTTGGTGGAAAACAACTTGGCAATGGGTTAAATATCGTGAAGATATTTAGAAGATAAATATCAAGAAATTGCAGTGGCAAAGGATCAGAAAGATTCCAAGTAAATAGGATGTGTGTTCATATCCAAAGCAGTTCTGTTCACCAGTTGGTCCTGATGGCACCTCTCTTAGAGTAAGACAGTGGTTCCAGGGTGGGAGCTAGTGGGATCCAAACTCCTGGAAGAACTGTGTTGTCAAGTTCAGGGTAACAAGAGGTGGTTTGTGAGACCAGTGACTTCTGGAGAAGAAATTCTGCCCTGTAGAATGAGGTGATTCCCAGTTTGTTTTTCAGCATTCGAGTTTTAGTGGGAGCATTTGCCAAGATCCCGTATAGAGCAAAGAAGTGTCGCCTGCACTGCACAAAGCCACTGACGCTGCATATTGACTACTGTGAAAACACTGCCAAAATAGGGTAAGAAGAGTTTAATAAATGTATTCTGTTGATACATTTCTGAAGTGTGAGGGTTTAGTGCAGAATTTTTTAGAAGGGACTGTATTTCAAGAAACCTGCAGTATTCTCATAGTAAACTCAACACAGAACTGCACCAGCTACTAAGAGGAAAATTAACTCTCTTCTATCTGAGAGGACAAAGCTCCCCAGGGAAGTGGTGGCGTCACCATCCCTAGAGGGATTTAAAAGACGTGTACATGTGGCACTGAAGGACATGGTTTAGTGGTGGCCTTGGCAGTGCTGAGTTAGGGGTTGGTCTCCATGATCTTGGAGGTTTTTCCAACCCAAATGATTCTATGATTTCTTCATATTTTATGTTGAACACAAGCCATGATACCTTGATAAAACAGTATCTTTTAATTTTGATCAGTTCATGATATTGGTGAGCTGAAACAATATTACCAAGACTGAACGAATGTGCTTAGTAGTCAGATTCTGCTGATTTGTCTAGTTTTTTTCACTTTGTAAGAATTGGCATGATTTAGAGCTTTGTGCTTGTATAGAAACTATTTTTTTTTTCAAATTACCATTTGCATGCTTGATGATGTGGGAAAACTGGTTGTGTTCATTTTTCCTAGACCAGCCAAAAGATGGGATAGTGCTGCTATCCAGCATTTTCGAAAACTTCTCGAAGGTAAATAGCTCCTCTGTTTTTGGGAAAAATAAATTATTAGAGAAATGTAGTGCTTGTGTACGAGTTTATTATACTTGATTATATTTATGAATGCTGTTTGTTAAAAACAAAGAGAAAGGAGCTGCCTAAGTACGGGGTGACTTATGCACAAATATGCATGGAGCTGCATTTTGAGTGCTCTGGGCTTCCATGCTGCATAAATTTTGGTAGTTAACTAGATTGCATCTCGCTTTCAAGCAGGCTAACTAAGGGACCATTCATGTCACGTTTGCTTTGAACACTGGAACCTTTCTGTGTATTTAACTCGAGTCTCTGAGTCAGCATCACAGCTGTCCTGCATTAGTGTGTGCAGAGGTGCTTGAGGATGTGGGAATGGACTTTCATTGGCTGTGTTTGCCCGAATGAAAAGTGTAACAAAGCTGTACAGATGTGCAAATACAACTTCTTTCAAGAAAAGTAAATGTCACGCTTGGAAAGCACACACTGGTGCTGCAGACTGTCAGAGATAAAGCAAGACTTCTAGTGTAGAACTAAGAGTGGTTTGTCTCGAGAGGTCATTAATCTGTTTCAACTCTCAGTCCTCCTTCAAAGACTAAGGACAAGTTCCTTTTTGGAGCTTTTAAGTTTCTATTGTTAACTTCCTTGCTTCACTTAAGTGAAATAACAAGTATTATACACTTTAAATTGTGAATTCTGGTTTTGTCTGTCTCAGAAGCTACAAGTGAAGAATACTGATAATGTGATAAGGATTTAATCTTTTTTCTTGTTTTTGTTGCTACATTTAGAGGCTACTGAGGTTAAAGCCACAATACAGGCAGTAGAAGATGAAGTGTTAGAGGTGTTTCTTTTTGTGACTGTAAAAGATGAAAAGGTAAGGTACTTCTATATTTCCAACCCTATTGAGGCACTTTGCTGTTAGTTTAAGACTGGAAAGCATGACTTATGAGTTTTGTAATTTCAATCAGATACAGTAGAAGTTAAATCAGTAAGTTATTTGTGGTTTTTTATTACAGTTCTGTTCACTGTAAACCTCTGGAGAAATTCCAGTAGGCAGAACCTGTATTTTTCTCTACATGAGCTTTTTTTTTTGAAATTATTGACAAGCAGGTGAGGTCCAGCCAGTACTTAAGTGTACAGCTATATGAATTATTTGGTGTACTTCTTGTGGTATCATATTTGAAGATGTTTCAGTAAGGCAGCTGCATAATACTGTAAAAATAACTAAAAGTTCACACTCTTGCATACAGCTAAGTCCTCAAGGAGCTGGAGAAAAAAATCCAGTGTAGTTCCACTTGCCAAAGTGTGTAACTTGTGTCAAATCTCTGCTGTAGCTACTGCCAGACTTAAGCAGCTATATGGTAGATACAAGAAGTTTTAGGCCTAATATTACTTTTTTTTCCTGTGAGATTTTGATGCATGCTGAATCCAAAAGAAATAAACAGGCTTGATTGAATTAGAGGGTTCTTTTAGATATGTAGGGCTCATGGAAACAGTTAATTCAGTACAGAATTTTGGCCAGAAACATCAAACTGATGAACATCTGTTGAGAGAACATACAGGAAGATAGGACTTCCCTTTTTTTAGAATTAATATTCGACAGAAAGCATTCACTGGTACTTCTTAGGTCTGGGGTTTTTTTTGGTTGGGTTTTGTTTGGGAGTTTTTTATCATGGATAAAAGCACTGCTTTTGTTGAAAGCTTCACATAAATTCTAAACAAGTGTGTGCTGGTGTAGCTTACTGCTTGTTGGCGCTGATCAATAAAGAGCTTGCTTGGTTTTTTTTATAGATCTGTGTTAATGATGATCTGGTTGCAAAGCACTTTGCTCATTACAAGGAAGCTGAAGGGACTGCACAGAGTTCTCCAGATGGTTCTGACAATGAAGTGTCATTAAATGCTGACTATGTTCCAGTGGAGTTTGTTGGTCCTACATTTGTTGCCAGGCCAAGACTGCCCTTTGGGGAGGTGTCACGACATCTTGAGCCAGGTGGGGCCCACCTGTGTGGGAGACAATCCTACATGCAGCACTTTGTTTGTTTAGTTGGATGTGTGGGATGTGAACGTCCTGTCTTGGCTTGGATCCCCGTGACTGGGACATGTGGTGTCCGTCTCTGGCTGTTTATGTGTTCGGATAATCAGAAATGGGTATCTCCATTTTGTTTACCTTTTTAGGTCTTGCTGGTTGTAATTCTGTTCTTGAAAAGACATGCCAAAGGTCAAGCACAGTTCTAAATGACAACACTGTGCCTGTAAGTATTATAGTTTGTATTAAATTGTGAAATACAAACTAAAGTAAACATAGGTAGGCCAAATTAGGAATGCTGTAGTCATCCAGCTTGTTACTCTTAGACAGTCTTCTGAAGTTTGTTTCATCAAAATTGTTGCCTTAGTCAAAAAAACTTCAAATTTGTGAAAGAATGCTGCAGAATATTTGGAGAATCCCACAGTTGGTTAAGAAAACCACTTTCAACTTTGTATTTTAAATACTGGTTTTGAACAGTATAAAATGTGTTTCCTTTCTAGGCGGTCAGCATGGTGCCAGGTTTCCATTCCAAGGAAGATAAAGCAGTTCAAACAGAGAGGTATCATGCAGCATGTTAAATATTTGGAATGATTCTGTAATCAGATCATTGGGAGCTGTAGAATGTTTCCAGTTACTGTTCTTAGGCCTCTGAAGGGCAGAGGGTAAGGGAGGGTGCTTACACATGCTTTTGGGGAAGGAGGGACTTTGAAGCTGCTGATGATTACCCAGACTAGAAAAATACCATTTCTTTTCTATACACTAGCTTGACAACAGGGGTGTGGTGGGGGGGGTATTTTTCTGCATACTAAATATGTTAACTTGCTTTATATTATTCTTAGTGTGATTTATAAAAAGTTTTCAGACTTAGTGGAATATGACTGGGTCAATTTGTGCAATGCTTTCACTGTGCTGCAGTCAATTGATACATACATAATAAACCCCAGGAGTATTTCTTATTTCAGTTTCAAACTGATGCAGAGATGAGTTGTTTTTGTTTTGAAGCTTTTAAGAAACCTTTTTTTCTACAGTCCAGTCTATTTTTTATTCTGATGTCAGGGAACTTAACAATTATCTTTGAAAAAGATTCTGAAGGATTGTTTTCACTAAATTTTGCTTTCCGAGTGGTGATTTTTGATTTCTCCTTTTGTATTGAGGGTTTTTGTCATTGACATAGACATGTCAGAAATACTTGAAGTGAATTACTTCATGACATTTGGGAAATACTGGTGGTATTTATAAATGATGTTTTTCTTTCTCATTTATGTTGGATTTAATATCTCTGTTTCTCAGGCTTCCACAGTTCTTAAATTCCAATTCCCTCCACACACACACGGTTAAAGATGACCAACAGGTATTTCAAACATTAACTTTCATTTAACTTCTCTTGTGCAAATACTTTGACTTCGGTAGCATTGAGTCTTTGTGGAAGGAGGTCAGGGGCTGCCTGCACCTACATCGGCAACAAAATTCACTGTGGGCTAAAGCTGAGCCAGCCAGCCAAGTTGGGGATGCCTCTCTGAATTTAACAAAAGGCAAACACACAGGGAAGGGAACAAACAAGAAAGTGAGAATCAGGCAATGCCAGGATCAGAGGAGTATGAGGAGCTCCATGCAGGTGTTCTGAAGGGGCTGCAGTCTGTAGAGAACCCGCACTGGAGCAGAGAAAAGAAGAGAGAGAAGGAGAGATGGAGGAAAATTGCCATCTGTGTTGTGACTGCAGTCCCTGCCTCGTGCTGCTCATTGTGGGACTGAGTGCCAGCTGTACACAGAGCACCCAGTGCATCTCTTGAGGGTTTAAGACGTTTGTGTTAGAACCATCTTTGAAAATCTTTCTTTAAGAAATAGCAATAATGAATTTTTGTCTCGCCACTGGTCTGTGTAAGCTGTCAGTATGTATGAATCATATTTAAAGTGAATTTAGAATTTGATTCATTTACATCAAAATGCCATTTTAAAAATACAGTGAGTGCTTCTGAGTTTTGTGTAAGCTAAACCCCTTTTGTTAAGTATAGCCTTTGTCATCTATTTGTCTCATGGTTTCAGAGTTTCCAAAATGTTGGGGAAGAAAAAAACTTTGTGTTCCTGAGCAAGAAAATTGAGCCATCATCAGTTTTGGAAACAGCACCACTTTTTGATGGTCTGAAAAAGGTAAAGCTGATGTCATGATACTACATTGATTATCTTTTTAAGACAAGTTTAATACCTCAAATTTACAAACTAAATATTGCAGTAATATCTCAGTTGTGTTGAGCAATGTGTACAGGGTTGTTCATGTGGTTGAATAAATGAAGCTTTGGAGAAATGCTGTAAGAATTTGACACATTTTTTTTCTGGTATATTAACCCCTGCTACAAGTGGATTTGAATTTTAATACAGTAATTTAACAACTCAGCCCAGAAGATGATTTTTTTATATTACCTCTTAAGGATATGTATTATGTAGTGGGTCAAAAGCTTTTAAATCACTTGTTATGTTTTGTCTTGTTTTGTTGGTGTTTAAATACATAGATTTCATGGGAAACTCGTTATTTCTCTTTCTGCAGGAACTTGCTTGGAACAAGTTTTTAGGCCCTACCTTCACCGAGTCCTACTGTTGGCCACCAGTAGCTCAGGGATATGATGTCGTTGTCATCTCCCATCAGGGAAATGATCCCTTATTATATATTCCACCAGTTCTTACACTTTTGCAGTTGGAAGGTGACTACCAAGCCTCGCCAAACATGAGGGGAGTATGTATTTATTAGACCAGAAAACCTGTTACTACTCAGGATGTTTGGAATGTATACATTAATGTCATCTCGGTGTATCTTCATGATGCCTGCCAGTTTCTATAAGGCCTTTTCTTAGAGGAGTTGGATGAACTGTGTGAACAGGGGACTCCCAAACTTATTTTTAAAGCAATCCCTAACAAGTGGTTCATGCCCTGGCGCTTAGCTTCACAATGGAGCTTTGTTTCTGCATGAGTAGTATGTACTCATTAAACTAAAATGGGTGTTAGTGGTTGTAAGTACTATAATGCATTTTCTAGCTTGTATTAGATCACAGAAACAAAATTATTGAGGTTGTAAGGGACCTCTGAAAATGGCACAGTACAACCCCAAGTAAGACAAAAGTACAGAACCTTAAGAACCTTGTCTAATGCTGTGGTGTCAATTTTTGTACCTGTGTGTAGCCACTAGCGCTCGTTTTATGTCCTGGATGGAAGAAGGCACAACTTGTTTTTGACCTACTGAAAACATACAGGAAAGGCTGCAGACACCTTCATCCAATGTTGATAATCCTTGGGCAGAACAAGGGAGCAGCCAGCCAAGTGGAAATCCGAGGCTGTAAGAATGCTTTCTGTCATCTTAGTTATGCTTGAAGGCAGTGTGAGCTGCCTTAACTGCAGGAGCATGTGAAAGAACAATTTCTGCTTCTTAAGTTTTTGTTTTATAAAGTGAAGTTGGGGGTTTTGTTTGTTTAGATGGTGGTTTACAACTTGCTGTTTCAATAAATGCTAAGTACTTTGTGCATCTAACTCAGTAGTATGGAGAGGGTGCTCTACAGAGAAACAGCATAGAAGTAAAAAAAAAAGCTGTTGGGGGACTTGCTCTGCTTAGATGTATGTGCTTTAAACATTTAGGTGTGTTCTGGCTTGATCCCTTTGTTAAGCTTTGGTTGATACCTGCGTTTTCAGAAGTGGCTCTTGTGCCAAGGGAATAAGAACTATGGATGAAACTAGGAAGGATTGTGTAAAACTCGATTTCAGCAGTTGGTATTCTTTCATCTATCATTCAAGTTTGAGCCTGATGGATGAATTTAACCTTTTAGTAGCAGAACTGTTGGTGTATTTGCACCAGTGAAGATTGGTGTGGTTTTCTTTATATGTTTTATTTACATGTGTAGGTAAATTCCTAAGCTACAATGTGTGCTTTATTTTGCTCTTGAAACTGGACTTTCCTAAAGTTGCTCTTCCATATATTTATAAATATTTCTCTTCTGGCTGTTTGGTCCTGAAGTTCTTACCTCTACTTCCAGTAGCTTACTGGAAAATGAAATGACATCCTGCTTTGTAAACTTGTTAACCTTCAGACATTTCACTGGATTTCAGAATATCAGAGCCTCGCCTACTCATGTCTTGGAAAACATGCAGGAGTAGAAAAATATAAATAAATGCCCCAGCTTCAAGACAGTGCATCTGAAATACAAATGTGACCCTTCTCATTGAAGCTACCCTGACCTTTGGTGGCATACTTACAGTCTTTCAAGTTGTAAATTAATGGTAACAGTCTTTTCTTCCGACTTGCAGGTGAAGTAGTAGTGACTACACCGCACAGCCTCCTGAGGCTGCTGGAACATAACACTGAGTTATTGTGTAGGCTTTGCCATCTTGTTCTTGATGAGATCGAGGTGCTGTTCTCTGACACTACTGAACAGGTAAATGACAAAATGCTGTTCCAATTGTGCATGTGTCTGAAACAGTGGCACACACTGAGAAAAAAACACTGGAATTTGGTTTATGGTGAACCCTCTCTTTTTTTTTATTTTTGTATTTGCGGATTACTGTGTCGGCAGGTCGGGCTTGTCTTCTAGTTGCCACCTAGTTTTTGCTGAATGCCTCTGCCCTCTCAGATCTTCTTTGTCTAGGCTTACTATATTGCAGATTGAGCAGATCCTTTTCCTGAGATTTCCATCTTCTCTGGGCAGAATCCTGCATTTACAGTTACGTGCACATGCATATGCTGTCACTACGTGCTGTCCTGTTGGTTTCTCTTGCTTCAGAAGTCATTCAAAGAATAGGATAAAAATGTACATACCAAACTCTTCCTTTTGGGTTGTGAAACTTGTAGTTTGCTGTGATAGTGGCTTTGTGACTGGAAAAATCATTGTGCTCAAACAGTGTATTTTTCTGGCCTGTCATGAGCTCACTGGAATATGATGAGATGAGAAGAATACCTGTTTTCTTCCTAGGTGTTTACTATACTGGATTGTTACAAGAAAGCCACTGCTCAGGCACAGGGAGGTCCACCACATCAGATGATTGCTGTGGGAACTCAGTGGAATAAACACATCACACCCTTGATAAAGGAATTCATGAATGATCCTTACATTGTGATAACAGTTATTGAAGAAGCTGCCATCTTTGGAAATGTGCAACAGGTAAAACTTTGGGAACCGTGTCACTGCTTGGATATGTGGCTGCTGCTGGTTTACTGGAAGGTGGTGGTGCTGAAGTGCTGCCTCCCGTTGTGAGCTGAAGTGGCTGTTAGAAATCATGTGCAAGTGAGTCACTGAATGAGCTGGAGGTCTCTTACCTTCCTTTTTAGGAGTGAGATGAAGGTAGTCCCTTGAATATTTCATGGTTAGTGCAAATGAGTCTAAATTTGATGAGATGTGTTTGCAAACAGTACAGTTTTTGACTGGAATGTTAGCAGAATGTTTTTGCAGTTGTTAACTGTGACTGGCAGAACTACAAGGTAAGCAGTCCCAAGGCAGATCTAGTAAATTTGCTGCTGTGTGTCACGCAATACCAAACTTTGGACCTCAGATTTCCACAAGGCCTATTATTACAGGTTCTTAGGTATCTTCTCAGTTAGTTTCCAGTCAGTGTGCTGTAGCCCTTAAGAATGATATAAAACGGTTTAAGTGTGATTTGAGTTACTCTGTGTCTCAAAATGGAATAGTTTGTGGATTTTAAGTGTTGGGAAGTCTTCTAAAGCAGACATTCTGAACATGCCAGGAAACTGAAAACCCACGAGTTTTTGTGAGAAGTCTTAATGATTGAACGGAACTGAAAGTGTCAGTGTGTGGATGCATTAGGGTTAGGATTAGGAATAATTATGTAGTAAAATATGTATGGGTTACATGAATTACCAGCCCTCTGTTTTGTATTTGCTTTTAGGTGGTGCAGCCTTGCATGAACAGCAGCAGAACTGCTGAGTTACTCAAAATACTGGATTTTACCCAGAGGAATCTTCAGAAGGTGCTGGTATGCACTGACTCAGTAACTGAAGTAGAGATGATTCATAAGGTAAGAAAGTATTTAAACTTAGATAAGTGGGGTTTTTTTAAAAATTTTAAAGTCATAACAAACTAAAATATCTCAGCTTCTGAGAATAAAGGAGGAATATGAATTTGGAAGTTAATTATTGCTGCTAAAAGTAACCCCAAACTGACTACCAGCAAATAGGAAGCCTGATTAATTCCCAAATTCCCACCAGCATTCTCTCTGTCAGATTGGAACTGCTGAGTTGTATCAAACTGGCTTTTTTTTTCCAGTGAATGTCTTGTCAGTTTTTCTAACTTTTACTCTTTTCATTAGTGGGATGGGGGAGAAAAATTAAAGCACTGTGTTACGAAGTTCTGTGGTGTTGCTTTCTGCTCTGGGGCAATGGAACTTTCAGACAGCCATTTCCCTGACTAGAAAGAAACGTTTTCTGCCCTCCCATGAAAGTCTACCAGAATTGAGATAAGCTTCAAGTCATCAGGAATGAGGGGAAGAAGGCTCAATATGCATTTTCTTAAAACTGGCATAAAGCTGCTTGCAAGTTACCTGCAATGGAACACACCCCAGTTTCACACCCTTTTCCAGGGATTAGGTACTTAGCATTTCAAAGGTGGAGACTAAGTCATATGATAGTTATTTCTTCAGATATTGTAGTAATGAGTATATACAGCAACATAGCAATAGGAACATCTCTTGTGGTGGGCATTATTTGCTAAAGGAGGCAAGCTGTGAGGATGGCACAATTAAAAGCTTCAGTGTAGGATAGCAAAGGATGTGTGGCTGGACTGTTAAAGTGTCCTAGGAAGAGATACCTAAGTCCTGAAACATGGGAGTGTGTTCCCTTGCAGAAGCTGGCATAGGTCCTGTGATACTTAAAGGTTTCTTTCCTGATGAAAATATTAATGTAATGCTTACTCTTTGATGATTGTTAACGGAAGCAAATCTGGTTTGGGATTGTGAACTTCTAACACATTTTCCTTGAATATTTGAGGGTTCAAGCATATCAAAACCAGCCCTGCCACCGCTTAAAAAAGTGCTTATTGATGTTAAAGTAGGATTGAATCCGTGCGTAGTAATACTAGGGTACACCAACTTCAAATATCTTACCTGGCCTATGAAAATATTTCAAGGATTGACTTAATGAAGAGTGCTTGTTCTGAGAGACTAAAACACGAATCTGTTGGTTTTATATCATGGAGTCTACTCAGAGAGGACACATTAATGGGGGGAAAAGCTTGAAATGAAATTTTTACCTTCTTAAATGCCTGTCTAATGTTTTAATCCATGGGAACTTGAGCTATAGGAACTTTATACAGGAAATTAATGAACCTTATCTTCATTAATCCATTTTTTTTTTCAGATAAGCAACCTAAATTTCATTAACTCTTTAGTCTCTTTACAGTAAAGCATGCTAAATTCTAATAAGAGATGCTGCTTATTAGAATTGATTAGAGCAAGTACTGCAGCATTGCAGGAATGTGTAACTTTTCACTTTTTCATGCAGGCACTGAAGAGCAACTCAATAGTTTCCTTGAAAAAACATAAGGAGAGCAAGTGTAATGCCAAGTGTGTCTTGGAGAGGTGGAGAAAAATGCACAGTTCTGGCACTCCTGCTGTGTTAGGTGAGGATTCTCTCTCTGGCTGGGATTGTATCTTAATGTAGAGCTAAGGTGTGCACCAAGCACTTAGACTGGGTTATGTCACCACTTCCGCAGGGGCAGATCCCTATGAACTCTTCCCAGTTCTCTGTTTACTTCTTAGTGCTACTGCCGTTTTTTTTTTTTTTTTTCTTCTCTTGTTGTTTTCCCTGCTTAGTTAAAAGAACTACCAACATTTTCAGAGATTTGCCATTATTTCACAGTTGTCTGTGCTACAAAGGAGATACTGTCTGAAATAATTTCCGAACTCGAAAGACGTATTGTAGTAATTTTTTGTAAGTTCCCTTAGATTTTTTTCAAATTTTTTTTCAGTAACAAAGGCCTTTATCCATTTCCAAACCAAATTTGTTTTCCGTTTTATACAAATACAAGAAGATCTACTTCTGCTTTGTAGGTTCATACAGAGCTATGAGAATTCCTGCAGTATTTCAAGTGTCTGCTGTCTTACTCCTGTATGTTACTTGGCTGTACCCAATTCTCTGTATTCTGTGGTGCTGACAGGGAACAGAGAATTATGTGAGATTGCCATGAAATGCTGTGTCTGCCGTATGCCGATGAGATTTATTGACTGAGAAACACAAAGCCTTATAGGAATGTATTGGGGGAAAAAACCTTCTTGGTCTTCCAGTCAGTGGGAAATCAGCCATGGTTCATGTGATGTGATACTCCCCATGTTTGAAGTATGACGCTTACATGTCTGTGTGAAACATGTGCTTAGTTTTAGCAGATGACTGCCTGCAGCCTTTGGGAATCACAGATGCAACTTGTGTGATCCATTTCAGCTTCCCATCTCCAGGAGTCTTCAGGCAGCGCCTGCAGTGCATGACTGACAGCTTCTGCACTGGGATAAAGGTTTGGGTGAACCTTGACTGGGTAATGCTACAGTGGATTATTACTGGGGGATACATAAAGTTTTCCAAAATACTACTTATTACTTGTAGGA
The DNA here is from genome assembly GCA_013397725.1 of Rhagologus leucostigma. Taxonomy (NCBI): domain Eukaryota; kingdom Metazoa; phylum Chordata; class Aves; order Passeriformes; genus Rhagologus; species Rhagologus leucostigma. The sequence continues at coordinate 3,404,045 of VZTD01000486.1, forward strand.
TTCTGCTGTAGATCAGGAACGTACAAAGGCCAAGTCAGTCATGCTGCTGACAGAGAACAGTTCCTGTCATGCACCTGGGATTCTCCACTGTTTAAAGCACGCGGAAGCTGAAATTCCAGAAGAACTTCATGTTTCAACTGCCAGGGTGCTAGAATCTGAGGAAAATGAGAAATTTTCAAGGCCCCTGTGTGCTTCTCTTAAAACATTTGGGATTTGCAGGTAAGGAAATGTCAGGCTTTTGTGCCTGGAATGATGATTGCTGCTGATTCCTTGATGAATTTTCCTGTTGGCTGCTTTTATCTAAACCAGGTTTTGCTCATGTTTTTTTCTTTTTTTTCTGTTGTCTATTGCAAGTCATGTAAAAATAGTGTAGAACTGAAAGCAAAGAGCTTTTTTCTAAACCTGTTGTGGTTTTTTTTAATGTAGGAACAGAACAGCATGTCCAGATCGTCATCAAATTAATTTATCAATAGACATGGCCCAGAATATTGCAGATGAAATGATAGAAACACCTGAACGTGTGACAGTAAGTTATCATTTTCCTTGGGCTTGGGTACCAAGAGGACAGGTCTTAAACAGCTCCTTAGCATGTTACTTCATTTTTTTGTATTCTATTAATCCTACTGCAGTATGGATATCATTTGTCATGGCTATTTGTTATTCTCTAGCTTTTTTCCCCCTCTCCCCTGCATAAATTAGTGTGCCAGATTTTCCTTGTGTCTTTAGCTTGAACTGAAACTGTTTTGCAGGTAGTTCCGAGTTTACCTCAGGTTTTCTTCTGCTTTGAAGATTCTAATTCCATGGGAAGAGGACTTGTGTTCTGTTTATTCCTTCCGTATATAATTTGAGACCATATATCAAAATTAACAAAGACGAAAGTTTATAGAAACTTCAGTTATACTTCTTGTAGAGGAAATGCAAAGTAATGTTTTGGGAGTGAAGAGAAGTTGAAGTGGAAGGATTTTTTCTTAGCTGACATGTTCATGCAAATTTGATGAAAATTGAGCATTTTGTGGCCTTGGGATTAGAAAATGTGTTGTCATTTGTAGTATCCCCAAGAAATGGGGTACAGCTCCTCTCTTGTAGGTAAAACAGTTCAGTTATTTCCTACAAAGATGTCAGTGTTTTGGAAGGCTCTTTTCCTACAGAGTGCTGTTGTAGGTGGACTTTTTATTTTTTCAATAGTTTCACATTCATGAAACCTTCATGGCTATTGGGTTGACTTTGCTATGGTGGTTCTTCACATCTCAGTAAGAGTTTGTGTCTCCAGCTCCCTTTGAGACTTGGGCTTTACCTGAGGTGCACTCACAGCAGCATCTCACGCATTGGTGTGCACAGCTGTGTGTTTGTAGTCCTTCATTCAAGTCATTTTAGTGCAGAAAGCGCAGTCAGTTCTTGTGAAACTCCCTGTAAGGCTGGAGAGTGCTTAGAGTAGAGGTGGATTGGTGCAGAATGTGTGAGTGGTGAGCAGCAGAGTGGCAGATAATTGGCAGAACTCACTGGTGCTCGCTGAGGTGGAACACCATCACCTGACACCCAACAGTTCTTGCTCCGTACCTTGCTGTCCACTGCTGACTGAACCATGGGCAGTTGGGATTGAGAATAACAACAACTTAACTGTTTTTCTGAAATGTGTGTGTACAGCAACATCTGTCACCTTTTTGGGCTGGAAAGAGGTATGTGATCTGTATATAAAGACTTAAATTTCAGTGGTTTCAGAAATCATCCATCCCTCCTTCCTGCTGATGTATTTGATCCTTTCAGATCCTGCCTCTCCTCATTGTACATGCAACAAACTACTTTGGTCGAATAGTCAAGAAACAAAAGGACCAATACACAGTTCTTGCTAAAGAAATGAATGATTATCTCAAGGTACCAGGACATAGGATTTCTGTTAACACCATGGAGAAGTCCGTGTTCTATGGGTTACGTGAGGGAGCCATTTGCCACAGGTAAAATCTTGTTGGCTTTTTACTTTATTCACGTGCATGTTTTTATATAAAGCTTTTTAAAACTTTCACTGTTGGGTAAAGAAAAAAGCCCATCCTCAAAAGCAGCAAAAAATCACTGCTATGCCAATAATGCTTATAAAAAAGCTCTTGCCTACTCTGAGTTCCTGAATGGTAGACGGGGTGATTCCCCACACACGCGCTCAGGCGTGCAGAGTGGGATGTGAAAATACTTGTTCTAAAATGAGAGCGGGTTTAAAAAAAAACTCTGCACAACTGGTTACATGAACGATAATTCTGTGTTTCTTTTCTACTATATGAAGGGTTCAGGTGGTAGAGACTCCAGCAAAAGATGAAGATGATGTCTGTGAGGTCACAATTAAATATATAGATGAAGGCAGGACAAGTCAAGTTAATAGTGATCAGCTTCTTCACTTACCTGCAAAGTTTCAGAATCTGCCACCTCAGGCTGTGGAAGTTATAGTTTGTAGAGTAAAACCCATAGATAATGAAGTTGAATGGAATCCAAAGGTAATAAGCAGGTTTTGCATGGTATTTCCTTTACGCTCTTTACCTTCTCTCGCTGTCGGTTTCTACAAGGAAACAGTTACAAACTGTAAACTTAGGTACCAAATTTCATGGCTTACTAGTATTGACACTAAATACTGCTATTGGACTAGATTCTAAGAAGGTCAGTTCTCATTTTTTGTTTTCCTATGAAATAATACAGTGAAATTCATGGGATTTTTTTTCTCTGATTTAAATGTCTTTCTTTTAGAATAGGTTATCACTGCTATCGATTCTGGGGGAGGAACAGGGAAAGTGTAGCCTCTGTAAATTGACGTGTGTTTGAGTGATCTTTCCTTAAGGAAGCTCTTTCCTTGAGAGCTAATACTATTCTAACTTAGAGTATTCAACTGGTTTACTCCAAACTCTATTTATTTGTTGAATACCCTTTTCACTGTTAAGGTCAGAAGGTATTGTTTCATTTTTAGTTAAAGTGACTGTAAAGCTGTGTTGGTATCCATACATCTCAAGTGCAGTGACAACTTGTTTTTCCTAGGTGACTGATCACATTAATCACAAAATTAAAGGAAAACTTCATCACGCAAAAGTGGTCCATACCTTGGGAAATACGGTTTGGGTTGACCCAATGGTAGGTATAGAATGGCAGCAGTATGAAATCTTCATATATCTGAGTGTGGTCCAAGAGTAATATACAAAGTTAGTAACAGAAGTGTATTTTGGAGGTACTAGGTTTCAGTAGTTTGTCTTGTGAAATCAGTTCTGCACTTTGTCACATTGCTCTGGAAGAACAATGCTTGGATCCTCCAAGATGGTTTGCTGATATCCAACAGCTCTTGAAGTAGATTTATTTTATTATGTTTGTAATTTGAAGTCTGCTGTCTTTTGCAGCAGTTGCAAAAGAGTAGTTGTCTAGTTTGCAGTTGGTTTTAGTGTAAATTTTTCTGCAAATAAAAAAACACTAAAGCTTTTCTCCTCATGTTTGTGATCAAAATAGGAAAAATGGGTGCTCTTGTTCTTGGATTTTTCTTACTCTACAGTTTCACATCCATTAACATCCGGCAGACTTCTTGATTTTGTGGAGTGAGTCAAGTGAAAATTTGCTTGGAAAGAGAAAATGATCTGGAAGTCATTCTTTTCAGTAGCTTCTGTTCCCATATGGTGTATCTCAACCTTTCACCAATTTCTAGGCTTTGGGGGTTTTTTTTATTGTGCCCTCTCCCTCCCCTCCCACCCCAGCAGTTCTCAGGTTGTTTGAGACTTGCAGTTCTTAACTGCATGAGGTGTATTTTGGCTGTCACTTGCGTGATCAGGGCTGGCATTGTTTACTTTTTGCCATCCTGGTTCTTTTAGGGCAAACAGCCAGTTACCTGAGCCATTATCACAATGGAAGTGATGGTGGTACTGGGAAACTAGTAAACATGGGGAAATTCCTGTGTGAAAATCAGAAAAACCAAATTGCCTACAGGCATAAGTCAGTAGGGCTATGTTTAAAGTTTGACTTAAAGAGCAGCTTTGAGTCAGAGAGAGACCATTGAAGAGCTGTGTTTTCCCCTTGTTTTGTTGTGCAATTCAAGGTTGGGGTTACGAACCTTCCCACGATGAAGATGTGGGTCAATGAGTACAATATTCGATCTGAGATTTTGTCGACGGGTTTGGGAACTGATAATCCCGAACACATAGCAGAAATTCAGAAGCTGTGTAGACAGATGCCAGTTTTGGATCATGCAGAGAACTTGGAGTATTTGTAAGTGTTGGCAGATTTTTTTCCAGAATATACTTTGCTAAGAGAAAATTTCTATTTAATTTTAACTTTTAATTTGAATATGATTAATAATGCTGACAGTGATTTTCATTTAAATGCAGAAACAGTTGTGTTTGTAATACCTCTGCTTCCCATTAACTATTCTTTAGCCCCATAACCACAAGGGAAAGGAACTTCTAATGCGCTAGAAAATGTTAAACTAGAATTTTATGCAGATAGGCAAGTTAAAAATACAGAGTCTGAATTCAGATTCTGTAATAATTTAGGGTGGTCAGTGGCTGGTGTGAATGCTTACCAGTCAGTACTTAGTACCAATCAGAGCACTACAGCATATTGTGTCTGCAACTGCAGAGTTCAAGCTGGAAAATGTAACCACTTTTCTTCAAAGTGATTTCGGAAATCACCCTTCATTTAATGAGTATGTATGCATGGTGGATTTTGCAGAAGCAGCACTGAACTTTGTTTTCCTTGCCCTGTAAATTTTTAGAACTGAGAAAATAACTGTGTGGTGGCAGGGCAGATCCTAAGACCCTTGATTTAAAGTGCTGATCAGCAAGACATCTGTAGCTTTTTTTGTTATGCCTCGCAGTGCAGGAGTTTCTTGAGCCACTTAATCTTGTGGTTGTGTCTGTGACTTTGCCAGTCAACAAGAGGATGGAAGCCTGATCCTCTCCATGCTGTAGTTCTGTCTTAGATTGAGGCTCCTGCATTCCTATCTATAACTAGGTTATACGCCCAAGTTTAATCTCAACCAAAGGATTTTACTTTTCCCATATTTGTTCAGATTCGGTGTGAGAAGTTTTTGTCTGGAAGGCTGTTTTTCAGGCTAGGAGGTTTCTGGTATCCCAGGCACAACTTCTTTGCCTTTATTCCTTTCTCCAGGGAAAGGAAGGTTGGGAACCTCCATATCATCACCAAAGCATGTAATGCAAGGGACCAGACAACTTTATTGTGGTGCTGTGTGCTGAAATGTGTGTAATGCAACTGCTTGGATCATTTTTTTACAGACTTGCTAAGCCTAAGACTACTGTTGACAAATTTGGAATTTTAGTATAGGCTTTGTTAGTGTTAGTAAGGTACAAGTTAAAGAAGGGGGAGGCAAAATAAGGTGAAGCTGACTATCATTGGTGGGTTTTCTTTTAAAACTGCCTTGTCCTGTGTTCAGAAGCACAAAAGAGGACACAATTGGTCTAGAGGAGGCGTCCAATCCACAGGATACATCAATACAGGAAAATTCTTCTGAAAGCCATAATACTTCTGCAACTCCTCCAAGCGGTAAACCCTTTCATCATTTCCAGAAGTTTTCAAACTTGAATTCAAGTTAGGTGCTTGATATCAGCCTGACAGTCATCCTGCCAGCTGCAGACTGCTCTGGGTGTACAGAGCAGCTGATGTTTGCAGTAAGCCACAGCTGCCTTCCAGTGAGCAGTTGGGAGATGCTGTGAGAGTGACTCTTGCTGCTATAACTGCATGGCTGTTTGGGTAATGCTCTGTCTGTGAGACACTTGGAATTCTTTGGCTCTGAATGGAACATAAGAACAAGTCACTGCTGTAGAGAGGACAAGAGCTGTGCTGTCCAAGGCCACAGGGTTTAAGGGAGTTGAAATCTGTTGAAATATGAGCATGAATAACAACATTGTTCTCTTGAGAGGTTAATTTTTTCCCCAAGATTCAGGATGGCAGAAAATGGCGCTTCCCCCCCCACCCCTCTCTTTTACTTTTTAATCTAAAGGATGTGCTTCCTTTTCTGTCAGTGGAGGCTTAGAAATGTTTAGGCATAGCAGGGGGACAGGATTACCTGCTAGCAGCTGACACACGAGTATGGAGCAGTGAAAGGTGAAGAAGTTGCAGCAGATAAAAAAGCTGGAGTACTTATTTTAGGAGGCTTTTTTCCCTGGTAGTAGTCATACTAATGCCATGTTTCAAGCTGCATTAGTCATTTCATCCCTGAAACTCGCCACTAATTCCCAAAATGGTATGTTTCAGGTGTCAAATAAATAATGTTTTGAAACTGGAAAAAACCTTTACCTGACCTGGAAAACAGCATATTTAGTTAGGTGATTTTTTTTTTTTTAATCTTCATAAACTAACTACAATATTCTTGATAATGAAAAATTTCAGTTGAGTTATTAACTTCATGAAATCTTTCAGGATAGGAAGTACACAATATAAAGGACAAAGACAGTAATTTGATTGCTAGCCAAGTTACTTTTATGATGGTATAGGGGAATTCTGGAAATACTTGGTTTCTATAGTATAGGGAATTAAAAAGGATGTTTCTGGATGTCTTCTTTTTAGATGATGTAGTTCAAAAAAAAGAAGCAGAAGACTCTACTGTGCATCAGCAGAAAAGGTAAGAAAACAGTGATTTGTTCCCGTCCTGCTTTTATGTGAACTGCCAGACAGGATCGTTTTGTCTCTGTGTCTATGGTCAGTTGAAAAGTTCCTTTTGTCTGTCAGAGGTTGGTTTTGCTACTGTTAGCTTTTCCTTTGGTATCTCAAGGTCAGACTATGGTGGCATCCTGAAACTAGGCAGTGTGATTCCTGTGGATATCAAAGTCAGTGGAGCATGTCTCCCCATGGAACTTGCAGATGTGCTCCTACAAAGGCTTGGAATGCAGTGCTTTTGTAGGAGGCTTGAGTGCTGTGTCCCATCACCTGCTTCCCTGGCACTGCTGCTGCTGTCAGGTCTGCATGGCTCAGGATCCTTGGCCGAGTGTGTGACTTCATGGGCAAATTCTGGCTGTGTGTGAGACAGCTTGGCTTAAACCTCAGTGGTTTTCTGCTTTGGAAAATACTCCATTAAATGAACTTTATTTCAGCTGTCACCCACAGATCAAGTGGTTTCAAGATAATGTGACTGTTACACTGAAGGTACAAATACTGAGGGCAGCTGACAGTAAATGCGAGTTCTCTAAAGAGAAGGTGGTTTTCAGGTAGGTTTAAGAAACTTCAGTATAATCAGCAGAGTGTCTGACTTTGTTAGCGTTTAATTTTTCTAAACTTTATGTATGTTGCAGTGCTTATTCAGAAGGCAGATTTTATGTGGCTGACCTGGAGCTGTATCAGTCAATAATTGCAGAGAAGTCCACATGTGTGATTAAGGATAGAGAGGCTGTGATTTTACTGGTAAAAGAGGAAAAAGGAGCATGGTGCAAAGTACTGAAGAACAAGGTGAAGTGAAAATTATTTTGAGAGTTATTGAATGTTCTGAACGTGTTTGCTGTGCATCAGAGCAGGTATCTCAAACAATGTTTTTGTCAACAGAATGTTCACGTGTCTTTAGATTTTGAACACTGGGAGGAATCTGAAGATGAAAGGCCTTTTACAGTTGGTAAGGACTGAAGGAGTCTGTGTTTATAATATGTAAAATTATCAGCATTCCTCTTTTTGCGTTGGCTTTATCTGAAATACTCATTTATTTCAGCAGGTTGCTCAAATCCTCTGAAAAGAGGTGTGAAGACCTGTAGAGCAAACTTAGAGGCAGCAGGGCACTTACCTATGAGCGTAGCACAGACTAAGGGCAGATAGAAGTAGTTCTGAGTGGTTTGGTCTCGTTTGTAGTCAGAAGTATTGGGGCTTGCTGGGTTGGGTCATTTAATAGTATTGTGTATTTGTTCTGAAGCTCGTTTTTTCCTGGTTTCATAAATGTTCCACTGTGTTAATTGCTTCCAGGTTCTGCAAAACTGAGTTACCCTCCTGCAGGATCTGAGGACTGGGTTGAGTCCTCAGAAGACAGCAATACAGAAAGTGATGAATAATTGGGAGGAGAAATTCCTTTCTCCTCTGATAAGAACTGTATTATTGTTAATTGTTAATTAAACAGGTGATGTAATTGTTGATTGTTGAGTTGATAGTTGATGTAATTGTGGCTTGTTCATGTCATTGTTAATTAAAAACATTAGTGCCCTTAGAACCTGACTGCAACTGTGCTTGGTTATAACCTTCACCTGAGAACAGGTACTGGCAGAGCTGTACCTGTTCTAAGAACACTTAAAAGCTGATGTTACCTGTATTTTGGTCTTGCTCTGCGTCCTGATCCCAACAGAAATCACCTACTTGGAAAAAAAGAGCTCTGGGGCCAATGTTTTCCTTTGCTTGTTTTGTTCTTCTTTGACTTGTTTAATACCTAAATATAATGTGATTTTTTTTTTTCTTGCTGGTAGATGAATCTAGTGGGTTATTTAAGAAGTATAAGTTACTTTTAGTTTAAAAGAAAAGGCCTCTTCTGAGAAGTGGAAGCAAAAAGTGGGTTTAGCCATACATCCTTAACAGCTGAACGTGCCAGTCTATTCTTGGAACATACTGCTGTATTTTTTACACTGTTCTTTATATTCTTCTGGCCTCAAGCAATTTTTTATCAGGGTTTTCATGAGGAAGAGGTTTCCTCTCGACTTGAATTTGGGCAGTTGCCTTTTTGGAATGTGTGTCAGTTTCCAACCTTCTCCTCCACTAAGGAATTCAGCAGTCACATGCAGCAGTTTGTGAAGAAATACTTTTCCTGTGTTCTAAAGTTTTCCCTAATGCTGTCCTTCATTAAGGGCCACCCCCATGGCAGAGCAATGCTACAGCGGAGAGGAGCAGGTGAGAGGAGCTAAGAGCGGCCAGGTGGGGTCCCCTAAAAAACGGAGGTTGCAGCCCCAAAATCCATGCAAGGGCGAGGTGTAAAACAGCAAAAACTCAAGTTTCTCTTTTTTATAGATATAAATTTTTAATACAAATTGATATAAAAATAACTCCCCCTCTATACTCTTCTGTACCAGGGCTTTAGAATATTCAGAATTTCTTGGAGAGCCATAGCGTTTAAAAACACAAATATAACTTTTGTACGTATGCATTAACCAATACAGTGCTTGAACCTGTAAGAAGAAAAGATCCCTCTGGTAGGCATTAGAAGTTACCTTTTATCCCTTCTGCCTTTTTTTTCTCCTCTTCGCCTCTCCCACAACGCCAGCTGTTGTATCTAAGGCGGTGCTGCCGCCCTGTGGTGCTCTCCAGTACTGCTGCGGTGCTGCCGCCGGGCGGGGCCGGCCCTGGGGCCCGGCCCGGCACGGCGCGGTGCTGTCGGCCCCGGGGCCCGGCGCGGTGCTGCTGCCCGCCTTTCGCTGCTCCGGACCCCGTGCGCTGCTCCCGGGCGCCGCGCGGGCCTCGAGCGGGGTCACCCCCCGGCACCGGCGCCTGCCGCGTCCATATCTCGCCGGAGCTCCCAGAGCCTCCTCTGCTCGAGTCCCGTGTCCCGAGCTGCCCCAGCCCTGTCGGGACAGCGGCATGTCGCCGCTCGCGTTGCCCGGTACCGCCTGTCCAACAGCCCATGGCAGAAAGGCACGGGTGTCCCTTCTCCCCGGGGTTGCCCAGACGGCCCCACGTCAGGCTTGCGTGGGACATCTCTGCCCGGCACCTGCTGTGAAGTGCCTCCTCCTTGCCCCCCCAAGTTCGACTCTGCACCCTCCAGGACCGGTTATATTGCCTGACGCATCTGGTCCAGAGAGCAGCCACCTGCACCCCACAGGCACCCCCTAAGCTTACCAAGCACACGGAATATTTGCTATCATCGGCCCTTGCTGCTTGGTCCTATACCACACTTGCATGTCGCCAAGCTCCAAACTTTTCAAGGTTGCCGGTTCCTTGCTCGGTACATCCCGGTCTCCGCTCTCACTGCTCTCCACATCCCCCACAGCTGGTCCTGTCCCTGTTCCTGCCCTCTCCACTAAGCCGTGCCAGACATCGCCAAGGTCCCTGTCCCAGACCGGGGGTACGGGCACACAGAGGGGCAGTGGTGATGTCACACCAGCCGCTGTGACCTCATCACCAAAGCCAATATTAAAGCTTTAAAGGATGCTGGGTGTCAGTGTGACCTGCAGAGGTGACGAGAGGGCTGCCGAGGAAGGAGCTTGCCCAGGGCTGCTGAGGGAGGAGGGCGTTGCAGGGGCTCCAAGGCCTCGCACGTGTCCCGCTGTTCCCTCTGGGTTGGCAGAGGCTCTCCAAGCGCTCGCCACCGCCCTGTCCCACTGGGCAATGGTGCAGCAGGACCCTGCCGAGGGGGGCTCCCATCGCACCGTGGCCATGAAGAGGGAGAGCCATTCCCAGTTTGGGCCCATACGGACCCGGCACCTCCTGCGGCAGGAACGGCGGGAGAAAAAGCCCTACAGCCGTCCAGAAATCCACCCCAGGACCAGCCGTGTGCCAGCCCCAAGGGCTGGCCTCTCTCACCCAGCACAGTAAAGTCTTCTCATCTGCACTGGGTGATCCCGTGCCCATTTGTCAGTCATCCTGTGCTTTTCTCGAGGGCAGTGTTAGGGCATGGGACTGGTGGATTCTCTTCTTCCCCAGGGCTGACAGTGCCTTCTCTGTCCTGGCTGGGTTGGGGAGCCTGAGTGGAGGACATGGCACAGCCTCAGCCTGCTGGGCAGTGCTGCTAGCTTTGGGGTGCTTCCTGGCCTGGGGGAAGGTGCCTGGTTCAGTGATGTCTCTGGTGGTTCTTTCTGGACTTGCAGGACTGTTGGCGGGTTTAAGATGTGTCCCTGGGCTTGGGCGTGTTTATGTGTTTGGAGGTTGCCAACAAGTTTTGGGGATGTGACTGGATGTGGTGGTTGCTGCCAATTAGGGGAGAAACTCTAGGGTTTGGGGGTGTTTCTGTGTGTGTCAGATGTGTGCTGCTGGGTTTGGGGGATGCTGCTCGGTTTGGGTGTCACTGCCAGGTGTGAGGTGCATCTGGATTTGGGGTTTGTTTCTGGATTTGGGCGATTCAGACAAGGTCTAAGGGTTATTTCTGTTTTGGGGGTGCTGCTGGGTTGGGAGCTATTAAAAGCAGGATCTGCCCCAGTGGAAGCAAACCCTGTCCCTGCAGGAGCACCAGCTGGTGCATCCTGTGAGGTACTGGGCATGCTCTGCTCTCTGGATGGTTGTTCCAGCAGCTCAGCTCCCCAGCCACCCCTGAGGAGAGCTGGGCTGCCCCTCCCAGGGGTTCTGAACTCACCTGCTCTGAGGTGAAATCACGTCTTTCACTGCTGGAGTACCTTGGGGTAGTGCCCACCTCACTGCCTGCTCCGCCTCGGCAGATAATGGGGTGTTTCTGACCAGAGTTCAGTGCCCTTAGACCCTCTTTGGAGTCTCTGTTGATGGTCTGTCAGGCCCAGTGCCCTGACTTGCCATCCTGCTGCTGGTTTGCTTGGCAGCACTGCCAGGGAGGGAAGAAGCTTTAGTAAATCCTTTCCAAGTGCAGCTGAAGCTCAGGAGGTTTTCTGCAGTGGAGTTCCTGCAGCACCAGGCAAGGTCTCAGGCATTTCCTGGTTCGCCTTAGTTCACCTTTCACTGTCAGCAAGCACTGAATTGGCACAGCCTGGGCTCTTGGATCCTCTTGTCGCTTGTTTGTAGTTTTTTTTTTAACACTTGAGACACTTTGGAAACCCTCCCGGAGGAGGTATCTCATACGTGGCAAAATTGATTTGAAAATGTGGATCCTGAGGACTAGAAGCAGTCTGACAGCTCCGCACTTCGTATTTCAATTCTTTAACAAACCATTTTCATCCATTTTGATTTTCAAAACCCCTTCATCAGGTGCCCAGCCTACAGTGCAGAATGATTTGCTTTATGACACATTTCTCTTTGAAGATAGTAGTTTACAGTACATATGAAAATACTCTGGAAAAAACCATACTCCTTCATTTACAAAACCACCAAACTATAAAGAAATTACAGTAGAGAAATGTCATCATATTTGTTTTATATTATCAGAATTTCTCACCTCCTCTCAAAAACCCTAATACACGTAGGATTACAAATTAACACAACCAGACTTAAGACTACTACAAGTTTTCATGTAACCATTTAGAAGAGCTGTCAGGGTTTATCTGAGACCATTTTCTGTTTGCCATCTGCTTTCGAGACTGCAGCTTGCAGGTGGGCAGTAGTGTCACAACAACCTCAGCTGTGTGTTCAGAGTTTGGCTTTACTACCCACTGACAACTCAAAAATCTCAGGCTGGAGCAGTCTTGAGACAAAAACAAGTAACACAGCATGGGATGTGCTTGTCAGCTCCATATCGTGGTGAATTGGTAGCATCCTGGTGAATTTTCTTTACTGCTACAAAGAAAAACAGTATTTCCGTTAAATTCTACAGAAATACTTTAGTGAAGTTTTAATTTTTCCCCAGGCTGGCTGCTGAATTATGTCAGGGAAAACAAGACTTATTAAAGTCAGAGAAGTTAGTGCAGTATGGACTGCAGTAAACTTATTTTTTAAATACTCTGAAAAATCTTGACTTGATTCTGATTTTGTTTAAGCTACTAGCAGTTGACATAGTGACATTTCACTTGTGAGGGATTTGAATCCACCTTGTATTTTCAAATAAGTTAAGTAATGCATTTGCATAAGGAAGTATCATAAGTCATTCTACAACCCCTCTCATTTCCCTTTGGCTCACTGTACGCTGTTTGTCCGTTTATCTCTTGATCTTGCTTTCCCTTCCATCTCTCGCCGCATCTCTGTCATGCCAGTGAAGCACATCACGTTGCATCTGGTTTGCAGTCATCGCTTTATTGCCTTGGTAAGACTGTGGGAATTTTTCCCCTATGCATGTTACAGACAACTCAGTGGACTATTTCATGGACCTCCAGCTAATTCTTGTTCTACCTGAAAATCAGTTTGAATTCAGTAAGAGGCTACCATTACATTAATTTACATTGCTGATACCTATGGATCCTGCAATTCAGTAACAAAAAAAAGCAGTCACAGTTGCCTAATCTACTAACTTAATTTTAAGAGGATCTAATAAGGGAAAAAAAGTATTTATGGCAGTGCAAATTAAAGGCTACATTTGATTTCATTTCAACTGGTACGTAATGACCTGGAAAACACAGAGAAAAAGATTTCCAATGGCTAGAATATCATGGTGGCACCAAGTAGCTGGATTTTCAAAAGGGCTCAATTACTGAGTGTTGAACACTGTTGGACCTTGGGTCTGAATGTACTCCTTAAAACCTGGTCATGAGTTCCCTTGAAAGTCTTGCTTTGTCTGCACAAGATGTTTGATTTAAGGTGTTGACCTTTCCTTACTGAATGAGAATATATATATTCTGTGGGTTTGAAGAGGGACCGAAGGGAGAGTTACTTCCAAAAATAGTCTGTGCTTGTGCAGCCTTTAAAAATTAAAAATAGATCTTTTAAGAGTAATGCTTAACAATGTGCCCTCATTACTCATTTTAAAATTGCTTTTCTTGCACAAACATTTCTATGCTGGACCCTCTGTTCCATAGGTGGAGAGATTCCAGCATTTTAACTCTTTGATCAAATTCATAAAACTCTTCACAATTATTCTGTCTTTGGTGGTAACAAGAAACTCCCAATATCAGTTAATAAAAATCTCCAAACACACACATTTGTAGCCCTAAGCTGCACACAACCCTCTAATGGGGATCCTCTGCTACAAACATTCAGCAAGCAGTTGGAATACTCAAAAGTAGCACCTAAGAGTGTTAAAAAGCAGATCTCAGCCCTCTCAGCTAAAGATCATATTCCTGAATGTGTTTCACATGATTCATTAGCTCCTAACATCAAGTGTCATCCTTGTGGGAGAAGAACTTGGTAAGGCACTATTTAATTTTACCTCAATAAAAGTCAGCTGTGTCTTGACCTTACAGAAGAATGAGGACCCAGCCGTTTCCTGACACAAGAGGGGAGCAGAGATGCCTGTGGGGTATAAGCCTGTTTAAGCCATTTAAGGGGTATAAATACTCTGCCAAGCAGGAGGGTGGCAAGAAGCACAGGTAAGAGAAGCAGGAGTTCTTAACTGCAGCAAAGTTTACTGTATCATGACAAAAAGAAGGTATTAAAATCACCTTTTAATACTACCTGGTTGACATGGAAGCTAAGGGAGACTTGTGATCAATTTTTGTCTCCTTTTTTTTTGGTTTGACCACAAAACCAGAAAACCCATTCTTCCCCCAGCTCTACTAATGAGCTTCTTTCTCTGAGGTTTTGTCCCCTGCATAATGGAGAACATCTGTACCTCGAGTAAAGCTTGACCTTTCCCTGCCTATTCACCAAAGGCATTTTTCTCTTCTTTCAATGCAATGCTACAAACTCAATGCCTGGGAAAGAAAACTGGCAGAGTCTCCAGAACATTCTATTCTGATCACCTTCCCTCAATATTTCAGTAGAATTACCCAATTCATATGGTAATCATTTCCTTCTAATCAGTGTTTCCTATGTAACCTTGTTTATTCACTCCTACTTATTCCCACTTGTCAAGAAAGCCAAATGAGACTACTGGGGGCATCTGTCTTCCATGACACTAAGAACAGATTAATCATGCTGGCAGCATGCTAACAAAAGGATGGTTTTCATTAATTAACACTTATAAATAATTTGTTAAAGGTTACAGAGTGCTTAATGTATTCCCTAGTAAACAGTTATTACATGGACCAGCCAACCAGTAAATTGCTTATAACTACAAAAGCTTTTCTGTTGGGCTTAGAGTACTTCTCAACCTTTCTGAAAACCAAGGGCCACCTGCTATCCCAAACAAAATGCTGGCTGCCTAGTCTTGTGGAAATGGAATACTTTGTACCTCATTGCCATAACGTGTTTCATATGAGTTTATTATATTTTTATTATTCATATTAACAAGTCTCTTTTTACTTTGCCTTGATAGTTTGGTCATGTGCGTAGGATTGATTTTTTGAAAGGGGAGAGACCATTTTGCAGCCTGCTTTGTGGTGTCTGGTAAACAATCGGAGTTTAGGTTGAGGTATGGTGATGTATGGTGTGCACTGCTCAGGTAGGGTGCTATTAGCAACTTCTTCATTAACTCTTCCTAGAAGTGCACGCAGGGACTTAGGCTGTAGTCATTAACGTTACTGAACATCTGCATACACACATGTGAGCAGGTACAGCTTATATTTCCGAAGAAACCATCTGATTTTATTTTAACGCTATTAGAATTTTGAGTTTCATAGGGCATCTAATGAAGACTGAAAAATCTGGATTTCAAATTTTGAAAAAAGGCAGCAAAGCTTGTCTCCGGTGGGCAAGGACTAGATCAAGTCTCCTAACATCCCTGCTATGTTAGCAAGATCCAGTGGATGCTACTTAATTGCCTTATATTTGCAAATATATTTAATATTTTTTATATATGACATTGTTGTGCCATGCAGGCAAAACTCTGGGAAGGTTTACATGCTTATAAAATGCCTATGAGCGCATTGTCTTCTGTTTATCACAGTGTTTCTATAGCAGAGTGTAAAAAGGAAAGCTGAAGATGTTTTCTTTGTTACTCCTGATCTCAGGAGTTCTATGTGCATTCCAGGATTTCACAATGTAATCTGGGCTGATCCTGAGAACTCAGCTGGATTCCCGCCAAGAACCATCCACTGTCACAGGGTTGTTTTTATTGCCAGTCTCAAGGTGATAAATGCTTTCTTACAGGATGACCCAGGTGTTTTTTTAAAAATGAGATTTCTACGTGGTAAGTTTACACCTGATGGGGAAAGTGCATTAAGTGGCTCACGTTCTTTATAATGGGTACACCAGCAAAACAGCCTATGAAAATATATTCCTGTGCCAGTTAAACAAGTTCTGGAATTTGTGGTGGATTTTCAGTTTGGCTGTAGCTGTAGGGGTATGCTGAGATACTGACTTATTTCAGACGAGTCAGAGGTTAAGCAGCCATACAGACATTTAATCATGTACAAATATAGTAACAAAATTTTTTACCTCAACCTTAGCAAATGCTGGTAGATTTTGAAAGAAAATTGGATATATTTGGGGCCTTTTTGCTGCTCTGTTTCAACTCGGGAGTAAATGAGAGAATTCAGAATCAGGCTGTTTTACAAATACATTAAGTGTTGGAAAATTAATTGAAATACAACATATTACAGATGCCTTGAGCAGTTAGATCTTATACAGCTTTTGGCCTGTATTATACAGCAGGGATCCAAATTTTATCCTGTGGCCGGTAAGTACAATAGTAGGAAAGAAGTACCCTTTTTGAATCCTCAAGGAAAGCCCTAGGAAAGAATGGCCTTCACATGGATGCGTAAGCAGGCAAAGATACTACAACAATTAAATACCGGTAATTGCTAATTTATTGCATAATTTAAGAAAATCTCTCACATTTTATAGATAAGGAATAGGAATTATCCTCTAAGCAGCAATATATTTAAATATTTAAATGAAATGAGAGAAACAGCTGTTTATGACATGAAGGCAAATCTCTGTTGTGAGGTTCAGAACAGCCAAAAGCAGCCAGCGCGTTTTACTTCATTTTCAAATGTCAGGGGTTAAATTGGGAACATTTGCACATGGTGGTCTGGCCCCACCCTACTGTTCCACTGGGGTGTGCTGCCTTTCCCATGGGAGAGGTGAGTGAGTGGGAATTTCTGGCTGTGCCTCCCTCCCTCCCGGAGCTTTCAGGCAGGGGCTGTGAATGGCAGAGCCTGTCTGAGCCTGCAGGAGACGAGGCTTAGCAAGGCTTCATGCAGCAGAGTGTGATCTAGTCCCAGGTTGCTTTCTTCTATGGGAATGTTTCAAATGACATCTAATATTTAACCATAATTGAGACATTTAGAGGCAAACATATCTGGACTAGCGAATGTTTTAAAACAGCTACCTCCCTTTTTGTAGCAGTGTATCACTGTGAACTGCATGTAGTTAAATAATTAATATCAGATTTTTCTGTTTCATTCAGCATTCTTAACCCATAGGTAAAACTCTTGGCCGCAGATCCATCCAGTTAAACTCTGTAAAGGATGATGGCTGTTTTCACAGGAGCTCGCGTAATCCTGAAGTCCCTCTTAAACTTTAGAACTGAGAGGATCCCTACACCTCATATTGGAAAGGGTTACCATGCAGCAGTATTTTGTAATTAAAGTACAGAAATAAAAGGTGAAATCCAGCAACCCAAACATCAGGCTGAAATAATATGCCAAAATGTGATATAATGTAGGCCAAAACATAATATATATCCCTGTACATGATGAGAGTACTCACTAAACATTTTTAGCGTCTGAATAGAAAATAAATTAACAGAGAAAACTTGTCGTTCAGTGAAGAGTGAGTTCAATGCAGGAGAGGGATACTTTTAACTCCCCACTCTCTACGTGAAAGGGGTTACTAAGGAAAACTGTGTGTTGATAACCCAAAACATGGCCGTGGTCTTTTGTGTACGTAATTATGGGATCAGGAATTCACAAATGTATCTCTTGGCAGTGCGGCAGACTTCATCCACCCACTTGCCTTGGGATGACTGAGACAAAAAGACACAGTTTTCACGCTTGCCGCCGTTGGGCTGGGCACGGTCCCAGTTGAAGTACTGCAGAGCCATGCCATTGACATCAACAAACCTCCCCTCATTGACCATGTCAGTGACACCCAGCCAGAACTCGGACGCTCGGGGCACGCTTTTCTTGCCGTAATCTCGAAGAATGTTTGTTTCCTCGTTATTCCTCGGGATAGCCAATGTCCCCCCCTTGGCTATGCAGTCTTCATTGGCTTCATGGAAATGCTTGGTGCCTTCTGACATGAGGTAGCACTTCTTATGGGCCTTGGTCCCACGGAGACACACTGCGAACAGATACGAGTTTGCACGTTCAGTACAACTGTGGGCTGGAGCTTTCAGCAATGGTTCCTCAAATGATAATTTTCCAAAAGCATGTTGAAACTTGAGCAAATGAGTCCCTCAGCAAGCAAAAGGCTCTTGACTCCACAGCGTGGGTCTGAAAGTAGGAGTAAGATCAGACTTACCTGCTGGTGCTCCAGTTCATGTAGGAGCCTGTGTGCAGCCAGCGTGTCAGCGTGCCTTTGGGAATGGACTGCTAAAATATAACCCTGGCCTGTTCTCAGTGTCCCTTTTACCAAATAGTCCTGCTTTCACGCATGTTTTACCTTATTTCAGCAGTCTTGAAACTGATGGAATGGATGAGGTATGGATGTTGCCAGATATAAGTTGATCATCAGGAAATCTATATTTAGCTCTATAGTGGAGACAGATCTAAATGTCTTTTAATATTTGTGATATTTAAATAAAGTAAATTTTTACACCTTATCTAAGCTCAGTTTCCAGCAAGCAAAGGCAGGACAGAAAAGTGTTGTATTAAATGTGTCAGGCTGACCAGGAAAATATTGATTTGAAATTGATGATACAAATCTGAGTGATTAATAAAAGTATAGTTCTACCTGCAGAAGATTGCATACTCACCTCCGTAGGCATTAATTTATTTTCTTTTCATCAAAGTCTCTCCCTTCAAACTCTAAATTCAAATGAGGTAAAGCGACTTAAATCTGTAAGCGCTTTTAAAAAGTGCACACTTATTACTGAGCTTACAGGACAATCTGGGCCCAGTCTTCTAAACATTTGAATTTATAAATCTGTTTGCTTTTACTTCTGCTGGGGAAGTCTTGATGTAAAGTCCAAATGAACCAGAGGGTAATTTGGCAGCTACTCTGTCACTGGAATTGCCTTG
This sequence comes from Rhagologus leucostigma, assembly GCA_013397725.1. Classification (NCBI taxonomy): domain Eukaryota; kingdom Metazoa; phylum Chordata; class Aves; order Passeriformes; genus Rhagologus; species Rhagologus leucostigma. The sequence continues at coordinate 3,422,743 of VZTD01000486.1, forward strand.
CAGAGCTGCTGCTGGTGTTGTTCCAGCCCGAGGTCTGTGGGGGCAGGAGCGCAGGAAGGAATCCTTTAACTTTGCCTTCCAGCTCTCCTAATGCAAATTTGTGAAAAACTGATTCTCCCAAGAAAAATACTGATGACAAGAGAACCCTCCTTGGTGGAATGTTCCTTCTGAGCTGAGGAAGGTATCAAAGGCCTTGAGTAGACTCCTGTGACGATTATTTTTAGAATCTTGCATGTTATTACTTGCAGATTATTTCATTTATTGCTGAAGCTCATCTGGTACTTTTGTACATCTTCTATCCTGATGTTTTCTATAATCTGTTTCTAATTCCTGTCGTCTGTTCTTGTGAAAAAATAATGATGTCTCTGATCAACGGGATATGGAAGTCACTTTGGACTATATCCTATGTCTCAAGTTTTTAGTATTTCCAGTTGTAGTATTCACTGCATTCCTTAGCTGCATTTTCAGTGTCATAATTTTCTATTAAGGTTTAACCTTCGAATTTTAACCCTTCCAATGGCCAAGGAGAAATAATGAACCTATTTATTAAATATGGAACGCTTTAAAAAAATTATATTTGTGGGAAAGATCACAGAGACTTTACTTCAGCAATGCTGCAGCAATGATAAGGACTGGATGTCTTTAGGGAGAAAGTACGTGCTGCAAAATGGTGTGTGGCAGCATTTCACATTTCACTCTACGTAGAAAGGAGACCCAGGAAGTTCAAGCTAAAGAAGAAATCAAATTTTTAAGATGTGTCTTGGAAATGTCCATAAGCTAAAAATGGAGCTCTCTTTTTCAGTTATCACAAGGACATTAACAAAGACAGAGCTAGGGGGGTGATAGGCATCTTTTTGCCAGATTTGGAATCCAGTTGAACAGTGTGGGTTTTAAATTTAGAATAAAGCTCAAAATAAGTTTTGAGGAGAGAAGGTCTCCAGTTCTGGTTTCATTTCTAAGCCACTGCATGCTTCCTCTCAAGCTCCTTTTGGAAGCAACACAAGAATTACTTTTAAACAAGAGTTACTTGTCTAGCACAGGCTCCCTCTTTTAAGAAACTTCTAAAGCCTTCTTATAAGACATTTGAAATAAAAATATTTTGTAAAGCCCAAAAAGCTGTATGTAACCAAAGACATAAAACTGGACAACCCAGATATTACCACCCCTAAGGAAAATATGTTCTGTTTCATGAGAATGATGTAATTTCCTCTGTAATGTCCTCTTGTACATGTTTAAATGCCAGGTTTTGTGTCAACAGCTGTGAAAAAGCACAACTGTCTAGTAGGTGCATGTGTATTTACCCTTTTTATTTTGTTTGGAAATTTCCATCTGGTGATTTAAATACTTAAAGAACTCTGCACGTTGGTCCAGGATATTTCTGAACTCACAGTGGATATAACTTTGAACTTTTATGGCAACATTCACATTTGAATATATGTTCATATCAAAGCTGGGCACTTAACTTGCTGACCACCTAAACTCTCAGAACTCTTCTTGTGCTGCCTTTGATGATACAAAACTCAGAGCTTGAATTTGTGCATAGCAAAGACAAACGTAGTTCTTGCTCCAGATTAGCTCTTGCTGTCAGTGAAGAATCACCACTCATTCCCCATTAGCTGAGACCTGATTTTACTCGAATGCTTCCTTCAACACTTGTCTGTCTGCTACAGTTATGGCACGCCATGGTTTTATGGAGCTGTGCTCCTCAGTCATTAAGTCCCATTAAAGAGAGGGATGGGAGTGCAGAAGAGAAGCAGTGAGAGCTTTTGGAAGCCACTGACCAGTATAAGCTGCTTTACCTGTCTGGAGTGCTTGTATTTCCTTCAGAGCATTTACTTCTCGCCACAATTTGTCAATCTGGGTCTTCAGGTCATCTTTTTCTTACACAAAAAGAATATACAGAAATTAACAGATATGCACACACACACACAAAATTACATGTTAAAAGCTGTTTCAAAACATCATGGGTTGCTGCACTGCTGAGATGCATTTTGATTCTTTTTAAAGGTTTGCCCTTAATGAAAACATGCCTCTAGGATTCCTATACAAAACAGGAGAAACCCACCTTTACCTTTCATTCTCATATTTTATCATGGATTTTGCCCTAAAAACTGTTTGAAAATCATGGGTTGTTGCAGCTAATCTTTATTTAGTGAGCAGGTATTTAATTTACAGAAAATGTCCCTTTTTCTTTTGAACCTGTACACTCTGGTGTATGGACATAACATACAAAAAATAGCAGGACACAAGTTTTGTTTCTTCAAAGAAATGTTATTTCTGTGAGCATGAAAGTTTCACGCAACTCTGGTTTTAGCACAGGGAGGAACAACAAATAAAACCCAACTTGACAGTCTGAATGTTGCAGGTATGCTTGCTGAGCCGCAATCTCCACTTCCCAGGATTAGCCTTCCTCTCTCCCTCAGTACAGAGAGGGCCTGGGGGCTTGAGTCACACAAATTCCCTCTGAATCAGCATTTTGTAGCACTTACAAAAGCACCAAGAATATGCTGGGACAAGAAAAGAAGCTAACTTGCACGTAACTCCATTTTTGTGTCCTCTTTTCCTTTTTTTTTTTAAACATTATGATGTCTTTCAGGACTACTTGCTTCCACAAGGCAGAATTCTCTGTTCTCCAATCTGTGCTACTCTGTGCTGGCAGAAAAAAGGTATAGCAGCCTGTCCTTAGGACCCCAAGCTTAAAACCCTAGAGATTCCAGGGGAGAAGGAAGCGTCTACAACTGTGTGGCTCCATAGCAGCACAATCTTCTTGTACAATGGCTTTATCAAAGCCATAGTTTTTTAATAAACTAGGAGTTCAAGTATTTGCCATTAGTGTAGCCTCTGTCATACCTGCTTTTATTAGAAATAAGTCTTTAAATTCAATACACAGACGTTTCTAAACAACATTCTGTGGTTTTGTATTTACTCTGTAAGCTTTGCTGTGGGAACTGATGCTTTATCTTTTCTTGCCAATTCTTTGAGGTTGACCTGCTAATTAGTTTGACTTGCCATTTCACAGTACTTTTCACACAAGTGGCGTAATATTTCACGAACAGTAAACAGACATTCTGTTAAAATTAGGAAATGGTACAAAAATCTGAACAATAACCTTTGGAGACTGAATACTTCTGCTTGTTTCCCCCATATACATGAATGTCCATTTTTTTGGTCTTAGTCAATACAGCTACATAACTAAGAATGATCAGCCAGGGTCCTCTCTCAGCTGTAACCTGTGAATTCTAAATAACCTTGACAGAGGTGAACAGCCACAACAGAGCGATACATTTGCAGCTGTTATACAGCTCTATTTCCATAACTCATTCTGGCACCTTATTTGTGGCTTTGCTAACTCACATAAAAATATTTTAAAGACACATATAATATAGACTCAAGTGTCCTTTATAAATAAGCCTTTGTGTAATGTTAGTTTCTGGTTCATGCAATGCTATTTAAAGTACACAGTAAATTTGCATAGTCTGTAAGTTTCTATCCCTCCTCCCAAATCAGACCCAGTACCTTTCACTCTACGTTTGCTGTGCTTCCTGGCTTTGAATTTGGAAGCCTGGCTGATGGTCTGATCCAGCAGTAGTAAGCTTATGAGTAGAAAAATCATAAGTCCAGTTTGTGCCATGTCTCTTTGAAAGACCTTAAGAAGGAGCCTGAAGAGATTCCCTTTAGCAGCTCTGAGAGCGGGTCACACAGACCCATCTCAGCGGGGACTGCCTGAGGTCAGGTTTATAAAGTGTGGTGGCAGGCTTGGCTGGACTCCTTGCTTACGAAATGTGTTTAATACTGTAGCTGGCTGTAGCATAAGACACCCCCTTGTTCTCACGTCCCATCTGAAACTCCTGTTTCCATTCTGAGTTCAGCTGTACCAGCCCTGAACACTGCACCGACTGCCTCACCCATAAGCGCCGTATCTCCTGTTCTAACCCTGGAGCCAAAACTTATGGAAAGCCGGAGGGATGCTTGTGCACTGCCAGCCTCGAGGAGAGGTAGCCAGAGGATTTGCACAAGTGTCAGAGTCCCACCCAGCATGGCTCTGCCCCAGGCTGGTTAAGTCATGACAGAGGCATCACCTTCCACTGAAGCAAAACCAGGATGCTGCTCCCTCAGTAAATGCAAACACTGCACCTACAGACCCACACAGAGGATAAATACATTAAAATCACATTATGTGAGGAGTGCATTTATTGGTTTATGAAGAGTCAATAAATGCCTGATAGATATGGCTGCATTTCTGGTTGAGAACAGCAATCAGCAAGGTCTAGTCAGGGGAGCAAAAGGTAGTTATGCTCTCCCAAAGGTTCCCAAGTCCTGACTGTAGGGTCAGAGGAAGAGTAAAACACAAGATGCTTGAAGCAGGACAGTGTTTGCCTGAACTCTGGAGAACTCTCTGAGTCTGAATCTCTTTCATTTGCCCTTGGGCTCTGTGGACTTCTGTGAGGCTGCCTTTGACTGTGGTTGCTATATTAAATAGAACCTCTCCCTGATTCTGGTGAACAAATGAAATTGTCACAAAAATGTTCCCATCCATCACACTTTTTCTTTTTTCGTTTTCTTTTTCCACCATTAAAAGAGGGTTTGTTTAAAATACTGACACCAAAGCCATTCCTGGGTGGTGGCTTGTGCAGTTCATGCCCTTCAGAGCTGTTCCTCCTGACATCCCTTTTCCATCTCTGCCTTGATTACATTCTGCTCACATTGCTGACATTTTTTTTATCAGGACTGTAAGATCAGGAGACTTACTACTTTATTAAAAGAAAGCTGGGATTTAGGAACATGCTGCTGTACTGCATGAATACTTACTGGCTTTTTCCAACCCCCACTAAGGCACTTCAGTACTTACAGTGCAAACCACACCTGCCCTGTCTGTCCTGGACACCTTTGAACAATTCCCTGTATTCTCATAGTCTGTAACTAGCAAACATCTCTTAATCATTAGCTAACAAACTTTCCATAAATGCCTCCTGATACGATAAAACTTAGTTCCAGTGGTCCTCTTCCAAAATGTTGAAGTATTAACATCCATTGTGTCGGGAAACCTCTGGATCAACGTTGCTCAGTCCTCAGAGCTATTTTGGAGCACAGCACACCAGACATGGCTGCTGTGTGTCCCACCCACCAGAACTGCCCAGAACATCTCTCACACAGCTGCAAATTTCAGTCCATGGTAAATGTGGAAAGGGCTGGTATTCCAACACCAGGAACTGAAATATGAGCTGGCAGAGAGGAAAACAAGGAGCTTTGCAAGGGTCTAGTTCAAGATTTCATCTGTCCTTTAGAACAAGCCCTAAGTTCAGGCTTGATCCGTATTTTATTCCAGTGGTATTGGGGCATTGGTATAAGTTAATTAAGGGCAGATGGCTGAATCAATAACTGCCTCCCGTTAGTTTTTCACTTGGTGCCTTCTCAGATCTTGTGGATTTGCACATGAAGCTGGTCCTGAACCACTGTAGCTTTCAACCCGACAAATTAAACTGTGCTAATTTCAGGTTGCCTTGATAAGGGAGCTGCAAACCCCTGGAGCTGTTTCATGTGGAGCTTAACTGTCCCACAGTCTTTGGGAGAGGCTGGACCAGTAGCTGGGTCAACAAGCCTTTTAGTGTGTGCGTTCAAGATCCCAGTACCAGAATGGATTTGTTCCTGCCCCAAGGAACTTGAGCTTGCTAACACAGGCTCCTTTTCTTCCTGTGGAATGAGTCTGACAGAGAAAGATTTGTACTCTACTGAGGCAGCGCACAAGTCACTAGAAACGGAGAGATAAAGAAAACACGGATTTGCTATTCTGACAGTTCTTGGCCAAGAGCCTGAGTGAAAAACAGCTTTTTGGAGTACGCCATGTAATGTCCTTTCAAGAACAGAGTTGAAATTCTGTTCTGAAATCTTAATCCCCCTCATTCAGTAGTCTCTCTGACCGTTTTGCCAGTCTGCAAGTAGCTCAGCTGAATTTCACTCCAAAAAAGTGAATCACGAAGCTGCCCTTGCTGCTGCTGGGATAGACCACAAGGATATAGGGGCTAGAATTCCTCTGGAGTACCCAAGAAGCAGTTTCCACACTTATGACTAACCTATAGCAACTGGGGAAGTAGGTTTAACTTCTTATATATGGTGTGTGGGAAGGAGAGCCAGAGAACAGCCAAAATATGTTGCTGAGAAGATGTAACCTCGCAGTGCTACTGTGAGGAAATGGAGCCACACAGGAGGCCCTCTGAAGTGAGAACCTGGGCTCTGTATGGGCTTGAAACCAGCATTATAATGTCATTTAGAGTTGGAATTTTTCTTTGACTGGCATAGTTACAGTAACGTAATATAGCCCAGGGAGTGAATATAATTATATACTGATAGAAGTAATTTTTCCTGAAACAAATTATTCCACTTTCCTTATCAGAATATACTATACAAGAATAAATATTCTCATAGCTTTAGAGCTGTATCCAGACTTGGATGGAATTGTGCTTTTTTATTTACACCACTAGAGTAGAACTTGTGCATGTAGACAGAATTGTGGTTTCTGTTGGAAGTGCTTAGTTCACTTCGAGGCACTCTCGAAGTGCTCTGTCTGATAAGAAACATCTTGCAAAAGCCAGAGCTGCTGTGCTGCAGTGGCACCTGGGGTTTTGGCTCCCATCTCCCCACCTCATTCCATTTGCTTTCAGACAACCAGACCATTCAGAGCATAAACACCCTTTGGTAAAAAGCTTTTTTTCTGTTTCTCCACAGAGACTCTTCAAGGTAAAAACTGTTTCCTTCAGAGACAGTTCTACCTTTATATGCTCCTGTAAACTGGCTCAGGAAAAGTCTTCATACAGCTGTTTTTTCCTCTCCATTCCCATCCATCCCTGGGTTTGTGGAAAGAACATGCAATGGGACACAGAGTATGAGAAGCCAGTGTGAGATGAGGACTGGATGCTGAGCTACTTAAATGGGTCTGGCTGCAGAAGTACAACAGCACTTGTAAAAATAGCTTTAAAAATATTTAGTGCTTCAGTCTGTTGGAAAGTGAACTGCTCACATGTTGCCAGTAGATTGTCTGTGTTTTACTGAGACCTACAGTCCCCTTGTGCTCCAGAGATAGCTGTGCTGTGGGATGTTTGACCAAAAGGGAAATGGATGGGCTGTATCTGCTCCTGGGATCAGAGCAAACTCTATTTTTCTTGCAGCATTTCAGTTCTAGAAAATTCAGCTTAGCTTTAGGAAAATAAAGCCATGAAGGTGAGTAATTATTTGCCCCTTCTACTGAGAGTATAAAGAGAAAATGAAAACTGATCAGAGCTGTTGCCAGGCTAAGGACTTGCAAGTGAGGCAATCTGAAGAGCCAGGATGGTCAATAAAAGAAGATAACACAAAGGTTAGTAAAAGGTTTATCACCTCTGATGTGTCTGTTTTTATGACTGTCTTGGGTAAATGGGATTCACTGGTTGATTTTTATTTGTTTCAATTTAATGTAGTAAATTTTGCAAACTCTCCTAGTCAAGGATTATGTTGTGCTTGGAAAATTACTGTATGCTTGGTTTCTTTGGCCTTGAAAAGTCTTGCAAAGTCTTTAAGGATTTGATTTCAGTCCAAAGAGGTATGAGGCAGGATCATGGCTGACATCCCAACACCAAAGTTATTTTGGGGAAATTTGTACAAACAAACTGTGTTTAGAAAAGAGAGGGGCTAGCCTTATGGTATGTGAGGTTTTGTGAAACTTACTAATGATATTTTGGGGTTTTGCCATCGGTTCAAGTTTTTTCCTGCCATGCCAATTTGGTGTTTTGAAAGGAAATTTGCTGGGTACCGGTGATCTGCTCTAACAGAATTAAAGGCGGTTCCAGGTTTATTGCAGAACCAGGCTGCCCACCAGTGACCTGCACTGAGTGTCAGTGAGTTTTGAAATGAGGGCATTCACATCTTCCTTAGATACGTGATTCTGCTCTCCCAAGCACATGCCTCACCTTGGCACTGTGGACTGATACCGATTGATCAATAAATCTGCTTCTCAACATGGTGTTTTCCAGGTCCAAACTGAGCTGTTGTTACCTACAGGTCCAGTGTTTTCAATTCCCATGCTGTAAATACAAGCTTCAAAAGAAGAAGAAATTTGAGATATAATAATGTATGTGAACTGAAAAATGAATCAGAGCAGTATTTTAAGCTTCTGGAATAAGTGCTTTTTGTATCTCTTATTTTGGGGCTTTTGTCACAAAGCATCTCACAGCTGGGTCTCAGCAAGGAGGGGAGATGGTTTGCAAAATGCAGCAGATGTCTTACATCTATCACACATATGTAAGACAAATAGCATCATCTTGTCTGTGTGACCAAATCATCTCACCTGTATTCCTTTCATTCTCTTGTAATGGCACTGGATATGGATTATAGGTTGTAAAGCAGAGAAAACACAGCTTGTCAAAGCCAGAGAGACTCGGAATTCAGAAGAGATTCACCAAATCTACACAAAGCAATGTGAGAAAAGCCACTGAGCTCTTCTGGTTTCCTGTCCAATGCACTCTGCACTGACACAGGTCCTTTCTTATGGTGTTCAGGTATCTCAAAGGAATGACAGAGTTGCCAAATTGTTTTTACTTCAGGCCTTTAGCTGCAAAGATAAAAAGGTGCACAGTGTTTTTCTGCCTGTCATTGCTTGTTTTTTTAGTCAGGAAGGACCCCAAAGAAATAGGTGCTTATTTAGAGATAAATGTTTTGCTGGATATGTGAAATGTGCACAGAGAGCAAACCACAATCCCTCTCAAAAAAGAGACCTTTTACAGATCAGCTGACTCTGGCATCTCTAAAGATAAGGGAGTCTAGGAGAAAATTTAAATCAGTTTCTTTGCCATCCAGGTGCAAATAGGAGAGTTGAATGGGGTCTTTTAAAATGCTACTCCTGTGGACTTGGCAGAGTTTCCGTATTGGAAGTTCTTGGCAGCAGCTCAGCTCTTTTAGCCCTTGGGATGTGTGTGAGAATGTATCTCTTTCTCTTTTGTAAACACAAATTACCTGTTGTGCTATTTTTTCTCCTGTAATGTGTGCTGCCTTTTTGCCTTCCTGGAAAAGACCTGAAGACATCCTGAGCATTTAATTTCTCCCTTTAAGTATTTCGGTTTTGATCATCACAGCCTCCCTAATATGAGGTTTCACAGCCTCACATTAACATGATCTCACCAGGTTCTGCTCATCCTTATGTGTGCCAGACAAACTGATTTGGACAAAGCCTTGGTTTAGGCACTGTGAAACTCTCCAGACAGCCTGAGTTGCACATCCACAGGTTCACAGCAGGTTTCCAACAGTGCAGCTCTGCATACTGCCAGGAGGGCTGGGCAGAGCAGGGATTATGTTTTGGGGTGTGTAGATGTTTGTTGGATTTTCCTAACCAGGATGGAAATTCAGACTTGTCAGGAGTGTGGTCATGTCTGCCTTTGGTGGCTGCACTTCACCAAGGACTTGGAGGTTCTGCTCGAGGGCTGCCTTGCCAAACCAAAACTTGAGTCACAGGATCTGCAAGCAGCTGACCGTGCTTCACTGTGTTTTAGGAGCAGCACTGTCCCCATGCACAGGCATAATCAGCTCCTGTGCCAGGCCCCGGGCTTGGAAAACTTGGGATGTAGCCCAAATAAACGATCGTTCTTTAAAATATAAACAGAGTTTTTAGCTGTCTAGTCAGGAAGGAAAAATAATACCTAAATGTAGCTGCTTGGGAGATGTCTGCTTGTCTCTGCAGGCAAACTCAAGCAGTGGGAATTAGCCCTAGCTTGCTAGGGGCTGGGGAAGGAGGAGGAGAAATCCTGCACCAAGCCCTACCTTCCTGCTCTGTGCGTGTCCCTGCCCACGTGCTGGGATGGAAGAGCAAACCACACATCAGCTACTGGACGATGCTCACACAAGGATGCTGAGAGTGGAAAAGAAAAACTAACCTCTATACGTGTAATTTTCACTAATGGCCCAGTACCTCCAGTCAGAAATAGCATTTGTCTCTGGGAGGGATGCCCACTGGGAAAGGTCCCTGGTGTAACACCCCCTCCCATCCAGCTCTCCTACCCTCCAGGCTGTGTTTGAGCACACACAGATATGCTGTTACTGTTGGACGTCTTTTTAAAAGCTGCTCCTAAAATTTTACTGAACACAACACAGAAATCTGTGAGGACTTTTTAAAGTGGCAGTTGTCTTTTCCTGCAGAATTCTAGTGTGGGCAGAAAGAACCATGAAAAGGCAGCACAGCATCCTCCTGCCCTGTGAGCTGCTGTCCATAAGGACCTGGAACCCAGCAGGGGTGGGTGCTGAAGCCAGAAGAGCAAGGCCACCAGTGCAGATGGGCAAAGCAGATATTTTATGTGTCTTTTGTGCTGTGTTCTGTAGCTTGTTTGCTGATAGCATTTAAGCTATCCAGCACAAAGCCAGCTTGTTCATGTCTGTATAAAATGCAGTCACTGCACAGTCTAAGGTGCAGCCAGACCCTGCAGGCTGAGGTACTGGCAGTATTTAATGAGTAGGATTAGTCCATTCCAGAAATCGCAGGAGGTTCCAACCCCTGCCCTACAAGTTTTAGAGAACCCTGGAGTGTTTAAATGAAAAGCTGAAGGAATCAGCAAAAAGGTGGCTGCAGTTATACCTGAGAGGGTGCACACACCTGCATTTTAGGGAGATTTCATAAGCAGGGCTTATGGGTCTGGACATAGCATCCTTCAGAACTGAAGGAATTCATGCTGTAACATTACATGAAAGTGCCTGTTGGTCATGAAAAGTGGGACACAAATCCCCGCTTCTCCTCGCCTTCTTTTCTTCCTGAAAAATGAGATTCCTCTGGTAGAGTTGGGGGATGCCAAAGACACGTCCACGCTGTGTGTGCTTGGGCTATGTGTGACCCTCGTGTCGCACTCCTGGATCCCTGCCCATCTCCCAGATGTTTCCAGCCCCGTGCAGCATCCCCTCCCTGTGCCACAATCCCTTGAGCCAGGTGCAGTCAGAGGCCCTGAGCTGTGGGATGGACCAGCTGGGGATGTGCAAGAGGCAGGGCCACACTCCCTGACAGATTGTACAATTTTCTGGGAAGCTCTTTCAAGAGGACCTGGAGTCACAACAGGATTTGTACGAAATTGGTTTGTAATCAAGATTTATATGTAAAGATGGAAAGACGGTTGGGTGGCCTTCTGTATCCAACTACAAGCAACTTACATCCGTTTAAACCTGGAAACCTGGCCTGGACCTCAGTGCCAGCACATGATGCCACGTATTGTCCATGTGTGTCTGTGGCATGACCTCACGTATCAGGGATGAAGGGAATTCAGAGACTGCACTCAGACTTGCAGGTTTTAGAAAGTGAAATTTTGTTCCTCAGTGGCAACAAGAACAGCACGAATGAACAGGCTATTTATTCAAATATGTTCAAATAATACTTTCAAATGGAAAATATTGTAGCATTTGCTGAGCAGTTTAGGTACTGTGTAAGTATAAACTTCTCTGAAATGTTCCTTATTCATTCTGTCATGCACATTCTTACTGCAGTTCATTCCCATTTCCAGCAGATGTCTTCAGTGCCCTAGGAATGATCAGGAGAGCTCTGATTTTTTATCAGACTTACTGCTTGTGCAACAAGTTAAAAGAGAAAAGAGCAGGCTCTCCTCTGCCTGTTTAATGCTTAATGTTTAATCCCCTTTGTTGTACAGCCTCATACCAGTGTTACCCAGTAAAGGATCAGGCTCAGGCTGATTATACTTTTTCTAGATGCTTCAGTACTCTTGGAAGAGCAGCTGCAGACAGACACCCATCAGGTCAAACACGTCTGTACAGCTGGGGTTTCAATGTTGTAAAAATGTTGTACTAAGGAATTGGGGATAGTTTGTCCTGCTTTTGTCAATAGTGTTTCCTCAAATAATACAGTGGGCTCTGCATGGAATAAATCAGCCTCATATAACAAGGTGACAAGTTACATGCCCAGCTGGTCCATCCCACAGTACAAACCCACAGCTCAGGTCCTCTGCCTGCAAGGATTTTCCATTTTATATCATTTACTTGCATCAGTGGCTCAAAAAAACCCAGTTTAAACCAATACTGCATTCTCAAGAAAGGTAATTGGGTTTAGCAACGTGTATTTTAACATGGAGGGTTGAGCAAGGATTTAAAAACGTGTCCCGTGGGGTTTTCCCCTACCAAATAAGCTACAACAGGGACATAAATATTACTTGCTGACTTTTTAATGCTGTAGCTGTGACTAGATTCATTTAGAGGACTAATGAGCTTGATGCTGTCCCTATCAAAGCCAGTGGGATGAGACCTGTGAGATTCCAGTTTGAGTTGAGCTTGCCATCTTAATGAAAATAAGGAAGGAAGCTTGCAACAATTACCCTTTTATTTTCCTGTTTTGCTGGTTGATTAGTGAACAGAACACTGTAATGACTTTATCCACCGCTGACATGTTGAACAAAACACAGATCAAAGATCTCGTATGAATCATATTATGTATGCTTTATTAAGTTAAACCACAACCTGGGGGAAAGTGCTGCAAGAAATAGAGTATTGAAATGAGACATTTAATATGTGAATGGTGAGAACTGGCAAGAGCAAGTGTGGTGCAGGACAGCCAGTGGGAACCAGCACGTTTGGGTGAGTGGCTCCAGATCGAGTTTAAGTGAGACCTTAAAGATGATTCCCTCTGTAAATCTCCTGCCCTGTGCGTGTGCTGAGCCTGGGCACTGCCCTCTCTAGTGCCACCCTGCACAAACACACCACTGCTCTGTGGGTTCAGCATCCCCTGGCTATCAGACTTCTTTATGGCACTCGTTTTTACAGCCCACTGTGCAACACCATTTCCCAGCTGATCCTCAGATGGAGCAACCTCACCTCTACTCACCAGGTGAGGGCGAGCCAGAAGGACTGGATCTGCAGCCTCCTCTGAATCCAGGCAGTTGCTGGGTTTGGGGGTCATGGATGCCCTTACCAGAGGTGATTATCCAGATGCACATGGAGAGAATGATCAAGAAAATAGCAGAAAATTCTTATAATGGCCACATTCATTGTTGGTTCTTGCTCTGAGTTTTCTGATGGGAAAGCAAGGAAAATCTAATTAGATTATTGTCTCTCAAATCCCTATATTTTTATGGAGCTTTCCTGACTGGGCCTTAGCTGAGGGTGTTCGGAACATGATTCTGTGCATCTCCATTGCCTTGGAGCAGGTATGATTTGAGACAGAGCTGTGAGCCATGTAGGGAAAGCTTCCAGCTCAGCTGCTGTTAATTAGGATTCCTTTGATAAATTGAGAATTAAATGCCAAAGAACCATAAGTCCTTAACCCAAATGGCAATATTATGGCATTGGACAAATAATTTCATTTTTCCTTTCTACAGCAGAAATGGTTCAGAAACTCAAAGGGATGCTTTTGTACAAGCAAAGAGATACTTCGCGAGTCACAGGATTTTTTTTTTACAGTGGGAAAATATTTCTAAAATGAAATGTAGACACTAGAAGGAAAAAACAGAAGCAGAGAAACAGAAAAATAATCTGCCAAATCAAACTGACTTAGAAAAACACTTACCATCGTCATCTCTCTTCTGTGTTAGCAACAAAAGAAATGCTTTCTCCTAGAAGCCTCTGGAAAACATCACAGATCTAACAGGGCTTCAGGCCACAGAATGCCTGTCACAACAGAAACACCCCAGTGACCGCTCAGCAAACTTTGCACACCAGCCTTTACAAATGTTTGGTTATTAGCTTATCACCTGGACAGCCCAAGGAGAGAAATCCTTATCACAGATAATGCATCCAGCATCTCTGCCATCTCACTGTGTTCTTCCAAGGCAGGAAGATGCTGCATCATGTCCTGCTGCACGACACGGTGAGCCCCAGCTCTCCATGTGGGAAATGCATTTACACAGATTACCCAGCAGACAGGCACAACAGGATTTGTACTGCAACCTGCAGCTTGTCAGGGAGATGATGTTTGGCAGGGACACAGGCAATGTCTGGCAGAACGTAGCACGTTTCCAGCTCTGGCAGAGGCAAAGGCAGAGGTCCTTCCAGTGGGGAGCAGGAGGCCGATGGAGCGGGACTGGCAGAGCCCCTGGGCTGGGCAGGAGGGGCAGATTGCAGGAGCTGTGGGCATGGGAGGCCCAGGTGCTTCACACTTGTGGGCCTAAGAGCAAACCTGCCCCAGAGAAATGCTCACCTTCTACTCCCCAACCCCTCAGAACTCACAGTTAAACAGGCTTTCCTTCAGTACTTTTCCCAGTTCTTTGGGCTAAACGTAGTGCCTCAGCCTGGTCCCTGTGCAAGAAAAAGCAGCTCTTCCAGACAGATCAAACCCGTCCTAATCTGTGAAGGATAAGAAGCAAGTTCCCACAGCTGCAGCCCACCCTCAGTCAGAGACCTCATACCCCAAACCACAACCCTCTGCCCCTTTCAGTAGCTGGGAGCTGCTGGTCCTAAAATAACAAGTGCCAGTGGCATCTCTTAATTGAATCCCATTTAATCCCTGGCTGCCCAGGTTGAATGGTGGTATCTGTATCAAGCGTTAAACACCATGAGGATTCAGAAGCTGAAAGAGTAAAAAGTCTTCCTTTGATTTTTTGGATTGTGTTTTAGTTGAGACAGTTTCAAAGCTTTTATTAACTGTGCAGGCTGTTCCTTCCTAAATGAAAGCTGATCTTACATGATGGCAGGTGTAGGAGCTTTTAAGAGACAGGACAATCACTATGAAGGCTGTCAATGCTTGTTCCTTCCCTTTTTTTCCTCATCTTGCCCAAAATGCCTGCAGCTCCCATAAGTGAGAAGAAAGGTTTCTCTATGTGAAGGGTTAATCCACGTGTGTTAAATCCACCTGGAACTTCTCTGTCACTCTCCGTGGGGGATGAAAGTGGGCGTGACCCATATTCTTCAGAACGTAAAAAATTACTTTTCCAGAGAACAACAATGATGATTGAGTATCGCTGGGACTCTGGAACCCCTTCAGAGAAGGGCTGGGACTCCTTCCAAGCACACACAGGAATCAATAGAAAACATGCTTCAAATCCTAGTCGATCAATACTCTTGGGCAGAGACACACAATTCAATTTTTTTCCTGCATTCATCCTCTAACTCTCCCTCACCTGCACTGTTCTCCCAGTGCCTTCCAGTTCCTGCCCAGTGCTGATGGGGAAGTGACAGAGCCAGGCCAGGCAAACACAGGAGCAATGGCTTGGGTAGGGTCAGCTGGGCACTGTCAATCAGCAGGGCAGGACTGTGCAGATAAAGCGACACTCGCTTTCACGCTCTAACCTCTCACAGAACACTGGGAGGTTTGCCTAGGTGTCACAAATGACTTGGGAGAAAGGTGCTTTGATGCAGATAGCAGTTAGAGTGTGTGGATTGTTCTGGCTCTTCCTGCAGTGGAACAAAGCACTGGCTCACATCAAGGGACCCCTGTGCTGCCAGGGGGAGAAACTCCCCCACAGTTCTCCTGACAAAACCCAATCAGGAGGAACCACTAAGCTCACAGAAAGTGAGGGGAAGCACAAAATGGAGGATGAGGTGAGAACCAGGGATACTGAGGATCCAAGGTGGATTTTTGCATTTCATGTAGATGCTGCACAAAGGAAACCTGCCACATCCTGCTCTGCGGTAGAGTGTGTGACGGGGCACTGCAGATGGCCCAGTGGGAAAGCTGGTAAAGGCAGAGCTTTAGTGGTAATCACAGAGAATTTGCAAAAGGCTATGGCTGTTTGCTTTCAGCCTCATCCTGACCCTCTGATTAGGGATGCACTGATCATTACTTGCTTATTAAGGCTTGAAAACAGAGGGCAGAAATTGACTCTGCTCCTCTTCACACTCAGCAGTGTTCCTATGAGCTTTGAGATTATAGAGCAGATTTGGTAACTACTGAAGTGAGATTTTCCAGGGACATCACAGGCTTTGGAGTGTGTTCTGCGTGACTGGAATGAACCAAAGGCAACACTCCCTCTTTGTTTAGATATTAAACTGAAGTTCATTCACTTCTTTCCCTCATGCAGGGAGCCCTTTAAAGCCAGGTACTCAAGTACAGACTGGAGATGACTGTAGGCTTTGGTAACCATCACCAGTTCTTCCAAAGACACAGAGCCCTGGGTTAAGACCAAGGCCCAGGAGAGCAGGATTCAAAACTCAGTCACGTCCTCCTGCTTTCTATAAACTAATCTGGTGGTGACTGCTTTGGTTTCTATTTTAAGATTATTCCGTTAGAGAATTTTAATTTCTGAAAGGAGCTGTCTCTCTGAGGATAACTTGTGTGGCAGTCTGAGTCTTAAACTTCTGGAAACTAGTTTCTCTTAGTATCAAAATACACTTCTCTAAACACTTAGTGAAAGGTGTTTCTTTAATGTTTTGAGTTTTGTAGACTGTGACATTCAAAATTTTATACCTACATTGTTAATGTTCTGTAAAGCAGCACACAGTAGTTTTAATAACCTCGATTTACTCTGTAATAGACAAAATAAATTCTTTGTATATCCCACAGTGACCAAAATGGAAAATAAGACCTCAAATTTTCCTCTTAAGCAGTTCCAAGTCAGTTCCCTAATGTGACCATAATACTAGAATAAAACACAGAGGCCAAGGATAATGCTATGCTCAACATTTTATTTATATTTTTGTGTAAACATAATTTGCTTTGTAGGCACAATATAACAAAAGCTCTAAAGCAACAAATACAATTAAACAGTGTTTCAGTTCACTTCAATCAGGCTTAAGTTAAAGAAGCTTTCACAGTTCCTTTAAGGCAAATTGAGAAATAATTTGTTTCACTTGAAGAAACTATCCAATTGTCTCAGAGTTGTTTAAACAACACTGTCAGTAGTAAGCACAAACCTTCATTTCTGCTACGGTAAGATTTTGTCAGTGACAAGCCTTGGCTTCACCAGTTTGAACAGCACCGCCTCCACCCCTCCCGGCGTGATACTACTGCTTGTGGTCTCCTGAAAGGTACTTAGGGCTTGTGGGCCAAATTCTGCTAGCACACATCCTGCTTCCAGTATGGATGCCTGGAAAACCTCCATTCATTTCGGCAGCAACCTCCCTACACGCCACATTGACACCAGCCAAACACAGAGCAGAGTTTAGCTTGCTGATGGTCACGCTCAGCTGTGTTGCACTCAGGTAGTTCCAGAAGTATTCCTTTGTACTCACTGCAATTACCTGATATTCTGCTGATCAGAAAATGGCCCTAAAATCGGTATGAATTAGCATGAAGAGTATTTTTTGCCTTGCTAACAAAACCAGAAAGAACCAGCCAAAATTATGTGATTGTTGTCCCTGTGGTGTCTGTGGCCATGACCAAGATCACCCATATTTGTCTTGCAGGGTAATTTAGAAGTAGAGCCCACCAGACTGTGGTTTAGAACAGAAGAATGGGTTTGCTATTCTGCTTGCCCTACTAATTTAAGGCCTTGAGAATGCCACTTACTGCCAGCTCGAAGGTCACCAGCAATATTGCTCGCTTTGGCGTCAAATCAAAATTCCTAGTTACGTTAAGGTCTGTTGCAGGACAACATCATTACACTAGCTGCAAAACAAAATTGGGCATGTTTCCTACTGCTGTCAGCTGATGAGTCATGAAAACTTAATGGCCCTTCTTAAAAGTCCAACTGGCAAGCCCAATAAATGGAAAACTCTCACTGAATACATATTTTCTTCTGTGGGTAAAGTCCCTCTTTGGGCCCGAAATGGCACTGGAAGTGTAGGAAAGTCTAGCTTGAAAAGAAACTCAACTATAATGAAGAGAAAAATGAAGTTCTGGTTGGATTAATAGTTCAAAAGCTTTTTGGCATTTTTCTCCACAGTTATTTCTTGCTGTTATTTTTGAATTTGTTCAACCCAAGGGAAACTCCTTCAGAATGAACCATCTGCACAATTATCTGACAGTGATTTCATGAGTACAGTGTAAAGAGATGGACATTAATACTCAGGCAGCAAAACCAAACAAACAGAAAAAAACATAATGAGAATCTTCTAAAACCACACATAAAAGTCATCTAGACCCAGAAGTCCTCTCACACTGAGAAAAGCCTGAGAAGCCCTCTCTTTTCATTTTTCTGTATTAATTTTTAACTTCTATCATGACATGCTACTTGTAGATTTAGGTGAACAACTGGTCATGTCTGGGTAAATACTTCCTTCTGAAAAGAATATTAATTCAAAGCTGTAGGCATTATGCAAGGTCTCTGACAGTCCTCCAGCATTTCTACTGTACGTGACTGCAGTAATTTTAAAATAACTGTTGTAAAAAGACAGTTGAGGACCTGAGTAGCTGTTGTTTGGACAGGTGAAGAACGTGGAAAAAATACTTACTTTTTTCATGTTTAGATATAGTTTCTACTAGTGGGAGGTAGATAAGACTAGCTGGTCTTTGAATACTTGATCTTGTAAATAATTATAAATGTAACTGTACATATGGAGCAGAGCTTTCGATAGAACAACTCACCTAGATAAAAGTTATCCCTGTGCATGATTTATGGTGGGATTAAGGCCAAACCTCATTTTTTACAGGGTTAACTTCTGCAGGAGTTCAACTCCAGCCGGACAGTTGACCACACATTAGCAATTTCAGAGCAGTAAACACCAAATTTCTTTCCACATCCTGATAAGTGATCCTTACCAATGCTACTTAAAAATTAAATTTCAAATTGGTTTAAATTTGACATATGAGTCAGTGTGTCCTTACCAGAAGATGTTGATCAAAGACTCTCAATTAATTATTTCTTGCACAATTTCAGATTCCATGATTCTAGATGAGGTACTTTCGAAAAGGAAGATAGGATTCCTTATGAAATTATGAAGTATGATTAAGGAAAATGAAAAGTCATCTTTGTTGCAACTTTTATTTGTGGTTCATTAAAGAAAAGCTATTTTAACACTGAAAGTCCAGAAATATAAAATGATCCCTCCAGTTACTCAAATCTTTCAGACAGCAAGTGGGGATTTTTTTTTACTGTTTCCAACTTGCAAAAAAAAAGCCCAAACTTCCCAAATACCTTTATGTAAGATGATGGAATTTGCATGAGAAAGATGTCCATCTAAAATTACACAGTAAGTTAATAAGGCTTTCAAACAAGAACAGAAAAATCCATGGGACTCCTACAGGGAAACTGGGTATTACACAGAAATGTCGTAATACTGCACTGGATGAGAATGGCACTTGAGTTCAAAACAACAATGATCAACAGCTCATAGCTCAGCTGACTGCAAACAAATACAACACACACTGTACTACAGCATTTGTTCACTGATGCACAGAAGAGATTTCCCAGTCTCGTTCCCTTCTCCTTCACGACTCCTCCTGCCTCCCCCGCCTCTGGCTGCTACTGGATGAAGGGCATGCGCTCCTTGTTCTCATTGTCCCCTTCGTGGTCCTCTTCCTCCTCTCCAGCCTCGCTCGTCTCCGTGCTGTCGTTGGCCATCTGCACCATGAAAGACGAAGGACATCAGAGCACCTTTCTCACTCTTTGATTCCTCCTTATTTCAGTCCGATTCATTGGATAAAGCAACTTTGGAAGCTCAAGAAGACAGGGTTGCCACATGAAAATAAACATTGTGTCTGTGCAAAGCCTTTGCTGGCACTACACCACTTCCAGCTAAACCTGCAAACTGTTCCCCCACGGCTCACAGCTCTATTTCTAACAGAAAGCTGTTTGTAGGACAGCTGCTCTGCACGTGGACTCTGCTCCGTGCACTTGTAGTAAACTGATAGTAAGGCTCTCGGATAGGAAACACAGCTGTGTAGGAAGTTTACAGAATGTGGGACCTCTGGTTTACAACTCCTGTATCTGCTCTTCCAGGAACAGGCTAATGGATGGCCCCATCTGAGGCACAGTGTGAAAACTCAGGGGGCATTTTCCTTTCTTTTATATATTAAAAACACAGTGAAACTTTATAGAGCAGGGGATATGTAGATGCTGGCAGAATACACCCACGACAGAGTGCAGATCCCAGATCATACAGGAGTGGGAAGAAACTGCATTTTCATATTTTACTGAAGATGCCTGCACAGGCAGTAGGCAATTGCAGAAATCTGTAGTTCAGAGCAGCATTTAAGGAGTACACTGTGTTTTTTCTCACGTGGAAATATTTATTACAAGCTGTGTAAAGGTGCAGGACCCTCCAGCACTTCATCCTGTCAGTGTGACAGGTCTGTGGGGGCACAAGAGTCTGGTTCACTGGATGGGGGTAGTGTTTAACAGCACAGATTAGTGTGACTGGATTCTCTCATACACCCACATTACCCCTCTTACGACACAAGTATTAGCTTATAACTACTTCAAAACCAAATAAGCAAGAGACCCATTTACTTTTTAAAGAGAAATGCAGTGATGTTCCTTCTCTGTTTGATTAGCCTCTGCCGGAAATAAAAATATCAAACACAACCTGATTTTAATGCAGAAAAGCATTGCTCTGAAGTTACCCATATTTCTGAGTTAACACCCTTTCGTAAAAGTGTATTTATTGTTCCACATGTGAGGTCCTCAAAGCCTTCCTTTTCCTTGCAGAGATTTTGTATGAGATTTGGGGTGGTTTTAGAGTAAGAGCTTAACTGTAAGTCCAGGTTCTTTTTTGTTCTTTTGAAACGGGAGGTATCTCAGGTCTGAAAGCAAACTTCATACATCAGTATTGATTTAAAGTCAGTTTTGCATTACCTTCTTTACTGCTCTTTCCTACACCATCAGTAAATGCTCAGGCATGAGCCTGGCTTTCATTCACCACTGCTCTCTGAAAGGTTTCTGTACCGTGCTAAGTGCTCTAAATCCAGGGCTCCATCACTACTATCTTCCTTCAGGACGTTTCTAGAAATATTTACACCTTATACTTCATATATTATAAAAACCAGTAAACTAAATTCCTACCAAAAGTATACTCTAACTTTAGTGTGGGAATCAGAAAGCACTTTTATGTTTGCACAGTGAAGCAATACTGAATGGGTTTTTTCCTGTTCAATCCACTTATTCATACAGGAATTTTTTAGTGTAAGAAATGTCTAATTGTTTTCCATCACAAGGACAGAAAGACACATGGCAGTTTTACCCAGATCCAACACATTTTTTGAGAAGGAGATAGTCATTCAGTATTGAAAAGTAACTGCTGGCACTTCAGGAAGTACATTAATCTTTGAGTTAAATACAGAAATGATGGTTACTGGTGGTATTTGGGTGCTATGGATTTAGAAGAAATCAGTGTCAAAAAAGCATTGCAAGGGACACGTGTCCAGAAGTCACTGCCAGGCTGTATCGTGCCTGGCTGTACACCATGTTTGTAGTGCTTTGCACTCACCAGGGGAGTGGGTGCTTTCTCCACATCCAGAATGAGTTTTCCTATATTTCCTCGGTCATGGATTCTCTGCATGGCCTCCTTCACCTGAAAGAAAGATCACCTATTGATAATTTTCAGCCACACCCTGGGAGAAGCCTGAATCCCTCCCTTCCAAATCCAGCAATACGTTTAAGGCGTGCTATGTGCAAGGTCACTCAAAGAGCTGCTTGAGAAAAGACCGATAGTTAAACATTTTTTAGTGAATTTGTAAGGCCTGGCTTTTGCACTGTGTTTGCCAAAATGGGATGTGAGTCCTGAGGACAGTCTCTGAACACCATAACACATCCATAATGTTAACGCAGAATCAAGGTGATGGATAGCTGAGGTGCAGAGAGAAATACAGGCTCAGGAAGGTAATCCTAAAAGGTTGTTCATCGCATTTTATCTTTGCAGAATATTTATCAAGACATCCCACTTTCACTGAAAGTACGAAACGTTTTTCCAATTGACCTATGATATTTTTCAATTAATATCTTATGGGTTACCACAGAGGAAATGCCATGTCCAGGCAATGGCTGGGATTAATGCAATACTGTGGGTCTTGCTGCCTAAGCAAACACTTATTTCTTTCTTTGTCTCACTATTTTTTAGAAACTGTTAAATAAGTGGTGTCCTACTGATACCACCAAGACCATCTGTTTAACAGCTGGCTGCAGTTAGTGCATGCGAGAAAGGCACAAGAACCTCTTCGTGCAAGGGCACTGGAGGGAAGCTTATTTTGATGTATGAAGGTTCAGAACTCAAGACAGCTCACTGCTGATGAACTGAATTTGTGTGTGAGTGTGTTGCACTGGATGTTTAATGTGCAGTACACAGACCACTGTTGAGTCACTGGCACAGGGTGCCCACAGAAGCTGTGGCTGCCCCTGGATCCCTGGAAGTGTCCAAGGCCAGGTTGGACAGGGCTTGGAGCAGCCTGGGATAGTAGAAAGTTCCCTGTCCATGGCAGGGGGCTGGAACTGGATGAGCTTTAAGGTCTCTTCCAATCTATGATTCTCTAAATCTCTGAAAATTGGAAGATGTCAAGAGTTTCCTCACTTTCACAGTGGGAAACTTCAGGAACTGAAAATGTGCCCATAAAGGCTGTTCCATATCCTCATCACACTGCTCTTTGCCAGCATAACAGGGTTGGCCGAGACAAAAATGAGTTTTATGTTAATAGGATTTAGCACCTGTGACACAGTTCTATTGAATATTTTAAGAATAACGGCATGTAAGTTTGAAAGAAAATGCTTAATTGGGACCTGAGGGGTCCCACAGTACATTTAAAAGCCTGAATTGGGGTCCAGGCCCCCAAAATAGTCCCTGAATGTTTAATACAGAAGGAGGTATGCGGTTTTTAAATTAATACAACATTCAGCTTCCAATTAAATTTAATGGATGCTGGGCACAGCACAAAATGTCTTTCCCATCTGTTAGCCTTACTTGGGAAGCTGACTGCAGTGAACTCTATATTACTCCTTGAATTTTGCAGAGATGTTCCCTCAATTATTAAATACCAGACTTAAGAAAAATTCTATTAGAACAAAAGAAAAACTGCACTGCAAACACAATGGCTTTCTAATTTAGGGCATTATTGTAAATTCACCTCAGAAAACACAATCTTATGAATCCCACTGGATAGCAGACTGAACTCTAAATGTAGTCCACAAAATCACAATACCTTTTATGAAGCTCCTTTAGAGCATAAACAACACCCAGCTATCCTGTCAGACTAGCTCTGCACTACGGATGCTATTCCTTTAAGAATATCCAAGGAAGATGCTGCAGAAGCAGCAGCTGTATAATTTTTTATGGCTGTTATTAACCAAATCAAGCTTTTAGGAGGTTACAGCACAGCATAAATAACAGAATTGGAGAAATCAGCAAACACACTTGCCCGTCCACTGAAATTTATAACCAGAACATCATGTGGAAAGCAGGGTATGCAACATTTATTTTAATTTGTACCATACCATATTTAGCAAGGCAAATTTGAGAAAATGTGCTTTCCCTGCTTTTTTCACATACACAATATCAAATTTAGGCCCCTGGAGAAAGGTTCAGGAGTTGTTTCCAAGACACTTGTAAGTAACTTGCAAATGCAAACAGCAGGCAGAGGCAAAGGGAACAATAAAACTTGTAACAATAATAGTGGCTATGGAATCCAGATGGAGCTATTAAAATATATAAAAACATCGAAAAGAATTTGAAGAGCTGATACAACATCTGTGCCTTTTAGTGTTATTTGCAACTTACCTACCCAGTCAGTCAAATTCTGTACTAGTGCAGTGCCATTCAGCACACGATGTCTGAGTTAAGCGACCATGAGCTATTTTAGAAATGAGTAATTTTTATGTTTATGGCTGCTCACAGTCCAATGAGCTATTTTAGAAATGAGTAATATTTATGTTTATGGCTTTTCACCGTCCACTTGTTCAACCAAGACTGCAACTACTTGTTTCCCAAGGTGCCTGACTATTAAAACCATTCCCTCTTCTCCTACAGGGGACAGAGAGCATTAAAAACCTTCTTTGCTGTGCAAGTTTGGTTAAGTTTTTCTGCACAGACTATATGGAAGGGTTTACTTTTTTCTGTGCCTTTCACAGAGGGAGGAGCTTCTGTGAATTTGTGCCTCAGGGTTTGCATATTCCTAATGAAGACAGTGCATTCCTCTGCACTTGGTTAAAAACAGACCCAGGCTTAATTGGTAGTACAGGGAGGCATGTGGAAATTCTGGAATTTACTGGAGGCTCCCTGAAATGGTTGAAGTTTGATTCAAAATGAACATCCCTTCCAGCAGCAAGAATCACAAGGGTTTCCCTCTTCTTACAGCATTCTATCCCTAAATCCCTCTTCACCAATTATTCCATATTGGTTGCTATTTGCATTTGTCAGCTCAAAGCCAAGTAAATGGATTTTACTTTTGTTTATGTGGATGAGTTAATTGAAATTATTCTTGTGCAGTATCGTCATCAGAGGGCTCTTGGACTGGAAACAGTGCAAAGGAGTGTTTATTGATGTAAGAGTCTCCACTGGAAAAAAGGACAAAACTCTGTTGTCCTGTGTTTGCTTTCAGTACGGCTCAGCCCTGAGAGGGTCTGTGTCTGAGGTAATGCCAAACTACAGATTTTAGCCTTGAGGGCCCCCAGATCGACACAATTTCTATCAGAGCTCTGCTATGGAATCAGAACTATTACACAATAGTGGACCACTGGTCCTGGCAGCAACAATACACTGAACTGACGTAGTATCTCTCAAAAAAACCCCATATTTTCATTTTTCTTTAGTTAATGACTTGCAAAGTTTTTATTTCATTAAAAGCAAAAGTGAGTCCTCTACAGTAACAGTCATAAACTATCTTCCACTACTGAACACAGCAGCTGTGTATGCACTGGGAACATGGTATGATGTCACTGTAGTCATTCTGTCTTTCGTGAGCTAATAGCAATTTGCCTTTAAAATAAAATACAAGCTTGCATAGAAAAAACAGAATAATAATTATCTCAGTTTCTTCCTTCTACATAGTTAAGTACTAATAATAGCAGAGTACTAATAGTGAAGCACTACTACTACTACTGCAGGTAAGACATCAGCTTTCAGGAATGACAATATATCCATAAATTACTTAGAGAAGTTTAACGAAGTCCTCTGTCAGCACTCCTGACTAATTTACAATACACTTCTCTTTGAGAAATATAGGTTAAAAAAGCTCCAAATTAAGCATGTTATTACCTGTAACCATTCAGACCAGACAAAAAGGATTTTCATACTGAAATTAAAAATAGCAGGCACTACACAATTTTTACTCAAACAGTATCTGCAGTGCTAAAGCAATGAAAACCAAGGTGTATTCTAAACAGAACAACTAATAGAACATGCTGTCAGAGGCTGGCATTGTATTTGGATATTTGTAGCCAGCTTCTGATTACATTGCTTTTCCACAGCTTTTGATGTCAGGGTGTAAAAACAGTCCATTTTAAATCAACTAAAAGACTTTTTCCCCTGAAACACATATTGTACACCTGCCTTAATTCTATTTTCTCTCTGTGTTCTCTTTGGATTTCTCTTGTTTGTTTTTAGCACTATGGTTTCCCCAGGTGGAATCGGTAACTGGGAGAGATTTCTTGACTGGCATTTCATCTTAAGTCATTCATTTCAGGTCTCCACCTCTGCTGTCCTGGTTCCTTTTCCTTTGGAAAGTTCATAGATAGAGACACTTTCCTGGGTGCAAGTCTGATCCTCTATAAATAATGTATGCCTGAAACAAACAATTGTGCTCCAACTTTGTATTGCTATAGTCAAGCCTCCACTTACCCATTTTACTACCAAACTAATTTTTTGGCTGCTTGTATTCAAAATCAAGAGCCAACAGTAATCTCTGCTGAGGTATTCATAAATCTTTGCTGACATTCATTTGGCTCTGGAACTTCATTTTGCTGTTAGAACATAGCAAGAGCAGTCTACTGCTTTATAAATACAGGGAAATCTAAATGGAAAATGTATTACTAATTATTTGTTGCACCATTTCACAGTGTGAAAGAGAAATGCAGCCTGCCTGAGAAATGCAGCCTGCCTAACAAATGGATGCTATTTTCAAGCCTTTGGATATTATTTTAAACATAATGATCCATTTCTGTGTTTGGCTCTTAGAAGGAACCAATCTCAGGAGTAAAATAAAAGAGACTGGGAAGCTGGAACATGAAACCACTCGCTCTGCCAGCATAACACATCAGGGGCACGTCAGTAATGTGGATGTTTAGGAGGGAGAAACAATGAGGGCAACATGCCACGGAAAAGCTTCCTAGTGGAAATGTCAAAACACGATGCTTTCAGCATCCTACATGAAGCTGTTCAGCTCAGTAATGTGATTAATTTTATTGATTTGTTTTTTTACTGAAGTTCTAAGTTTACTTCAGAAAAGTAAAATACATTGAAAGACACTGGTGCAAGAGGAGAGTGGATATTCTTTAGCTGCACGAGGTTGGATGCAGTCTGTTACAAACTCCCATCTACAGATTACAGTTTCATTTTTGCAGACAACTTCTTTACCCCCTCACTGTCAGCTAAGGCAGGTTTATTGCATGGTGGCAGAGGACTTTGTCCTTTCTTGTCCTGAGACCCTCTGATGACAGTGTGCCTCCCTGAGGTATAGGAAAGGATTTCTACTTACAATAAAGAAATCCTTCACTCCCCTTTTTGATAAATCAGGCCATGGTGTGAAAGGCCAAAGAATCTTCTGACAAGACTACAAATTTAATCCAAGCCAGGAGTGAAATCAATTCAGTTATCTCAGTGCAATCTGTAAAACTCCCCAGTCATTCCAACACTATCATCACGAGCTGTCAAAAAGGTTATCAGCACCCAAATGAAGGAAACATCCCTCAGTTCCAGACGGGCACAGTGAAGCAGAGCATCAGTTTAGGTTATGATCTACAACTGTACTTTTCCCTCTCATTAGTTCCACACCTTTAGGTTCAAGATTACTGTTTATTTTTATACGTCATCTCGAAGAATCACCTTTCATCCTCTGCTTACACACTGAAAATGTCCAAGCCTTCCAGCACGTCAAGACTCTTCCCCTCTAGCCATGAAATAATCCCCTCATCCACTGTAACCTGTGCTGCACATATCACCTCAGAGCCCTACTTTTCCAGCTACCTGCCCCTCTTTAATCCTTCAGCTGATTCTTCAGACCAAAAGCAAAGACAAAAGGAGCAACATTTACTCTCTACATCTGCCCACCAATCCAAGTCCCTTCTGCCCATACCCCCTCCTGTGAGCACCTCTGCCCAGTATTTTTTTTAAGCACTCATGTAACTTCTTGTGGGTTTTTTCACATAAGAGAGTGTCCAACACAGAAATCTCCAAAGCTGGTGCTTCAGTGATTCTTTACAGCAGCTCCCCAAATGTCCATGTCACTGCATGCCTCAAACCCAGTTACACCATTCTCCTGCACTTACTGGCTCATCCATTCACATACTGCCTCTTGGGCAGTTTCTGAAGCCTGGACTGTCTCATTGAGGGGGTGTATGTCATGTCTACAGAACCCCCACCTGATCCTAGTGCAGCCTGCTCATCACAGCTGTAGCTCATGCACAGCTGTAGCAGAAATAGTAACAGTACCTTGTAACCATCTGTCGTCATCCAGCCCATTCATAACTAAGTAAAAGAGCTGGAACAAAGCACTTTGCCACAGCAAAATGACTTTATCTTGAGGCTGGCTGACTTCTGTTCTCCAAAGAATATGCGGAGAAAGGAGGGAGCACCCTTTAGCCTGCTTAACCATCAGAAACAGAACCATGTCTCTTCTCAAAAGGTTTGTTTGGTCTTTGGTTAGGTATTGTGCAAAACAGATCCAAAATCTACTTCACAGTCCCCCTGTGAGGTTCATCAGAGGTCGGAATGGAAAGCACAGCATGACAGCTAATTTTGGAGGCTATATACAGACAGATATCTGTATATACAGACAGATTCCAGTCCCTGCTCCACTGGTGTAATTTCCTTGACATCACTAGGTTGCACATGAATGAGTGAGAGCAGGTACTGGGAGGAGAAAAAAGCCTCAGTTGATAAAGGAGTATCAGGAATGTCCAATAGCCTTCAATCACCCAAACATATGTTCTGTAAATGAATATTATCGTTCAAGCATGGGTTTCACACAGGTCAGCACTGTTTGACCACTCCTCCCAATCTGAGCATGAACTTTCCAGCAGGAGAACTCAGTGTTTTCCTTACGACAGCCCAGAGAGCTGCCGCCTGTTATCCCTGCCCTGGTCCTCTACGTGCACCTAAAACAACAAAGAAAAGTTTAGCTCGTGCTTGACTGCAGGCTCTGTCTGCCAGGGCAGAGCTGTCTGCACGAGCACTGCTCACCAACAATTAATTCCTCTTTGAGATGCCTGCAACTGCATCATGCCTGCAAAATCACATGGACAGGGTCTCCATGGTGACAGTGCCATGCGCTGTGCAAACATCAGCTGGCTAGGCAAGGTTACTTTGGCAACCCAAGTGTCACAGGTAATGATCCAAATCTCCTTCACATTTATGAAAAAATAATCTGAATTAAAAACATGTCCATTTTTCATGCTAGGGCCGGCTCTGTTCTGTTACTGCTCATAACTGGCACTATTTCAATGAGCCCAGAGCTACCTCCATTAGAATTACAAACAATAATATCAAGAATAATTATTTAAGCATCATTTCTATACAGTAATGAAGAAAAAAGATGCATACTGCAGTTGATTCTAGCTGAGATACCACATAAGCAAAGCTTTAATACTATAGCTTTCATTAGTGCTATTGAGCAAAATAATTTTTATCAGGCTCACTGCTGTGTTCTATTACAAAGCTATGCTGTCTTTAATATGGATTGTGAGCTGCATTCTAATTGCAGATGCTCTTCTCAGACCAGGAGAAGAGTTTTCGTTCATGTTTTTTGGTATATACAGCTTTTAAAACTAACACTGCACTCACTACAAAGAAAAATCACATCATCTGTCTTCTGGATTATGTCTGTCTAGATCTGGTCTGTGGAAGGCAAGAAACTCAAGGAACCAAGGATAGCAGTTTCTGAACTTGCTGGCAGCTCTGAGGGAATACTTGGTGTTCTACTCCCTGCAGACCCTGCCAGGGCACGGGAAGCACTGAGCAGAGGTAAATCTCCCTTTGCAGCCACACAGCCCTGTTAGGGTGGCTTGGGCTCAGTGAAGGGACAGGACATGGCTCCCTGGACAGCCAGGACACACACACGGCCAGCAGTCACTGGCTCCTTTGCTAACGACTGCCCTTCTACTCCCAAAAGAGACATCTGTCAAAATTTAGTCCTGTTGTTTCGCTGGCGTATTTTCTCCTTAATAATCTTGAAATTTCTCTCTCGTGTTTATGCAATATGATGTTGTGGGGTAATATTTCACTGGGAAACATGCTGGCTTTTTTCAAAGCTTTTTTATTTTTATTTTTTTTTAAGTGAGTTTGCAATATTTCCCTTTCTCAGGCTGCCTTCTGTACAAGCTTTTGTAGAAAAACTGTTTTCCTGTGTGATTACTGACAGTTATCCTACCAGACACAGTTATTTGGACAAAACCATCCTTTGCTGTTAGGGATTATTTCCCTTGAGAGCAATGGAATAACCTGTATTCAGCATAACACTCTTCCATGGGAATGATCTGCATTCATGATAGGAATAGTTCCCTTGCACTGGGTAGCAGAATAGCCAGCAGGAAAGTGCTTCTAGTGTTAAACTGACTTACCTGCTGTGACGAAATCCTTCAGTTACCTGTTTGTGTGGGAGCTGGGTATATGGGAGGCTGGCAAACCCACATCTGCAACCGGCCTGGATTCTTCTGTCTCACCTACACCATTAATTCTGAAGAGACCTCCCAGACTCTGTTCTACTGGAGGCTGAGGGTATGCAGCAGCTTGCATGACAGATGGAAAAACAGCATAATATTTACAGGATTTTGAATAGGCTCTATTCCTGCCTGTGGTGAATGCGGCCAGCTCTTAAGATGCAGAAATTGAGCACTGAGCATATGTAAGAAGACACATCAAACTCAGGGTATGTGGGGCCCAATTTTCATGAACGCCTACATGGGCACGGAGAAAACACGGATACAATCAAAATGTAGAAAATTAGTATCACTAGCTTAGTATCATAATATTAGTATCATTAGTATCACAATGATTTTGAGCTGATTAGAGTATTTTTCCTACAGGAGCAGTAAAATAACTTGGATCCCGAAGTCTGTTTCCACGTCATGTCACGTCATGTCATGTCCTGTCCTGCTAGAACCCATCTGAAAGCAACAATGATTTTATCCAACTCCACTGTTTATGGCCTGTCTCACCGAACTTTTGCACCAATGGTTTTGCCTGCACACGTGCAAACAGAAAGTGCTTTTTAAATCCCTTTCATCCCTCCACTGCTATTTGCAGCTGCAAACAGCAGCAATGGCCTCTGTTCCCTTCTGCTGCCTGTCAGCGAGACCTTTTCTCTGGAGTACCTTTTAGCCTCTCTGCATGTTGCCATGGCAGCGAGACTAAAACCAGACCCAAGATGAGAAAAATGTCAAAGGAATAAAAACTGATGCTACAGGCAAACTCTGATTCCTCCCTTGGCTGCTGGAGATACCTATTAAGTGATACATCTTCTGGATGGAGAGCTACAGCTGCAGAACTGTGCTGTTTTCACTCCTTCTTTATTCCTATAAGCTCCTGCTGACGTCAATGAGTATTTGTTTTGTCTCAGTAAAATTCAAAGAAAAAGAGATTTAAAGCCTTGTAATTACAGAATAACTGAGCCAAATCTTGCCAGCCTTTACTTACAGAGTCAACAGGGATAAAGCAGGAAAAAAGGCAGAATCAACAACAAATTAAATATTTAGAAGTACTAAAGAGCAGTGCCTAGATGATCAGTTTGGTGGGAGCTTTTCTACATAATAAAAGAGAAGAAAAGAGCCTGAAACTTGATCCTTCAACACAGGGAATTCCAGCAGGTTAGGACAGCTCAGGGGCATTCAGCACTGTGACAGCTAAAGACTAACTTCTGGTTGCAGCAAAGTGCTATAGAATGGACATTTCTGTGAGACTGTGCATTATCTCAGAACCTGCACAGAGCCAGAACGGACACTCATTTTGATTTAAACTGGCACAGCTTTTCTCAGTATCACTTACTATCAAGATAAGCTTGAAGAAAAAGTCATTTTTTCCCCTGCATTACTATAGGAAATTATTACCTGATTCCTTTCAGAGTCAAGGGTTGTTTCTGAGGGGTAGAGACTTGCTGACAAAATCCCTGGAACACACTTGAGCAGAAAAGACACGTCCTGGGAATCAAGATGAAGCTTTAAGGGTCCTGCACTCGTATTTCTCTTAGAGCAGCAACAAAGCCAGAACTCCTACTCTATTCCTGTGAGCCACTGGCTCCCCGGGACTGGCTGAACCCTTGGAATTGATGGTAGAAATTACAATAGCATGATCGCAATGTCAGGAAAATGGCTTTGAGCACATCAAAGGCACAAGTAGAGGAGATCAGAACTGGTCACCTTCATGGTACCTTTCTGAGCATTAATGCATCTAGTAATAAGTCGCAGCCAGCTGTGCACACAGAGGTGCCCCAGACACCCCTGAAGCTTGAGGCATTCAGAGGTGTTGCTCTGCAGCAGCAGCTCTTATGGTGAGGAAAATTCCTTTAGCTTCAAATGAATTTTAGCAGGGAAAAGAGACCCTCTGAACTCTGTTGGGATTGAATGTACTCCGTACTCTGATTGAATGACCCTCTGTACTCTGCCTAAATTGAATTAATATACGATGCTCAGTTTGCTGTATTCCTGTACTCCATCACAATCTGTTATAACAAATCATGGCAGGAAATAAACTTTATTACATCCATCACTATGCAATTAAAAAAAGATATCTTATGTCGTTATTGACTATCAAGCTCCATGCCACCAGTTTTTAAACTCTTCCCTCAGCAATGTTGCCCTGTGATCTCTTTGAAAAATGTTTGGAGGAAAACTGCACAAACCCACAAGATGATCTTATTTGTTCTCCTGC
The DNA here is from genome assembly GCA_013397725.1 of Rhagologus leucostigma. Taxonomy (NCBI): domain Eukaryota; kingdom Metazoa; phylum Chordata; class Aves; order Passeriformes; genus Rhagologus; species Rhagologus leucostigma. The sequence goes on from VZTD01000486.1 coordinate 3,454,561, forward strand.
CCTCAGCTCCAATACTTACGAGTGTCATTAAACTCTCCTCACCCTCAGAACTGCAGACTTAATCCTAAACACTCTGCTTTGTTTGGTGCTGTATTGCAGGCTTTTGAATTACAATGCCTGGACTGTGGAAGGGGAATGTTGCTGGTCTCCTCTGAACAGCCTTGCAGCAGGAGTCCTGTCTGGTTAATTCCCAGTGGGAATCCAACAGAGATCCCTCTTCACACAACTGGAAGATCATCCAGCCTTTCTGGAGCTCCACAGGAATATTTCTGTGTGCCAGCATGGGTCGGGTGGCCCTTCCAACCACACCACTGCTTTGGTGTTCAGGCTATTATAGCTTTCGGTGTTCAGGGTCAAATAATGTCAGAAATGCCACAGAACTCAGAGTGCCTGTTCTGTGCTGCTTCTTTTATTGTCTCTCGCTAACCAGCAGTCCTTGTCCTCCCAGAAGCTGGACAGTGGTGTGGATGGAACCTTGTTCTGACCTCCTGTGACGCAGATCTACACACGCCCTTTGGGCTTGTCTGTAAGCATAAGATAATTTGTACTATCGCTTCCTTGCTGCTGTGGTGAAAAAAGAAGCTATTTCTTTTTAGTTTTATGTTTAGATCGAAGTCCTTCTAAGCCCCTTCTGGATACAATAAAACTAAAACCCCACAGGTGATTACTTTCTTGCTGTTCCCCAAGCTTTCATCAGCATCAGTTTATTCAAATTTCTGTCTATTCACAAGTAAAGAGTTTATTTTATAGAGAGGATATATTTCTTTGTGTGTACCTCACTAGAGAGGATTTGTTTTCTTTTAGGAAGCTGCAAAATTACAGAAAACTTTCCACAAGGAATGTCCTTTTTAATCTCCTATTATTTTACCAGCACTCTGTGCTGATGGTTTGTATTAGGTTCCACTTGGTTTGTCTTTCAGGCTTGTTCCAGTTCTCTGATTCACTAGAACTACTATCCAGTAACTGGATCTTCACAAAAAACCTCATTTCTACAGTCTATCAGAGGGTTCTCTATCTCTTACCAGCACCAACAATTTTTTTTGCATTTCTCACCAATACTTGAAGCCACACTTCAAGCACCACAACCTGCATGAGAGTAGTTTCCCTTTTTTCTCCCTCAGTCCTCCCTGTTATGGCCTTTGTCCTTTCCTTGCTTGCTTCTACTTGACCCCTGTAATAAGACCATGAAAACACGTCCTCATCCTGCACCTTTCCCATATGGCAAGGAATTTTGGAAGCCAGGCACAAAACCTGTGACTAACATGCCTTCTGCCACTGTAACCTCGCATGTTATTTGTTAAACAATTCAGACAAGTCAAGTATTTTTCTCCCAAAAACCCATCACATATTCCTAAGGCTCTTCCTTGAGCTCTATTTTGAGTTCCTTATTTCACAATGTGGGATCTTAAAATCAGTAATAAAAGAATGAGAAATCCTGTGTGACCTGCCTACTTATTCCAAAGAACTCCAGGTCTTCCTTTATTACTACTAAGGAGCAGAAATTGTGCTTTATTCCAGAACCACTATTCCAAAACCATGGGAAGTAAACGAAGTGATTACAAAATACAGTAAACATTCAGTCTTCCAGATGGTAATCAGTAAAAAGTCTTGACACTCTAATTTCCAAAGTCTGAGAAGCTTAATGTAAAAATCCGCCTACTGGGATCAGATTAGCAGACACATTAATGTTGTGACTTTGAAAAATATCTCCATGTTATTTTGTAACAACGGATTATCTTCAGTAAAATCCATCCCCAATCAGTAAACTAATTATGTAAATTCTTGAAACTCATCAAGGTAAATACCAAAGATCTCTAATGATACAAATGAGAAAATACTTCTCTTTTGATTTCTTGTGTAATTTTTTTGTTTGTTTCAGAAAGTAGTGCCATGAGGATTGCAAACCCTGGGGAGACTAAGTTATCATAGTATTTTTTGATTATTCAAAAAGCGTTCCAACTCAGATCTTACCATTGGGTGCCACTCTGTAAGTTCATTAAAATTAAACAAAAACAAAACACTCTATTAAACTGTAACACAGTTGTTATGATAGACAGTATGATTCATGCTTATCCTCAGTTTGAGCTACATCACTTTACAGCAAGATTGAAATCATTCATCCAGGCAAAATGAAAGGTATTTGAATTTATCTTGTTTGCTGGTTGACAGTTTTACAATATATATTGCAGTCCTTTTGCTTTATTACTCAGTATTTCTCCTGGCACTGATATAAAATGTCTCGTTCTAAGCCTATATTAAAGATCTTAACTTCCTGTTAGCATTGTACCAGTGTGATTGCTGTAAAATTGATTTAGTTTACAACAAGTTTAATGCTGGTGTGTGAGCACTCATTCAGCTCAGCATTCCATTCTACTGACCCAGCTCAGACTGCAATGATTGGTAGCAGGGAGCCAGAGCACAAGTGTCCGTGTGACAGAATGTCCCTGCTGCAGCCCAGGCAGTTTCTAATCTAATTCAATTAAACTTGCATGTGTGGATGTACCCCAGCCCCCAAGGCTTGTGCAAGAGCCACAGCAATGCAGGGAAATAGGCAAGAACCTCAATAACACACATTTTGCTAGCTGGAGGCTAAGGCAGGTTTAACTGCAGGAACTCTGAGAATTATGCTGGGTGTTTCCTTTAGATTGAAGGGAAAGATACAGTATTGTGTTACTTCTGCTAAAGAACTCAAAGGTTATGCCCTTCTTGCTCAGAAAAGTTTAAGATCTTTAAGATATTTTACCCAGGATATAATCACAGCACATAACAGAAAAAGCCCTCAGGTTCTTCTCAAGGTTGTATTTGGTGGTGGTCAGGAATTCACTTTTACACAACCTTTATTCTACTAAACTGAATTAATTTAAACAAAGATTTGGAGCTGTCTGTGATGTGTGAGGCTTTATTTCTTGTAAGTATGGCCTAACATTTTCAGATGTGTGCCTGTAACATCACCTTCAAAGCCTGAGCTTTGATTCTCAAACCATCATTTTCTGTACAATCAAAACTCTGGAAAATCAGTGCTCATTTGAAACTCTTAAATTACATCGCTTCCTTTTAGTATTGTTTTCTCAAAGTCAGTTTTTCCCTACAAAATACCTTTGTGTTCAGTCATTCCCAACAGGTTAATATATATTTAGGAGCCTTTTAGTATCGACAATGTATCTGCTTTTGCTGCCTTGGTGTGAATTTAAATCATTATCTGTAATGAGCAATAATATTATTACTCAACTGCAATACCACATAGAACTCTCAATTATCACATTAAATTTAGATTATATTATGCTAAGAGATATCTTTATGCCCAAGAGTAATTTTGCTTTTAAAACTCATCTGTGCTTAAAATGATTGAAAAGAATATATGAGCCATTTTCATTAGGTGAGAACAATTATCGTGATTACCAATTGTTATGCACCAAAATGAAGTGTTATTTTGATACAATCATGGCATTTTGTTTGAGTAAAATGATGTAAACCAGAAAAGTAAACTTGCTTCCAACTAAAGTTCCCCACTATACATAGAAAAGGAGAATTTAATCATACTACATGTTGTAAAATGTTATAAAATTTGAATGCTTTAACATTTTAAAAATCATGTGACAGGGAATTTTGGATAAACAGGGGGAAGAGAAATCCAAATCAGAACAACCTGGTAATCAGGTGGCATCACAAGAGAGTTGTGCATAACGTGCTTTGCTGCCACTACTGAGTAAGTGCCCGTGAGCAACTCCCACAGCCTTTGAGGAAACTGCAGGAGCCTCCTGGTGAGCTCCAAGAAGGGGCTCTAAGCACAGCCTGGAAGATCCTGTATTCCACCAGGTGGGATATTCACCCTCCTGCTCTCCAATGAATGAGTCCATGTTGTGATGGTCCAGTAACAAATCTCAGGGTGGGGAAGGCAGGACTGCGATACTCTGACTCACAAAGTTGAATGTTCAGCTGTCTTTCCTAAGTATCATCAATACCAGCAGTGCATCATCTGGTCAATATGTAGAAGTACAGCTACATAAAACCACAAAATTATCATCTACAGTTAAGTGCCTTTTTTTGGATCTTAGCAAAGCTGCGTGAAATAGAACACAAAACCTGTGTTTTCTTTGCAATAAAGGCAATTTAGTAACCTAAGCAGACCACTAGTATGAAAGAAAAAATAAATTAAAACAATCCTGGGGAATAATTTTGTGCTACTGCTCAAGAGATTTCCAAAATTTCTACCAGTCTGCCAAAACTAGTCATCAACATGATCGGTTGCTGAGAGACAAAATTGGGTTTGCTGATGGAATTAATAATTTATTTTTTCTTTGGCCATTGTTAATAGCTACATCCATAAGCAGATCCCAGGAGAAGAACTAGAATGTTCACCTTAGAAAAGCATTTCTAAAACCAAAAAGGCCCATTTAATTTAATTTAATTTACTGTACCAGAGTTCAGCATCTATTAACATCTAAACATCCTTCTGCTGTAGCTAAAAGCTTATGTCAATTGTTCCCTCTTCATAGGCCAAGCACCCAAAATTCTCCAAAGCAGAAAAATGTGAGCTAGAATTTACAGCAGAAATGCTCAAGGCACAGCATCTACTGATGTTTCTCACCATAGTAATGCAGCAGTGTATGAAAGCATCCCTTTTCCTTCTGCTCTATTAACCTTTCTGCTCCCTGTCAGTCATGGAAGTGGCCATAGGGATCGTGCTGCCAATGTAGCATCATTTAGACAAAATGGACCCATCAAATTTAAATATATAGAGAGATATTTTCATTATTCTTATCCCCCACTCCCCTTTTGATTCTTTTCAGTGACTTCTTAAGTGGATTTCCAGGCATTCATTGATTAATGAAGTAACAGACTCATAGATTACAGTCAGAAAACCAAGCAGAATTAGTCTGATTTTTTTTTTTGCAAACCAAGAGGCCAAAACCTCATCCAAAATCATCAGGGATCTCTTTCCAGTCTGGAAATGGGAATGCATCAAAGGCAGGAGGAATCCAAATTATCGTCTCTCTCAACATCACCAAGTAGACTTCATTATTTCTATCTCTCTCTTTGCTTTTAATCCTTAGCATCTGTGAAAATAGGTCTTTAATTTGAATGAAGACTAAAAGAAGTTTCTGAGAGAATGCAAACAGTCAGGAGGAATTGTTAACACAAACCTCTGACTTCTGCTTCATGCTATCCCGAGAGAAAAGCTGAATTTCTCACATTAGCAGTCCCTGCCAGCCTAACCTGACCGACCAAGAGCTTTCTTCCCAAACCACCCAACTAATTAACAAAGAAGCGTGAGCAGAATTTTTTGAAAGGGAAATCCAAGGTTCCATTCACAGGCTCTGTGGCTGAAACTACACACACTAACAGAGCACAGCACAAGAATGAAATAGCAACCAAATGTGGCTTTGAAAACTCTGTTTCTAATATTTTCCCTCCAATACCTGCTATTTTGTGAGTCTTACTCACAGCATCCAGTAATTATTTCTGAGTGACAGAAAATACTCATTGTTCCAACCCTTGAGAATTCCTTGCCAATTAGAGGTACTACCAACTCTGTGGAACAGGAGACACTGTAAACTTTCTCAGAATTAATTTAAAACTATTTCTGCTGGTGGCCAGTAATGTATTGGCACATATTTCATCCACATGCAAGACTGGGAGAAGACAGGCAGATATTTCCTCACATTATCAGGTAGGAATAAAAAGGAATGGATTGAAGCATGCTTGGATCAAGGGTATAAAAGAAGTAGCTTTTATTCTCTGATACTTCAGGAAGAGTGTAGAAACTCTTTGTGAATAGGGAAGTGATGCCATATCACCCTGTCTTCCTGTCTCTTGAGAAGTGCTTATATTTCATGACCACAGACAGCAAAACTTAAGAGTAAAACAGCTGTGTTAGAGCCAAATATTCAGGATAAAGACAGAAGAAATATACTCTGTCTTCTGGAGCTATGCACACACGTTGGTGTCACTGATGTCTACAGTAAAGCTTTCTCTAACAGGTCTCTGTTTATTTCCTTGCAGGGGAGCAGCATCACCAGATCAGCTCAATACATAAGGAATGTGGGCCAATTTATTACTTAGCAGCCAGCTTATATATTTCAGAAAGCAGACTACTCCTGTAAAATGCTGCTTCTTCACAGTAATTAATCAGCAGCTTGCTCAATATCACATCTTCGTCCTTATTTTTCTAATAAATGGCAAAGCAGCTCTCCCCATGCAATCTCCTGTTGCTAATTTAATTAACTGGAAGCATGTGACTAGTTTAATAGTGCACACTTTTTCTTCAGAGGGATCCATCAATACTTCCTATATTATTTTCCTGCCTATTTCCCCCTGCCCTTGCACTATGCATCAGGAACCAAATCTACTTGCTGTTTCCCCTTCCCTGCAGTTCCAGAAGCGATTATGGCTGTGGCACACAAGGACAAACAGAAGTGACAGCCTGGCCTGCCCCAAAAATACGACCGTGACTCACCACTGCACTTTCAACCTCCAGTGTCTCATGCCTTCTACCGAGTATTTTCTGCCTGTGTATCTCCATAACTAATTAATTCTTAGCAGAGTGCTTACTGAGTAGATTAGGAAAGCACTGTAGCTGCAGGCTGTATTTATGTTCATGGACAGGTTTAGTCTCAGGCTGGTCAGTTTCTAACCTTTGCAACAGCAACATCTGAACACAGAATCAGTGCTCATCAGAAATACTGCCAAAATACATTTCCATGTTTGCCACTTCATTCCAAAACATGAAAATAGCATTCCCCTGGAAGGAAAGAGCTCACTGACCTTTGGCAGAACACACACCTCTGTGAGATCGGAGCCCCCATTCAGGCACTCAGTCACGAAGGCTCGGGGAGATGCTGAGGCATAGCCCAGGGCTACGGCTGTGAGAGGCCAGAACTGGCAATTAGAGATTTTCAGGCTGATCCATGATCTTTCCATTTCTGTGCTGCATGGCACCAGGCAAGTAATGACATCCATCATCTCTTTTGTTACTCATCTATTAAATGGGTATTATAGCACAAATATTCTCACTGTGCATAAAGGAACCTTCTGAAGACTCCACATGGCTAAATTCTTTAAAACACAGGTATTCAACTGGCAGGCTAGATAAAACAAGCTAAATTTCAGAGACTGTAAAAAAAATACTAGAAAGCACAGAGCTGAAATATATTACTTGTCTAATTAAATTCCATTCATGTAGCTTGAATTTCATACAGTGTTTATGAATAATAGATAGCAATTGAAAAGAATTGACTTCTGCTTACATATTTAACAAGCCAAGTCTGAGTTTCCTAAAACAGCTCATTTACCCAATCAGATTTTGTGGTAATCACAGTTAATGTCATGTATCTGAGGCCTTATTATGGAGCCACCATGCCTGTACCCAAGTTGTGTCTTTTTTCTTTCCCAGGCTTTTAATAAAATCATAACCATTGCCATCAACAGTGTGTGAATCTAAAAAGACTACTGGGTTATGCCATCCCTTCTTGATAGTGGTAAGAAGGGTAGAATGAATTATGAAGTAACACGAAGTCCTGTTAAACAGCATTAAATGGGGAAGAAAAGCAAATGAAATTTTATAGGCACTTTGTAGGAACTTAATAATTCACCCAAGAGCAGCAAAGATCCCATAATCAGGTACACAGAATGTTTTAGAGAGAAAAATAAATTGCAATACCTAATTAACTTCCAGTACTTTCAAGGTATGTTAAATTCATCTAAGCATACAGCACCAAAATTATTTTGAGTTTTAATTAATATTTATTTCAGATATGCATCTTGGGAAAAATGCTTTGCCACGCCTTAATTAAAGATCACCTTGCTCATGGCCCAGTTTTCATTCCTTTAGAACTTGTGTTCATTATATTTAATGTTACTGAGGTAAAAGTCAGGTGGAATAGCTTTCCCCTTGGCCTGGAGAAGAGAAGGCTCTGGGGAGACATCAAAGGCCCTCCCATGGAGCTCTAAGAGAGCTGAAGAGGGACTTTGGACGAGGGATGGAGGGACAGGACAAGGGGGAATAGCTTCCCACTGCCAGAGGGCAGGGATAGATGGGGTATTGGAAAGGAATTCCTGGCTGTTAGGGTGGGGAGGCCCTGGCACAGGTTCCCAGAGAAGCTGTGGCTGCCCCTGGATCCCTGGCAGTGTCCAAGGCCAGGCTGGATGGCACTTGGAGCAGCCTGGGATAGTGGAAGGTGTCCCTGCCCATGGCAGGGGGTGGGAATGGATGGGCTTTAAGGTCCCTTCTCAACCCAAACCATTCCGTGATTCTGTGATTCCCTAAATTTGAAAGATAATTTGGCCTCTAACTGTGTATAATTTGATTGTGAACACAGAATCAAGCTGCTCTGAATTATTCAAATTTTGTTTCTCAGTCTGCCTTCCTCACATCTCTATTTTCAAACCTGTTACATCAGTAAGACACAGCTCCTTGCATTTTTGTACGCTTTGATATCTGCATGAAGCTTGTATTAAGTTGTGTTACACCTGTTTGTATACAAGGAAACAATGGTGATGAAAAGATAAAACGTTTAAATTTACTTTGAACTACAAGTATTTATTTCATACAATCAGCAGGAACAGAATCCCCACACAGGAAGAACAAAGAGAGTTCCAAGGCAGTATCAGAGGACAGTGTATCTGCAGAGTTAACACCTGTCCATCAGGAAAGCTGTTCATGAACAACTGCAAAAGAAGTTGTTCTGTCAAAGAAATACCCAAAACAAGCAGGGTCTGCTCTGTAGTGCTGGAGGAGCAATCACAGCACAGACACACTGACAAGCTCGTGGGAGGTTTCACAGAATGAGCTGCAATTCCCTCTTTCGACACCATATGACTGCAAAGTAAATTGTTTTATGCTTATGAAAAAATTAATCTTTTCTGTATTTCAGGGTGGGTTATTACTTTGGTTCTAAATGTACTTCCACTTTTATCATGGTACTCTGTTATTTTGCATACCCGAAGAATAAACACTATAGAAGTCCTTCACTTCAAAAAACATGTAACTTGTTCTGCTGGAGAATGTTTTCATCAAGCAGGAAAGACAAAAACCTCTGCACACATTATTATGACACTGTAACTATTAAAAGAAAAAAGTAGACTTGGGATGGTATTTAGTATTCCTAACAAGATACCAGCCCAATCTGATATTATTAGATTGCCCTTTTTCTACGTTAAAAGTAACCAATGGGTCAATTTTCTGTAGGTCTCACTGTAGTGATACATGACAGGCTTTTTGCCCTGAAGCCAAGATCACAGAAACATAAAATAAATAAATAAAAACATAAATAGAAACATAAAAAGCATAAATAGCTTTTGATGAAATTAAAGTCTCTCCTTTAGGGGGTCCACTGTTATTATTCTGCTATCGTGGGTTTGAGATTTTCCGTCCCCCTGCCTCTCGAATAATGATATTGTTGATATTTAAAAGCCTGCACTGAGATGGTAATTTATATGAGAGGATGAGTTCAGTGGAAAAACACAGGTTTACAGTACCTGAATCCTATGAAGCCAGTGACCAGTGCTAAAACCAGACATAGTGTGACTGCTTTGCCCTTCCCAAAACATGCCATAAATCCTGTATGGAAAATGTTCCTTCATCCAGTTCTTGCCACTGGATTGCAACTCAGTAAGGCTGTGATCTTAAAGTAGGGTTCCCATTCTTTTCCTTTGCATGCTAACAACACTGATAGCTAATGCAGAGAACAAAGTGTGTGAGAACAGCAACAGATGAGAAAACGTGCCTTTTAAAGGAAGTGTTTGTATCAGCAGGTGCTCTGTAATGTCACTGAAATGTGATCAGTTGCACTGCATTCTTTTAGCTTCAGGTTCTTAAACACAGCTTGGCTTTCCTAAGCAAATTACCAAAGAGAAAAGCTCTGGCTTCAAGAGCAGGAAATCTCAACTTAGATAAAAACTGTATTTACAGCTAGACCTACTGATATGGTAATTTCCTTTAAAAGGCACATCTTCTCCTATGTTGCTGTTCTCACATACACCTGGTCTCTGCATTATCTCTCAGTGTTATTAGCACGCAAAGGAAAAAGAATACAATCCTTACATTAAGATCTCATAATTATTCAGCCAAAAAAACCCCAGAGACTCAGTGCAGTGCTCATTACAAACAAATTAAGGTGCAGGGCTCTTTCCAGTTAAAAATATTCTATGTACTGACCACAAGGCACAGTCACTAGAGCTCTCTGATAGTCTTATCAAGATCTGTAATATTTAGTGCCTCGATTCCACTGAATTTTATCACAGCTGAGTGCCATGGTGTATTCCTGGCTCTGGGCTACAGTTTTTGCATGACTATTCACTAAGTGAGGTGTTGTTAAAGGCGTTATGGCATTATCACTACAAACCAGTGACAGGTGGTGACATTCAGTGCCTACTTTAAGGTACCAGCCAGTTCTTGCTATGTTATCACATTACCCTCTTCCTGTTTAAAAGTAACAACTCTATTGCACAGGTTTCAGTATCTCATCACTCTTACTGACCCCTAAGGCAGTAGGAGCCTTTGATACCGTTATTGCTACCTATCAGGGCACTCCTTTGAATCACTTGAGAGAGAGGAATGCAATGAATCCTTTGGTACACGACACAGAACTGCAGTCAGGATGTTTTTCCATAATCTCACTTGTCACCCACATGGATCAAAATGCCCAAGTGTGAAAACTTTCTGACTACCCAGAGTCCCTTTTGAAACAGGAAATTTTGGGTGAGGGAAAGGTGCCCCAGATATTTTGATGACATAGACCACGACTGGCAGTTCCAGTGCAAGAATTTGTGAGGTTTGTTTTAAACACGCTCAGTGCCAACACTCACTGCTGTAAATCACCAAAGAAGGTGCATACAACTTCTGTGTCAATAAACTGTTCTACCTGGAGCATACATTTCTTTTGCAACTATAAAGAGATAAAAAAACCACAGAATTTTAATAGAAAAGTGAAACGTGCATGTTTTAATTCAACACACTAGATTTTTTTGAGAACTTTCAGTTTTCATCCTGCTTACTAATCTAGAATTGAGTACTGTGAAAAGCAAAATACTCACAGACTCTCAGGAGAATGCTAATGCATAAATGCACAGTACAGATTAATCAGAATGAGTGGTAAATAGTCACTAACAAAGAAACAACCACAAAGTTCAGCGAATATTCACTGAATACACATTCTGTTTTAAACTCTGCTATTTGTAATGAAATGCAATCCTACCAGACAACCAGCTTTTTACTACAGAACAGCATTTTAAGCATGCACCATCTACAAATCATCTCATCTTTTAAACACTTGAATGCATGAACAAATAGTTGCAAAGCAGCAAGATATCTCACCAGCAGCTAATTTACTGTATGACTTCATTCATCTCCTGATGAATAATTCCCAAGTTGGATTTCCATTTTAAAGTATCTGTGGATTTTGTTACTGTCTCTTTTAGTTAAATCCTTCTTACTTTTCCACAATAAAGTGGCTCTAATTGCCTACTTGAGACAAGACTTGGCTTTACGGATGTAAATTTGAGATTAAAATTACCCTCCCCAAACAAACACCAGCAGCTAACACAGCAATACGAATAGTTTTGCTCCACAACAGCAGTCAAGAGTCTGGATCCAGAGCTCCCTGGTGTCAGCAGTAATCTGGTGCGTTGAAGAAAACTGCGCCACTTCTAAGTTCCTCTTTTCAGTCAATTGGCAAATTTGCTTAAGCGGCCTGTGCTGAAGGGGTAGGGCAATCGTTATCCTAAAACAAAGGCCAGTGAAACCAGGAATCCTTCCACAGACTTGGTGGCCTTTGGATGAAGCCCTAAAGCAGAGAAAGGAGGACACTTGAAGGGATTATATCCTAATTAGAATGATCTCATGGACACTCGGGCAAAACTTCATGGTTCAACAGGAACAGTACCAAACTAAGTCCATCTAATAATTTCTGAACAGTTCTATCTTTAATATAATTTGACAATCAACTAGACATCATGTAGCACAGACTGCATAATAATTAACAATTAATTAATAACTGCATAATAGGCAAATGGGAATCTAATAACTTTCTCTAAGTTCTGTATTACTACCACTTGAAGCACTTTAAAATGGAAAATCTCACTGCAATTATAAATTTCTCTCATCAGTATATTCTTTTAAATTCAAACTGTGTGGTCCTGCAGAAAGTATTAAGAAATAAATGCTGTTCAAGGAACCATACCAGGGTTTTAGAACAACGAAGTATTTTTTTTACTCTTCATGGAGACCTATGAAAACGGACACAAAGCCTGTCTCTGGCTGTTCTTACAAACACTAGAACATAAAGCCCTCAGTTTTGGGGTCACCATGCAAGAAAACAGTCCTGTAGCAACCAGCCCTGAGCAGCAAAGGGGAACACCACTGGATGTAACTCATTGTCCTCTGCTCTGACACATGGACGGAAACTGACACAGGACTGAAAAGAGCAGCATTTGTACTGTAATACAGCTTTGAAAGAAAACCAGGTATCTTCCATGTTGGCTTTAGAGAGTCTGCCTTAAGTTGCGAATTGATATTTGCACAAAGGAATACATGAAAACAAATGAAGATGTGGAGTGAATAAAGCGAGCTGAAGGGATGTGTTGGGGATATGCCTTTCATGGAGAGATCCAACCTGTTACGTGTGTGATGATGCGTTCAGGTATTTAACATAAAACATTTGGAAAGGTATCCCATGGTGAAGGCTCCATTGAGAATTTTCCATTCCATATTTTCATTTTTAATGTCTCTGACTGGATTCAAGCTCATCTAGAACTGCTAGACAGAGGACACATGGATTCCCCCATGAGGCTTTGGAAAAGGGAATATTCCTCCACAGAAAACTATTCAGCCATTCATTTTCAAATGCCATGCAGGGAGTCCACCATTCTGCCACTCTACAGTTAAACATTTATTCTCAAGGCTCTTATGAGTCAGGAAGTTTCCTTAGGAAAGCTGGTAAAAACTGGTCATATAGTGGTTTAGTCTCTAATAAAGACTACTGGGAGAGGTCAAATGGAAGTGGACATTTGGAGAACATAAGGCTTACCCAACAGGAAGTGAAAAGCAATCAAATGTCCACCTCTGAAGGGGGAAGATGTTCAAGCTCTGGAATTAAAAATAAAAACCTACCAAACAGAACATAAATGCATCAACCTTTCTTCAGTCTAGTTCCATTTAGTCCTCAGTTATGACACATTCTCCACGTATCATATTGAGAGTCAGCCCTAAGTTATTTTTATGCCCACAAAAATATATCCCTAAAATCATAATGCCTTGGATGAGTAATATTTCAGTAATACTTTGCAATCAAATAAACAACTCTTGCACTACCATATCCCTGAAGGTACAGCCAGACACTTCCTCTGCCAGTTACCAGACAGCTCTTGGAAAACCAGCAGGTGTGACAAATGAGCTGGAGTTTTCTAGACTGTGCCTTACAACAGATGTGTTTACACATTTCACAATCTACTGGTAGGGATGGTGCATGCTACTGCCAAATGTTAGAGGAAATGTTATCAAACAGAAGTCTCCCAACAAATTCCCATCATGTTGACTATTAAGATCAGCCTGCCATGTGTAATTTTCCATGTTATGGCATGTCCTCAATCAAGTTTTTTTTTAAGCTATCGTTACTATTTTAATTATCCTTCTCTTACTCACCAGCACATGAAAAAGTACATATTTTACACAAATAAAGAAACTGCAAAATGCCTGTCTAGAGACTTGTGCCACTTAAATTTTTAAAGTACTTCATAAATGTATTTAATAATTAAATTTAAAAAAACCCACATCAAAACAATAAATCTGATCCCACTTTTATTTTATACTGCTCTGCAAAGGGCTCTCCCTTTCAGACAGTAGCAGAGGGTTTTGTCTTGCTTGAGCAGCTGCTCTTTACCACAACATCTGGCATTCCTGGAGCAGATCGATGCTGAGAAGAGCCACTTGGTGCCCCGAGCTGGGACAGCCCCGGGTGTCCCTGGGCGCTGTCGGTGACCGTGTGGCCTCAGGCAGACGTCTCACAGGAACAGAAAGGGGTTCCTGGGGAAGTTGTCACTACAGAGGAGCCCACAGGGGCTGGACCCTTCGCACCTCTTCCACATGAAGTGGCACCTTGGGAGGCACTGGGGCGTTTGTAGTGATAGCACAGAACACACTGGGCTCAAAAACCAGCTCACAGGCCAGCCACAATCTTAATAAAACACAGCACTTACTCATGGATTGAGCCTGATGGTTACAATTTCCTCATGGTAACACCACCTACTGTGTTCAGACACAGACAGGATTTTGCTGCAGCACCCTCTGAACAGCAAAATACAACACTACAGACACAACCCCACTCAGCAGAGCTATTGCAGACCACACACCCTAAGTGGCGTGTCAGGCTCAGTGCACTTCACAAACACATAAACCACAAGTATTAATCTGGTGGTGCTATATAATCGTGTTGTTTCTTCATATGGTAACGTCTGCTCACACCTCCAAAAATACTTCTCTTCCTTCATCAGCATCTTAAATATAAATGTGTCAAACAGTGCTTTGAACAAGGGGTTTATAACTGCCCAGGCTATGAGCAGGTTCATTTCTTTACGTATCTTTAAGGAGAGCTGAGCAATCAGAGGAATTAAAAAAAGAATCAAAAGAAAATCCACAGTCCACAATTGCAACTTACATTAAAAGTGAGTTCTGATTTCTTTGTCTTTGACTCATTTTCAGTAACTTCCAGAAAACCTGCAAGCTTCCAAGGTTTGCTAGCACAACTACGGCACTGAAACCAAAGCTTGCGTATTAATGCATTCTGAGGAAAAAATCTAACTTGTTTTCAATTCCACTGTTTGCATTTCACTCTGCACTTGTTAATCAGGTGTTTCATGCACTTAGGAAACAGAAACAATTTTCTAAGATTGAAAAAACACATTTATTATTAGCATTTTCAATAAATATATTTATTAGAGAAATATGTGGATAACTCTGGGTCCTGGATTTTCCAAATAGCAGGGACTATGGAGACAATTTGTGCACAAACTAAAAGGCAGAATATATTAATAATTAGAAAACATCTTTAAATACGACTTTACCTCTAAAAGTGCATATTTTTCAGAAATTTCAAAATGAGGAAAGAGATTTTGCTCCTACCTCTTCCAAAGCCCACAACGAATCAACCACAGGCTTGATCTTCTTACTGTTATATAGATTTAGGAGTTTGTCCATCACACCCTTGATCAGGCCACCTCGATTCTGTTTGAAAAGTAGATTCAACAGGGAAAATCCAGCAATGACTTTGTTCTCCTCATACAGCTTGATAGGATTTACTTTCTCAACCTGCCACCACTGGAAACCAATAAACAACAGCATGGTTAGAAAAACATTTTTCAAGAAATGTACAAGAAAGTTCACAAGAAAACTGTCTGTGCAGATGTGATAAATGACTCATCTGTCAGCTCTGAAGCAACAGGCAAGAGAAGCAGCAAGGATTTGATTTAAGGATGAGAAAAGAAAGTGTGGAGCTGACTGACAAGCAGAAATAAAACACAAACTCGTGTTGGAGGAGGCCAGGGTGTGAGAAGGATGGTGACCAGATCTGGGTTTATATGAGGGTCTGGCAGGAAGGAGTTTGGATTTCCTTCCCCCTTCTGCTATCTCCAGACAGCCACTCAGCTGCCCAGACGTTCACAGGCAACTCTTGGCTGTGACTCTTCTCAAAACCAAGGGAACCAGGCACTGCCTATCAGCTGCCAGTTACTTTACACCCATTATTATGTTTATGACACTCGAGCAAACCTCGCAGTATCTAATGAAAGGATTTTATTTCATTTAGCCCAAGAGCGTCATCGAGAGTGAGAGATGCCTCTTCCCTGCAAATTTTATTTGAATGGGTAAATTTTTAATTGCAATTTTCATACAATTTTGATGAGTTAATTTTGCAGCATAATTACATAAAGAAACGGGTTATACTTGTATACAAAATTTTGTATGTTTTTTTTAATTCATTCAATTTATTCATATTTATTCTGTCAATAAATACCAATACTGTCTGAAAAACACTTCAGTGGAAATTTATTTCTTTGGGCCAACCTACCCTACAAATAATATGCATCTGGATATTCTTACATTAACAGTAAAAAGCCTGCACAGCAAAGATTATCTTGTTTTAGTTCACAAATGTGTGACAATAACAAGGATCCTCCCACTACAACCATTAAAAAAATGTAGGAGGCAAGGAACAGCTCCTTGCTACAGTCTCTGACTTATCTTGTTTTCAGCTACACAGAGACTTTTGAAGCCAGTTCCTCCTGGGAAGAGATTGTTGCTGGAAGCTGTTCAGAAAAGACTTTTCCCTATGTTTTTTCCTGTATGAAGGAGTCGCTTTCACTCCTGGTTAACTTATTTCTTGCTGGCAGTTTATTTGATATATTTGTCCTTTTTTTGATCTCTAGGATTTCTGCACAGATTTCTGTTGTTGTAGTAAGCTGATGAGGAAAAAAATAACATTTGAACTTCTAACGTGTTGACATCATCAATTAGGAAACAAATGCCACATCATCATCTCTTTGATGTCACTTGAAATGAACACGGAGAACTGAAAAATGCTCTTCTGTATGAAACAAACTTCTGAAAAGCTGGAAATGACTGGACACAGGCCCCATCTGAAGAGATGTATGTCCTTTAATTCACTGCACTGTCCTGAGAGTGTCTTCAGATACAAGGAACCTACAGGGTACAGTTATTCATGTCCATGGATGTGATATTCTGCCAGAAGTAAATAAATAATGCAGCCTAAACTTAGCTGTGTAAGAGATCTATGTCTCATAGCCAACAATTTCACTTGCAATATGAAATGTACTCTGATCCAATTCCTGTCTAGCTGTCCTGACATAAGAAAACGTGGCACAAAAACACAACATCAGAAGTAACAGCTCAGTAGAAATAAATGAAAATGATGAAGATGAAAATGCTACAGAAAAGATCAAAGTTAGAGGACAGAGCAGAAGCACAGGGACACTTACTGATTTTGCAAAACTGAAGAAGCTTTTTGTCTCCCCAGTAACCATGTTAGATGAACCTGTAAAAGATGAGCACATTCACACACAGTTTATTACAAGCTACAGCAGACCATTTAGTACATGTAAAATCACCTCTATGATTCATATTTAAGAAAAAAACATGCCCAGGTTTAAAAGAGATTAGTAGAAATACTTATACTTTGAGAATAAATAACAAAGAGGCCACGGCGACCAAGCCCTCCAGGCTTATAGGAATTCTGAGATGACACTGACAATCTATCAAATCTCCCAAAGCCAGGGACAGGTTAAGTTCTACTGGGCATCTTCCCACAAATACAGCAATCCCTTCAGCTGTCCCTCCCAACAGGAGCTTTCCCCACACAGCAGGGCAGCCTGGCAGAACTGCAGGGGAGATGTGTCTGCCCCATGTGGGGAGCAGCCCACAAACACGAGTGGAAATTTGTGAACAGAAGCCTGGGCTTGGATTCCCCAGGGTCTTGTCAAATAAACCCAACAGTATTCTTCCTGAAATTGTCCTTCATGCTTCCCTCTCACAAAAACTCTACTGCAGTTTTCTTGGCCACACAATGATTCCCAGAATGAGAGATTCAAACTTTCTCCCATGCTTCTCCTGTATCATTCAATGATGTTTAACAATCTGAAATGTACGTTTAGTTTCAATTTTGGATTTACTTTTCTAAATATTTTTTAAAGAGTCTGTATTACTGTTTGCTTCTCAGTAATTTAGTCCATGCTCAGCTTCACTGAAATCCTTGATTGGAAACGATCAGACTGAGAAAGCACAAAATGTCAATCACCAGCTCTGAAAGGAGGGGCATGGATGATTTTAACCCCTGCAAAGCTTTAGTTTTGAAATATGTACCTGCTTTTTTCCACTTACCATATAAAATGTAAGTCCCAAGTGGTTTGAGAAGACTGAGGCCTTTCCCAGTATTTTCTCCACAAAGACAGTCCAAAACAATATCTACTCCATCCGCTGAGATTCTAAAAAGCAAGTAAAAAACTTTTGCAGTAAGATACACAGCCCTGGTCAGGCTGATTGTTAACAAAACACCAACGTTTTCCAGGTACTTTAGAAAGGACTCTAAGGCTGAGATTGTGACTCTGTGAAAACTTTACCCTCATCAAAAGACATTTCAGACTCATTCAGTGGCACAATGCAAGTTTTTCAGGCTAGCCAACCCACATCTCTTAGGCTTTAAAGAGGGGGAAACCATATTGTTCTCCCTTTTTCAGGGCTTTCAGTAAAATTACATTATCAAAAGACAGGCAACAGATACAAAGTTCTTTTTTGACTGCAAATCTCAGAGAATGTTGTTTTTTTGGTCAATGAATATTATAGAGAAAAAGGACATTTTTCTTATTCATATTTAATATTATTTTTCTGAATTTGTACGGAAACAGATCTTATCCTAGTTTATTTTCAGACCAAATGACTTGTAAA
The DNA here is from genome assembly GCA_013397725.1 of Rhagologus leucostigma. NCBI lineage: Eukaryota > Metazoa > Chordata > Aves > Passeriformes > Rhagologus > Rhagologus leucostigma. The sequence continues at coordinate 3,473,009 of VZTD01000486.1, forward strand.
GTTATTTACAGTCTTCTTCCTCAGATGTTTTATCAACTAGATACCAGCAAAGAGTTAAATCAAGCATAAAGAGAAGTCACTAAGAGCTAGAAATCCAGCACAAGGGTTACAATCAGGCCATATAAAAGAAAGCAGAAAGTATTTATACTGTTTCAATAAACAGTTTGCATATTCATAACTTTCCAACACCTCTGTCAATGCAATGTCAATATGATGCTGAAGAAGAAAAAAATATGCCAAAAATCCTGACTTAGGGGAGAGGCAAAGATTTATGGCTTGTACTGCATCTTGCTGTTTCCTCACAAAACAGAAGTGAGACCCAGACATCCAGTGGTTACAAACAGCAGCAAAACCAGGCAACTTCACTCCTTGGTACTGCTGCCACATGTGGGGCAATAAGTTCTTTTTACTCAGGCCATTGGATGAGCCTTCATTGTAAAGGAATAAAAATTTTACAGTGAAACAGCTTTTGGAGGTTTCCCTGGTTGAACCAATTCCTCATCCCCTATGAACATTTACACATTCATAACACCTCTTATGGGTTTTCCTTGTTTTTTTCATTTGCTTGGAGTTTTTGGTGGTTGCTTTTGTTTTGTTTGGTTTTTTGAGTTTTCTCCCTGATGAAAGCTTTTCCCTGGAATGCCCCAGTCACCTGCAATAAAGCAGGTTCCTACCACTATGCCTTCTCCATCACAGCTCCATCCTTTTCTGCTCACAGACTTTTAAGAAATTAACACAGAACATAGTACACAGCTAATATCCATCAAACCAAACAACTCCACCATCCCCCTTGCTGCCGCTGCCAAAAGACAACTTGTCAAAACAGCATTCTCAGAATTACTGCTGTAGGTTTATTAAAATTTTTTTCAATGCAAACTGAAAATGAGAGGATCTGAGTAACAAATCAGAGTACTGGCATACTCTACAGAGTGTCATCTCTGTCTTGCAATCAGGACTATTCATCGAGCTGATATTAAACACCTCTGTGCCAGGAAAGAAGCACAAACTAGCTTGCTACATCCATGTTTTATCTCTTGTGCCCACCCTGATTTCTCCTGCAATACCAGCCTGCACTGCTATCAGCCCAGACAGAAGTTCTGCCACCTGCACCAACATCAGTATCAACAGTTAGACAAACTGAAAAACAAAGTATTTGAAAGCACGTAAACAGAAACACACATGATGACTTCAAAAGGCAACAGGATGATTTTAATCTGAATGCAAACAAACAAAATCTAAGGCTCTGAAGTTAAAGCAGACATCATGTGCTCTGATGTCTATCCCTGGCAGAGGATAAAAACCCAGGCAGATAAAAGCACACCAGAGAACTCCAAAACCTGGATACCTTACAAATCCACTGAAAATATCTTATTTGGTGCATTAAAGTGAGCAAATACACGAGCACATGAAGGCAAAGTACATCCTTCTGTTAAGACCTTTAGTTTCTTTTACTTACTTTACTTTGCTCGCAACAGATGTCCAAGTAGGAACATGGACTGACAAATCTTATGTTGCTTATCAAGACACAGGGAGATGCTCGCTATCCTGTCCCTAGTGGACAGATGGAATAACTGGAATAAACTACAGCTCCCAAACTCACAAATGTAGTCTCTTCCCATAAATATGATCAGCCTGGTGCCTTTCATAGTATTTTGCCAGATACTTTACAGACCTTACTCAGGAAAATACAAGATTACCTTTTTACTTCTTGAACATAGTCTGCATTCCTGTCAAACAGGTGAGTTACCGAGTTTTTGATTGCTTCATGTTTGAAAGATGAAGCTGTTCCAAAAACAGTAACATTGGGAATGGTTGAACAGAGCTGAGCAACAGCTTGACCCTGCAAACACATTATTATGTTAGTTCACTGACATGGAAGTTGGTTGGCAGAGTTTGCAGCTGCCAATTCACTCATGACACAGCAAAACCCAAGACCAAACATGTGCAAGCACTTTCCAAACTAGTTTATTTCCACTGAAATGCAGTTCAGCCACAGGAAAAAAGACACCTAAATCACAAGGATATTCTGAAGACAAAGCAGTCCTAATAAAGTAGGTCTAGTCTTTCATTCCTAAGGGATCATGTCTCCTTATGATTTCAGCAGGAGACAGCAAGTTGCTATAACAAATGCTGCATAATAAAGAAAATCTGCTTTACCTCTTACTGATAACAATAGTTATTACTGATTATTCAAAATGCAGGAATAGCCCCCAGTCACACTAACAGGTCTGCTTAGGCAGGGCCCCAGGCTCAAAACTGATCAACAGCAAATGGGATAAAGCCTAGAGCACGTCCAGGAAATTCATTCTCCCTCCTGGTCTGGGCAGGAACCCAGTGGGGTCCATCAGATGCTATGTCAGTCTTTAGGCAGGACCTGGGGCATTGAAGAATTTGTGCAATCAGATGTCTGTAGTTCGAGTTTCCAGCTTTGGGCCCCAGAAGGCCTTAACTGCACTTTAACCTCTAATTTCATGAGGCAGAGAGAAGGGAAGCTCTGCCCCACAGCTGAGCCATCTAGACTTCAAAAACATCCCAACAGGTCATCTTTCTACCACCCTAGGTTTTGTTTTACTTTCAACACACTAACAGAAGGGAAACAGACTTTTGGTAGCCACACCCTACCTCTTCTTGCACGCACATTATTCCACTGGAGCCAGCACAATTACACGGATATACCCAGAAATTTAAAAAATGGCACTGTCATTCTAAAAAAATTGTCAGATGGAATTGAGCAGACTCTTACTCACATCTACAGCCCAAAGATTGTCATTTGTAAACTGTATGCATGACTAGTAAAATCACCCAGGGATAAACACATTCCTGTTCACTCCAACCAGAAACCCTGATTATTAGTTGTACATCCCGGTAATTAGCACTTGGGTTTTATTCAGAGCAGGATAATTAGCTAACCCTGCATACCCTGGGGGTCTTGGCATCCTCATGTATTCTGCTGAACGTAACTCCAAGCTGAACACCACCAGAGAGGGCAAGGTTGTTATTTATATATGGTGGCACCCAGGAATTTCAGTCAGCAAATGCCTGCACAGCAAGGCACAGCTTAGGTGATCCTTTAGACGGGCAAACAGGCACAGAAAAGAGAGCAAGAGAGGGGATCAGTCTCAGTCCTACTTTGCCGATGAGGGATGGAACACCACAGCAAATTGAACAGCTTGTCCAACAGCTCAGGGAAGCTCACAGCAGGACACAGGTACCAATGCTTACTCCTAGCACGGTAAATCCAACTCCAAACTAAAAATGACTTCTTCTGTTTAAAACTATCCACCATTTTCCTGGGTTGGAATCTCTAATCTCTCAAAAATCATTGGAATATCCACTCCTGAAGGGCCTCATCTCACAAGATGTAAGGTTTTCAGGGAGCAGAAAATGTTTCACTCTTCTCATATTTCATTTCTCCATTACTTACCATCTCATTCTAAACCCCTCCCAGATTTTAGCCTCCACAAATAATGTAACATAAAATTACAAGAAAAAAAATTGGGAATTTTGCATCTGTTCTTTTCTTAGTAATTTTCACAAGCAATCCTCTTTTCTCACTTTCCATGTCTCACAGAAACCCAGCACCCACAGTGATTTAGCTAAATCAGTATTTTATAATGCATGGCAGTTGAATGAAATTCTGACATTATTGATCTATTCTCTAATTAGTTTTCTGCATTTTCAGTCTAACTTGGAAAGATGAGGGGTAATGAATATATCCTGAATCAAAACGACTGAATGTTTAAAAGGTCAAATATTCAAGAAGAAAGCATGTTGATTTTTATCCCGCAGAAGACGATTAACATTTAACAAACTGACAGTCAGATGAATAGGAGAAATGCACAAAAACATCAGGATGTGAACAACCTATTTTCCTCCTGACTCAAATTCGTTAGTACACCTCTCCCTTCCCCCAGAGATAAGCTTATCTAAAATCCCAGATCAGCTGGGAATACTTTCCAGCTTTCTGTAGATATTTGAAGCCTGAAACTGACTCATATGACCAGTACTTTTATAATTGGATGAAGTATTTTGAAACAATTCCACAAAACACTCTTCTACAGTTTTCTGAAATCTTAATTGGAAGTTGACTCTTACTTATTTCCGTGCAAAGTATATTTAGTAGCTGTATCAGAAATCTAGGAATAAAGGCTGATATTGGACTTCTCATGCTTTCCCCACCAAAACAGGAGAACTGAACTCAACCTATGAACTCAACCATTTCCCTAATTTCTGTGGAATTCAGCTAAGCTCCAAAACAACACCGTGGCTCTGCAAGTCACTCTTAAGTCTCCTTTCTAATCCCTCAAATCATGTAGCTGCCTCTGGATTAGTCGCCAGTGTTTAGAGGGTTTCACGTTTTAGTTGTAAGTACTGAGCCCCAGTGTTTAGAATACCCATGGTTCACAAATGAAGCATCCACAAAGGGTTTTGCTGCTGGAAGAAGGAGCATCCTCTTCCCAGGGCAGCTGAGGTGCCCATGCCAGCTCCTGTGCCCCTGCACGCTCCCACCACGGGCACGCCAGCCCTGTCGTGTCGCTTGGATCCTGAAAACTGCTCTGTGGTAAACAGGGACAACAAGAGGGTTTTCTGTCTCCTCCCCGCCCAGGCAAAACCACATCAACTCTGCCACAAGCCTTTACCAGCTTTGGAAGCAGGAGCCATGTTGGCAGAAATAGTGCATGAACTCCAAAAGCCTCCAAGAGGGTGCCAAATTACACAAGCATGGGTTGAAAAATATTCTTCACACATCTAATTTTTCGTATACAATACCAGCTTCTTCGTGTAAGTACTGAGCAGATTCTTGCTTTCTGAACCTAGGAAAACTAGTAAGTTTTAATGGCAAAAAATAATTATCACTTGGACAATTAATTTTACCTTTAATGGAATTTAGCAGTCTTTGGGAATAAAAAATAAATCAGGCGATTCACTGAAGGGATAGACATGGTTACAAATTATTCCCTTAAAGTGGAACTGATCTCCTTTAATATATTCATATATTTTATATACTACTTATCACAGAATCATAGTCATTACGGTTGGAAAAGACCCCTAACACCATCAAGTTCAGCCACTAGCTCAGCACCATCACCATGTTTTATCACTAAGTCGTGTCCTCAAGTGCCACATCCACACATTTTTTGAACGCTTCCAGTGAAGCAGAACATCATGTGGTGAAACCTCTGAGAAATTAATAGCTTGGATTAAATACCTTAGATTAAAGAAATTAATAGCTTGTGGAATGAAGGATGTCTGCTAATGCTGGATGTGTCTCCAGCTTCACAGTCTGCTTGATGGATTCCCTTTCAAGGTATCCTGTCAATTCATAAAACCAGTATGTTGAACCTAATCTACACATATGATTATTACAGAAATTAATATAAATTTATATCCTTACAGTAGTTTTAGATCCACAAAAAAAAAAGAGATTTCTTCACATTCCATTGCTTTAAAATGCAAGTCTAAGCCTGCAGGATTGGAAACTTCTCATATCGAGATAATCACCTAAAAGAACGGAAAAGTAGTTTTCTAGGAAGTAATTATGGAATAGACTGTTCTGTGCATTTCAACAATTTCAAAGAAAAAGTCATTGATATTTAAAAGTCATTGATATTTAAAAGTCAATATAGAAAGCATGAATAGAACAAAACTTACTAATCTAATTAGCTTGTTAACACAAACTTAATGCTGGATGAAATATAAATAAGGTGTACAAGTGAGTGGCTTTCCAAAAGGGTCTGACCTAATGCCACCAGCCTGACGTGCCAGCTGCGCACTGAATTATAGCAGGTATGAAGCAGAACCCTCTCAATAAAGTATCTTTTTTGCTATTATATAAACTGAGGCCAGCTTGATAGCAGGAGAGAACAAACCATGTAAAAGATACCACCCCGCAAAACTACATCAGTAAAGAATTACCATTTCTAAGATATATTTCTGCAGCCCGAAGGTGCTACGGCATTTTTAAAAATAGCATTCAGACTTAATCTTGCACAAGAAACTTGTCTGGAACCGAACGTGAGAAGAACGCAAATTCCAAAATGCTTTGATTCCACATAGCCATACCTGAAGGTGGTGTGAAGTACTCAAACACAGTACGACAACTGCAAGGGGAATCATCTGCTGATCTCGTGGCATCAGGAAAACTCTTCTCTGGTGTTAGCTGAAGTCTGATACATAACATTTCATCTCCTGCAGGTGTCATTTTGCCAATTACAGCAAAGGAAATTGGAAACCAAACACTAGGGTGAACACGCAGAGTGCACAAACTAAAATGTGATTATTGGACAAGCATAAGGTGGCATCTGCTACACTCAGCACACCACAAACGAGTTTTGGAGTGGAGGAAAGGGAAAAGTGACCCTGAGATAATGATCTTTCTCACCCTCAAAACATTTTCTGCAACAATTAGCAGGGTGTGTTTTTCTTAACCCTTTGCAAAATTGTGCAGCTGAGCTGCATCAAAAACTCAGGGCTGAATCTCCATCTGGCACAAATCCTCTGCAGTTCAGTGGAGCTATGACAATGTACCTGAGCAAAACCCATCCAGGGGAAACAAACTCTACCTGGAAAGGCAGAACAGCCAGGGGAGAGTTGAGCACTGCCTGTGACCTGGCTCTGCAGGTGACCTGGGGACAGGACATGTCCTCTGGGGAGCGCAGGGCTGCGAGAGGCAAAAAGAAAGTCCTTCAAAGGCTGCAGCTTGCTTTGGTCAGGGAAACTGCTTTCTGTGCATGGCTTGCTGGGCTTTTGTGTTTGATTAACAGATTATGCTCTGAGGCAGTGGCTGGAAATGGGCTTGGCCGCGGCACCAGGACTCTCCAGTGCTGCTGAGGGAGCACATCCATTGCTTCAGAAGAAGCACCTGAGCCTCCACTGCCCTGCCTGGCTTGAACAGCTTGGTACTTACAGCAGCCTAGACTTGGTTACACAGTGTGTGAGCTGATTTATCCCTTTCCTTGGCTGCTGGAGATGAAACAAGAGGAAAGCACTTCATCAAACACAGAGCAGCTATGAACTGCTAATATGAAAAGAGCAAGCGCAGCCCTGGTACCAAGTAAAGGTGTCAGCAAAGTGGGCTGGATTAGTGCCACGGCACAGTGTGCTGGCCAGGACCATCACAAGAGAGGAGTCAATCGTAATTACTCACATTCAAGGAGTTCTGACTCAAACACAGGAGTGCTATTTAACGTGTTCCTTCCTGCTAAGTGCAGACAGAGCAGCCTACCCATACAATATTTAAAAGGATCACGAATGCTGTGAGATCTATTTTAACAGGATCTGGCTTTCGTAACACCTTACTGCTGCTGGGCTCCCAACCAGCTCAGAGCCCAGGAAACACCCACATCTGCCTGGAGCAGAACCTGCGTGGAGGATGACCCAGGAAACAGACATCTAACCTTACAAAAACAGGGTATGAGCAAACAAACCTGCTTTCAGCCTGAAAAATACAGGCCAAGGAGAGATTTCATGCTGAGCTTGTTGTAGCCACAAACACATACATATCCTACCATAAAGATCTGAAAGAAGTGCCCCAAGAGGAAAGAGGAGCTATTTTAATTAATGGACAACACCAGTAGAGGAACAAAGATACATTAACTGGCCATAAATAAAGTCTGAAAAGTTTTCTCGCTGAGCAAGACAGAGTAGAGAGATTCTGAGTGGGTAAACATAGGTACTTTTTCAAGAAGAAATTAGATTGTTCTCTTGAAAGGGTTCCTATATGCTGTCTGTGATAGCAGGTGACTAGATTCACTAAGAAATGCCAGTTCTTTGTCAGACAAAATATCACCACTTCAGTGATTCAGCTGGGAACACATCCTCAAATATTTGCAATGCATGCAGGGGAGACACAATAAAAAAGAGGGTTCTTGCCAAGCAGTAACAAATCCTGCCAGGATGGCCTAAATCTGTTGCCAAGTCAGATTTACCCTTCAAATTTAAACATGAGAACTGCATCTGTAACTTACTCTGCTTGCACTTCCTCGGCTGCTGAGCCTGAAAGGGAAGGTCAGACAACAGCTTCAGGAGAAGCAATCAATGCTCCTGCATGGAAGGCAGCTTATTTTTAGCATCTGCAAGATCAGAATGCTAAAGAATTGGCTTATAATTCTGCCTTGAGTCTGAGGGGTTAAGTGATGATACTGGTGTTTACAAAAAGTTGGTAAATAACCAAAGCTTTGTGCTCTAAATATTCAGAATAGGAAGTACATGAAGAACAAACAAATAAGCAAATGGGCATAACGGCTCTCTCTCACAAATATAAAGCCCTGCAGGAATTAATTTTCCACGTAGATATCACAGAAATAGGGACTGGATTTATTGAAGCTCAAGGAAAAAAACATAAGGTTTTTTTTCCCTTTTTTTAAATACAACAGTCCTATATTTATACTAATTCCACAGTTTACATTAATAACTTTAAGCAAAACTTTATAATCTCATCCAAGCGTGTCCTGTGACTTGCACTGAATGCACTGACTTAGAGAGTCTTCATTTTAAAGAACTAATTGCCTCTTAGAGCAGACCAGTCCCAGCAGGGTGCACACTACTGCTCAGTTTTCTCAGGGTATTTTCTTCAGTCGTCACTTTGCTTCACTTTAAAGAGATCTGGGAGTATATATGTGAAGGAAGCTACTCTTCCATTGTCTCACACTAATTTCAAACATTAACTACAGTGTTTTACAGTTAAGATAGACCAATATATGCCCTACAGTAAGTCATATGTTCTTGCAAAGTCATTATTTTGAGCATTAATGTCTACTTATAATGTTTAGTGTTAGCTGGCTTTCTCCCTATTTTAGCAATCAGTTCAGAAGGACACTTAAACATTTCCATAGCTTTAAGCATTTAAACTCGATTTGTATTAGACAATTATATTTTTTGTTAATTACTGAACTGCCCTGCCACTCAATTTAACAGTTTAATCAGAAGTCCTAATTGTCCAGCCAAGCAGAGGCCTGAAAGGGAGCAAATCGCAGCCTTGTTAGATCTCAGTCAGCAGCAGGATTTGAAAAGTATTCATCTCTTGTTGAAGCCTGAGGCAATCGTGGAATGCAACTGTGAGCCTGTTCTGTGCTTCCTGGGAAGGCTCCTGAAATTTCTTCAGCCTCCTTCACCGCCCAGGGTGAGAGCTGAGAGCTGCTCTCTCTGAACTGCCCCATCCCAAGGAGCAAAAAAGAGACAGGAAAGCCAAAGCAGCCCCCTTTCCAAGCAACCAAAATCAACATGCTGGCCCTATGAAAACCAAATGTCATCTCTCCTTTCAATCCCCCCTGGCAAGCACTGCAGCAGCTCCTCCTCCTCTGAGGGAAGGGTACGATGTACCAAGTGTCAGAAGCAGAGCTTGTGAGTGTCCACCTCTCTCCCGGTTCAGAGACACAAGGTGCTTCCTTACAAGTGGCCACGTCTCCTTCCATGACCAGGGAAGATGGCACGATGCCCTGACCTGTCCAGGGAGTGGGTGGCAGGGAAGGCACTCATTTAGTATACAGAACTTGACTCAAGTCTGTAACACAGAGACAGGTGTGTGAGACTTTTTTCAAGACAAGTTATCTTGGTGTGTTTCCTTTTTCTCTCCCTAATCTTCTGATGTCCCCTGGAACTTCTGGAATAAATAAACTGACTTATCTAAAGCATCCTGTCAGACATTAAAGGATACTGTTCCCTACTAATCACACTCCAGGCACAGATGGGAAGACAATTGCTATAGTTACCTCACTACCAAAAACATCTATCAACAAAAAGAAGGCCACATAAATAAACTGAGATAATACACAAGAGTAAAGGTCCTAGAGAATTTTCCCTGACTCCATTTATTGAAAAAGCTGCAGGATCCTCCTAAACAGGACTAAGTAGCCAGAACAAAGAACCTAACAAACATTTTTGAAGCAACAAGTTCTTTTTCATAAACTGCCTGAAGCAGCTAAAATAATGATCTTGCATAATGAGAAATGAACAATTAGAAACTTCTAGTCCCACAGGGAGCCTATTGTCTCATTAAAGTGTTCTGGAATTTCTCTGACATTTAGAAACAAACTGGACAGATTTCTCACTTGCTGAAAGTGGGGAAGGGCGTTCTATCTATTAAAGCAACAGCACAAAAATAACTCTTCCTATAGCAGCTTCAGTGACAGTTTTCTGTTCATTAACAAAGATCTTTGTGAGAATGATTTGTTTGATTGAAACTGCCAGATTTTTCAAAGGATCAATAGACAGATCACTAGGGTAACACAGACCCCTCTGAAATCTTTATGTCTGCTTAGCAAAAAAAAAAATTCTGTGCATCTTCAGAGTGATATTTTACCTCAAAAACCTATCAAGCAATGGGAAAATTTCCAATTCTTGCTTTCCACGCTCTTCCCTTACAAGGAACAAGGGACTGTGTGAGGCCAGTGATCAGCATCCTGGCTTGCAGGCTGGCCAGCCCTGTCTCCCTCTCACTCACAGTTCCCCCTGGATCCTACACAGCCCTTCATCACTTACTGGCCAGCCTGGCTGCTCTTTCTGCGTGTCTGGTCTTTCCCTTGGAAACTCTGTTTTATTTAACTACTTAGCAAATGATGGATCTGACTTCTCCTTGCTCTCCTGGCAGCCAAGCAGGATCCATCCTTCCTTTAGCTTCTCTCAAAGAAGGTTCTGAGCAGCCACAGCAGAGGACCAGCCAAAAGCTGCCCAGTGAACAGCTGGGATGACAGAGGAAGCCAGCAACTCCTTCCAGGAACAGCCCAGCACAGAGGCTGGGCACTAGAGCAGGAGATCTGTGAGAACTGACATTAACAGAGCATGAACAGTCCTTCAGGAAAAGAAGGAGTAAACAAGAGAGGCGAGTGAGCTCAGAAAGAGAAAGAAACATAGAAATCTTAAAAAGGAGGAGGAGTTCATTTTCTCTAGATGCACAGGTACGTGCAGGGATTGCTCTGGGGCTTATTCTGTATGCTCAGCCTACACCGGGTCTGTACACTGCCAGGTGGGCAAATGGCCTTAGAGCTACAGCTGAGACTTTGATTCCTGTAGAATATTCCCCTGAATGTGTGCCCTCATGTTGCTTTAACAGCCCTGAATTCCACATGAAGAGATTTAACACTAGAGAACAATAGTCAGCCATAGCACTCTGGGTTCTACTGTGCCAGAGCATAATACGATTATAAATTCCGCTCATTTACACGAGTATTCCAATAGGACCAACCCTTTACTGCCAGTGGGATTATGGTTAGCTAAAAATACCTTGTACAGGGAACTCATGAATTTATTCCTTTGATTACAGCCTTCATTTATATGAGAACCTGAAAGAAGGTCTAAGAGCACAGAATTAAGGACGGCATGTTTGGGGCTGCCCACCAGACCTCAGTAGAAAACAGAACATTAATTTAGCATAAATAAGGCATAACGAGAACATGGAAAACGTACTCCAGTTTCAAAGGCTGGTATCTGCTAATGGTCTCAGCTCATAAAATCGGTCTTCTGAAAAAGGACTGCATAATTTCAAATGTAAACAAACTCCCCAGTCAATATCTTAATACCTTGCAGGAAACTTTACTATTTTCCAAAGGATAGAGGTTTTCCTAAAAGATACTTCAAGGAACTGGTAACACAAAATGCCAACTCTTTATTCCACTGTGTGGCCTGGTATTCCCACAAATTCATCCTTTGCCCATGCCACACAATGCCTCCCTCAGGAATGATCCAAACTGTAACATGCAGCAGCCACCACTGGCTCCAATTTAGATTTTGTACCTTTTCCTCAGGGTTCACATGAGAACTTTTCACTGCTTTCAGTCCCTCTATAACACAGGGGAAAAAAAAATCTTTCACAGTGAAAGCGTCACACACACTCATATGTGCTATGTGCAGGAGTATTCCAAGAGGGATGAGTACTACAAGGAGGCTTATGGTTACCTACACAGACCTTGTGCAGGGAGGTATTTATTCCTTTCACCAGACCCTTCTTTAACACAGAAGTACAACATGTGTAAGTTCAGGAATGCAATATCTGGGACAACGCTTGATCCTTGATCTGCTGACAACCAATTAGGGGTTTTTTTCGTGAGGTTTTTTCATAGAGTTTAGTGTCACAACATTTTTATTTCAACAAGAGCTCCTGACAACCATTCACATCGGCGTTTTGATGGGAAAACAGATGCAGTTCCTCCCAGTGCAATCCCTCACACATAGGGATATCAAATCGAACTGCAGGTTCTGGCTCATTTCAGGAATCAAGGAACATCAGACTCCTTCAGTTACTCAGTGACAGGAAAGCAAGAAAAGTTCCAACTTACCACCCCGCCTCCTGCCGAGTGAACCAGCACAGACATGCCTTCTCTCAGGTTAGCAACCTCAAAGAGCATCATGTAGGCAGTAACAAAGTTCATGGGAAACGCAGCAGCTTCAGAAAAATTCATGTCATCTGGGATCTTGTAGACAAATTCTGCTGGGGTACACACTACTTCAGCCCAGGCATTGTAGTTTACAAAAGCCATGACTCTGTCTCCAATCTACAGACAAGGGAAAAAACAACGTTGAGGATCTGACTGCAACTGAGACTGTAGAGAGCAACCTGTAAGACCTGCAAGTCTCCTGTGCAAGGTGTGGGTCACTGGCTGACTGTGAGGAAAACGGTGCTCCCCATCTTTGGCAAAATAGCAGTTAAGCTGCTCAGCTTTGGGCTTTTACCATTTTTAATGTAACAAAAATAACCAAAAGAAGTTAAAGCCACCTCTTTTTTTTTTTTTTTTGCTACACTCTTGTCTGGCAGAGCAGTCTTTATCATCACTAATACAGATCATCTTTTGCTAGCAGAGCTCCCAAATAAATGTAAACAATGAAAACAGCATTCTTACTAATAACCAGGAATTTTGCTTAAAGAGAAAGAAACGAGGGGAAAAGGTTATAATTATATTGATGAGAAGCATGGAATAAAGAAAATTATACCTAGGATAATTTTCACTTTGTTTTCTCAATCCTCACACTAATTTAAAGTCACTTTTCCTTCCTGTGGATTGAGAAGGGGAGGCCTTGTACTCTGGTAGATGGAGCACATGAAAGGGTTGCAAAAGCTCTCACTCAGAAGATAACACCATCTGTATCCACTCTCTGTTTTTATTATCTTAATAACTGATTCTACCAAGACATATCCATGATTGTAATCTCCACAGCCATATGTCAGAGCAGAATTTGATTCTACAACTTCAAATAAGCCACCTTAAACATCAAAAATATGCCTCTGGATTTTAAGGCACTGTGAAATCTACAAAGTGAATCTGACAGGATTTAAAGGAGCAATGAAATATTAACTTTCAATGCAACATGTCTCTACTCAGTTTCTTCCGAAAATATATGGTAGTGAAAGAGTGATTCACTATGGAGAAATAAAGGCTTTCTGTAAATATTAGATATAGTTGGCTGCTCATAGGAACCTCTCAGAGGTCCAGGCACATCAAGCTCATATGTTTGTATATGGCCTTCATTGCAGCTTCAGGTTTTTAAGTCAGAGATGCTGACTCTTCTCAGACGGATAAGAGTAACAACAAGGCACAACCAGACTTGGAAAACAACACTCACCTTAAAGCAGAAATTAGGCTGCTGGGTCTAAAAGGGACAGCCACACTGAGCAAATGTTTGGCCAGTATGTATTAAAATCTTCACAGGCACAACTCTTACAAACTCTCAATAATTGCTTGCCTCCAGCAACCCCATGGCGTCATTTACCTTGCCTTAGACCCTTTGCCTTTCTAGAACACACCAACCAAAATAACATCCTTAGCCATGAAAGGAGCTCTTCCATGGAGCCACAGGATAAGACAGGAATAGCATCAAACTCCAGGCCTTTGTGTTTTAACTAAAACTAACAGCAGCTGTCCCTCTAAAATAACGTTGCTTATCTGCCTGATACTCTCTTACATTCTACTCATACTCTCTAATGCTTTAGGAACTACAGGTATGGGGTAAAGCACAACACTTTTGCCTTCAGGCAAACATTTACAGCACAAGCACATTTTGGTCTCCTGAGTGCTTGTCATCACTTTGGCTTTGGGATATTGCAGGTTTGCTCAAAGCTAAGGTGCTGCTGACAGTTCTGAAGGGTTTGTCTCTTCATAGAATGAGAATGCTGAAACATAGCTGTCATTCCAACTTCACTGAAATGCCTCCTCCTTTTGAAAAACATTCAAATTAACAATGCCTCACTGGTAATCACTCCGTGGTTCCCTTCTGCTCTTAGAAAAGCAGCTAAAATAAAAAGTCTGCTAAGATTAATTAGTGCAGATGTTAATATGCCCTATATCCTTGCCATAAATTATAAATGATTACCAAAAAGAATGCAGAGAAGTCCCTCTTGGTGATTCCAGAGGATTTCTTGGTAACAATAGGTACCACATTTTACCACAGATGCTATTCAGAGCCTAGTCAGATTAGACTTCACTTCCTGGGAATCATCCCCAAAACTGGAGAGAGACCAGGCCTGATACAGCTGTCATCATCAGAAATCAGCTTTTTCTTTTAATGGGAGAAGGAATAGGCATTATAGCTATTTTAGGAGGGCTTGAACTGGAAGAGATCTACCTGGGGAGAGAAGGTCAGAAGATACAGGGTGCAATCTTTGCCGTTGCTGTGCACAGAGGTAACAACATATGTCAAGGAGACACCAAGCACCTGGTGTGCTCTTATTCTATACAAGAATTCCTTAAAGAAACCAACAAAACGTTCTTCCATCATCCTCATGGCATGTTCTCCTGCTGATGGATTCATTCCCATGCACAGCTGTCACTCTGAGTGTGGACCCTTTTCTAGATCACTCAAACACAACCATGGCTATGCAGATTGTATGGCTTGTTTCAATTATAGGGAGTACACCAATGCACAAATGTGCTCCACAGTCAGAACAAAGATGTCACTTTAAAAAGAGACACCGTATATTCAGTCAGGTGCAGTGTTATTCAAACAAGCACCATATGCTGTAGCCTCATTATGCCCTTTAAAAATAGCAAGAACTTTAAAAATGAGTGCTGATCTAGAGCAGAGGCTTTCTGCACTCCTTTCAGAGAATATTCTTCGATGTGGAGCACAGCTATGAAGTACAGATACTAAAGCAGAACTACTGAAGCAGCAAAGGTTTTCAAACAGTGAAATTATCATTCAGTTGTTGTTTGTAACAAAATACATTGAAAGATTACAACTTGTTTCAAGGCAGAGATGGGACAGGAAGCGAACTGAGAGAAATCCCCTAAGAAGATCTCATCACTGAAACCAGCATTGAAACTAAACTGGCCATTATCTTCATTTAACTGACAAATTTTAGCTTTTTGAGAAGAGAAAAATGTTATCTTTAAATAAAAGTATTTATATTTATTTATATCTTCTTAAGGTCCAGATATAATAAGAATTCAGAAAATTTGATTACCTTTTGACATAACTGACTCTGCAAATAACTAAGATAGGATTGACATGTTTTAACTCAGGATTTATTTCCAAAATTTTCAACCTACTTAGGCAATACAATGAAAGTTTGCAGTGAATATGGACATTTAATATCAATAACGGAATAGGAGGCAGGACAAAATGCTGTTTATATGCAATAAGAGATACCAAAGAGTCCATAACCACTTATGAAAGCTTTATTATATACATTAACCATTTGTCATTTATCACATCCTGTCAGGTGAAATAGATACTTTTCCTAAGCAATCAGACTAGGTCCTATATCCGGAATCAGGGTCCCAATTTAATCTGCACCTCCTTAATGCACACAGTTTTAAGAAGCAATGCTTACTGTAAACAGGGCTCTCGCTAACTCGAGATCAAAAGCTGGAACTAGAATCAGCAGCACCTGGGCTTTGAGGAAAAGAGCAGTGATGACAGCAAACACGGCCAAGAAAAGAAACTTAACAAGTTAACTTAATTTCTTTCATTTTATTAAAGGACATCAGTCATGCTTTCCAGTTCCTATTTAGCCATTGGGATGTGCACATGGCACAAGTGATTTTTCGAGAAGGATTTGAAGGAGATGACAGTGGTGGATCCAGAAACTAATTCAAGAGGTCATTCTCATGCTTGGGAAGCAGCAAGGAAAAATTGACCTTTTAAATCTCAACAGGGTGGTGAAGGCTGCTGTCACTGGCAGAGGAGAAGGAATCAGAAACTGGTGATTATTTATATGAGGCTTGTAATTCTCACTTTGAAAATAAAAAAAATATTACCTCAAATCCTTTCACGCTGTCTCCAAGAGCTTCTACAATTCCAGAACATTCAAACCCAGGAACAAGTGGCGTCTTAGGAGGGTTGTCGATATTCCCCTGTCGCACCATCAAATCAATAAAGTTCAAACCACTGTAAAACACGAGAAAAAATAAAATCAAGACTATTACCACAGATCAAAGTAGAGGAGGAAAACTTGACCCGAGTGATGGGACAGCCAGAAAACTCCGGGGCAGCATTAAAAAGCTGGGCTCTGCAGGGTAAGAGGGACCCAGCAGACATTCCCACTCTTGGGATGCTGTGCCTTGGGCAGAGGGTGCACGTGCCACGCAACCACAGCTGCCAGCAGCCCCGAGCTTACCAGACTGCTGAGCACTCACACAGGGCATTTAAAAATTCAATACAGTGAAACACTGTAATTTCTAAGAATGCATTACTAGCTGGCAAGTAAACCCAGGTCAATTTAGGAAGAAATCCCCAAGGCTCACACCTTATAGATCTTTTGGGCTAGGAGCTACATGATCTAACTGTCCTAACTTTTGATGTGACCTCAGGAATGCATATTGTGTTTGTCTCAGGCAGGAGCCCAAACTCTGGCATGAACTTACTACGTACCAGATAGGCTCTTGTTTTAAAACTGTTCCTTCCTGGATCACGTCTGTACATTTTTTCTAAAGTTATTACGGTCTTTGAAATCCTCAGGTCTGCTGATCAGAAAAAAATACAGGTCTTTCCCCATAGTCTCAGCTTTGCAAAAATCCTAAAGCACTTCTGCATTGTCTTTTGTATGCTATCCAATTTTATTAAGGAAAATTTTGTGGTTTTCCAGGCAGTCACAAAAAAAAAAAAAAAACAAACCCAAAAAAACCCACCTCTTATCTACTATGTACATGTATCGATCGGCCTTAATGCCACAGTTAAAACTTTAAAACTCCTAACTAGCTGAAATACACTTCAGCATTAATCCATTGTTCCAAACACAGCCCTGTTTTTATGGTTAGCCAAGCACGCAGCCAGTCCTACTCACGCATGTGATACCAGCAACTGCTTGGATACGTCACATTACTGATGTGCACAAGGATTTATTAGATGGAGCCTTAGTCAGATGCTAATCAAGACACAGACACACTGAACAGACCCAACAAATTAAAGACAGAGTAGACGCACAGCCCTAGCACGAAGACAACATGGCATTCATGGGATGTAGGTCACTGGGGAGGGGGAAGGAAATCCCACCAAATGTAAGCTTTCATAATTGTGGTGGAGGGTTTAAGAGCAACCTGAATGCACAGCTTTCACCATGCTCATACACAAAGCTTATAATATCAACCACATGGAAGGTCACAGGAAGTTTTCTCACAGTTGAGTTGGAAAATTTGAAATTATTTTGGAAAGGTCACTTCTTATCCAGTGGGTAAGACCACCTCCTACTGTAATGTCGATAATGAAAGAGAAATTCCAAATAGCAAAATGCCTGCAAGGCAGTCATTGTTTGGGGAAGAGGAACAAACAAACAGACAAAAAAATTCCAAAACACACCCCAAACCCAGAAACCCTACAGCACTGATGGTGGCAACCACTGTCTGTGTACATTAAGTTCAGCAACAGTCTTTTAAATACATCTTTCCATACTGCAAGCATTTTACAAGAAGTTAACTTTTTCCTATATTCCTGCAAAAAAGGCAGCTGGAGGCAGGACTGTGATACAGGAAAACACATTGTGATGTCATAATAAGTAGGCAAAAAGGAGAGAGGTGAATATGCAAAGGCCATTGCTCTTGCTAATGACAATGATCACAAATAGATCCCTTCTCATGAAGTAACTTGTCAGACAGTTTTTGAAAAGGCACATGTTCAGTTCTGCATCTAATGACATAATACTGGCAGTTCAGTTCTGTCCTAGTTCCATTTCTTTTTCATGTTTTATCCCCAATGAAGGGCAGCAAAATCATATTGAGAGTTCATCTCTATTACAATGAACTTACAAGACTTCACACTAGTACAGGTGTGATAAGAGAAGCAAAACCACTACACATGGTATGTAATAATCAAGTCACGTGTTCTTATCATTTTAATTACTAGTTGAAACATGGAGTGTTGACCAGACTTTCTAATAATTTCTAGTCACTTTAAGAGAGTTTCTTCTTCATTCACTTAATCTTTCATCTCATTTATTCCTACATGCTGTCACATCCCTGGTACTCATATACATGTATTTATTCCTATTCTTCTCCACTTTCAAGGAAGGACAGGAGTTTTATTTTACCTGAGAAATTTGAACACCAGTAGGTCTGAAAGCATGATTATGTTTTATTTGTCAACTTAGCCATTTTTTTTTCCTTAGAATAACCTGGAGAGCCTAAAGATGGGTGGCTAGTTTTGTAACTACATCCAAGACACCCAGGGATTCAACCAACAGCAGACTGTTGGAAAAGTTTGGCTGCACAGAACATCACAAGAAAATATGTCTCATGAAGAGTGGTGGTTTTAGAGATTAAGCACAATTTGTTTCTTGTACCAGTGCAAACCAGCATAGCCTGTTCTGGTGTGCAGCCAGAGAAAGTGACTCCCGAACTTTAGGTAAGAGCATACATGCAGAGGGAGAAGTGTAAATGCAAAACAATCCAGTGACAAAAAGTACGCAGTGTATTTTTAAACCTAAATCAAGAGCTGGATGCAAATGAAGATAGGGAAGGATGTGAATTACCAAGATCAATACATTGACATAGGAGCTCTGCGAGAACCTCCCTGTGACAAAGCAGGGATGTCTCTGTGACCTGCACAGGCTGGATTACCTGTGCATCACTGGAGGCAGAGTTTATCAAACATGGAATTATCCTTGAATCTGAGTCTGACTTTCTGAGTCTGCAGTGCTCTACCTTAACACCAGGTTCTTTCGAGGGCCTTGAATATTATTTTCTGTACTTATGGTTTAGTTTTGCTGCATTTTTATTTCCCTTTTTTTATGTGTGGAGAGCAACAGTCAACTTGTTTTTCCTTGCTCCACCCCACGCACTCAAGGATGTCCAATACCTTCCACTGCAAAATCCCAAATCATGCAGACCACTCCATGGCACTTTGGTTTGGATAGGTGCTGGTTTTGATCCGTCTTTCTTATTTCACTGTAAAACTCCACTGAAATTAATTACTGAAATTAATGAAATGCCACAGAGCAAATAAGAGGACTACTGAGTTTTGCATTCTTAAAATCCTTTCTCTTAACCCCAGCCAGCAAACTGCCCAATTTTTAAATTAAAAAAAAAACAAACAACAAAACAACCATATCCATATATAAAGGAAAGTTTAAAAATTATCAGGTCTCATACTTTTTATCCAGAAACACCAACACTATATGAACAAGACTGCCTTTAGGAGCAACACTGATTCTCTGTCCGCTACTCTGTTACACTTAGGATTTCTTTTATCTGCTCCAGTTTTTTAAAGTGCTGTTATCTCACAGTCACAGTCAGAAGGGTCACTTCTGCCTCATTCCTCATGACGCACATGTACAGCAGCACAAGGAAGAAATAATTGTAAGAGAGAAAAGAATAATAGAAAGAGGTAATTATAGGACCCCATTGCTTATTCACACAACGTATCTGAAATACGGCTTCCGTTCATTCTAGCTACTTGTCTCATCTTTTAAACAGTATGTATGCCAACGTTCTGCTGCCTGCAAATTACAATACAAACAAATACAGGAATTTCAACTGCTTCACCATTATCAATCAAAAATCATTTCAGGAAATATGCAGAAGCTGTGACTCAGCTTGGACATCGATGGCTGTTCCATTTCTTAGTCACTGAATGAGGCTAACACATGACTCATCTCAGCTGACACATTTTCAGTTGGATCACTGATATTCCAGACCTTCAAAAGAATTATTCATCTGGCTTAGTGCTAATAGCAACATATCCTTCATCTCCTCCATTTCTAGTACCATACTACGAAGTGTATACATACAACTTAACGGGTCTAGACATATGATTCAATTGGTTTTAGCCCCAGGGAATTCAGAGACCACACAGAACTTGCACTTCTACTGGCGTATACTATTTATCAAGCATGTGCATATCCTTCGTAAAATAAAGATTACTTTTCTCCATCAATGTGTCGAGTCAAATAATAACAATCATCTCTAGTGGTGGTCAACTACAAAACTGATTCAACTGAAAACATGATTTGTAACAAGTATTGATGACTGGAGCAACCCATCTTGGGTGTGTTCAGCACTGCCTGCATCACCACGTGCACGCTGCCCTGGGCAGAGCCAACACCTTTCTCACCCCGTCTCCCAAGTCCATCATCATCCCAATCAATCTTCTGCATTTACAGCCTTGGGTCAAGAGGATCAGCAAACTGATTTGGCCTTGCCTGGGAGCACACTTTGGTGACCTGGTCACATTTCAGCCCTATGGCCATTTCCAGTCGAGAATGACAAGCAGATGCTATCCAGCCTGCAGGCTCCTCCAGCATGAAGAGAAGCTCCCAAAACACAGGGGGCATTGTGCAGCCTGGCAGTTAACTGTGGAGCAGCTGAGCAGGTCTGCTGATGTCAAACAGCACGCAGGCAACTCACACAGCTCTGCTGATACTGCAGCCCTGGAGAGCAGCTGCAGTGGTGGCTGCACAATTCTATTTTACAGCCAAGTGTTCTTGTGCAGGTAGCTTGCTGTTTGTGATACATACACAGCTACTGGTTTAACGAAAGTGGAATTCATACAGGTACTGGAAAATGCTGTGAACCCCTGACACATTTAAAGGAATATATCCATGTGCTAATAACATTTTTAGTTTTGCATGTTAACTTTTGTTAACCCAATGGCCAAAATAACCACTCAGGAAACAAGACAGACTGTTCTCAAATAGAAATATATCCCTGCTTGATAGCAAAATGAGCTGCCCAACAGCTACTATGCTACTATTAGTTCTATTCACTTAGCACAGAATTTCTTGCATTTCCCATTGTGACTAGTAGTGAGGAAAAAAACCACAATACCAAACATGAATGCAAAAAATCCCAGCCCATTATTTATTAGTACTCATTCAGATTGATGGATATCACTATTTTTCATAGGCAACACCTTGGTAAGGGGAATACTCACATGAGTCCCAAACTTTACGAGCTCCATTAAGAACAGGCTGAAAAGCACAGCATCTGAACAGGTCAAGACACTCAGCAACATTAACCTATCAGGATATTCCAAGATCTGAAGCAGATCCACTGATACATGATTCAAAACAAGCTCACTGCCCCATACCAGTAACATTTTTAACACAAGTTACTTCTAACGTAAACAGCCTGGCCTTCGCCTTGGAATTTATCTCCCAGGAGCACCATGTTTTCACATAGCAGAAAAGGACAACAGAAGATAAATCCCTGCCTAGGCAAAATTAATTCAGTCTTTGGTAAACATCAAAGTTGTTGATCCTAATGTGGCTTCTGTCACTCAAAAAAATTAATCCTTTTTTCATGAAGGAACGTGCACTAAGAACCAGCAATCTAGGAAGAACAGTCTGCTCCGATTGTCTGGGAATACCAAAAAAAGCCATCTAGGAAAGTGTGTTTCAGGATGCTGCCAGACCATAGCCACTTGTCACCTGGACACAGGGACTAAAACTGGGAAGTTATGCCGAGCTCTGGCCACGCTGCCACACCAGCTCCGGTAAAAAAGGATGCTGACTTAAGTAAGTGATTCCCAGGAGAAAAACAACAGCCAGTGTCAGAAGGGAAAGAGACAGGTGCTGAGCAACACGCACAAGCTGGCATCCACATTTCTCAAAGAAACACAAACCCTGAACGCAGCTGGACAGGCTTTCCCCCCCCATTTCTCCCAGCTGGTACCGTGAAATACCACTGACAATTTTCTTCCCTTCGCATCCGCTGCCGAGCGCACACAAACCCCGCTGCCCGCCCCGGACCGGGGCTGCCCGGAGCTCCGCGCTGACCCGGGGGTCCCGGCGCCGCCCGGGAAGGGACGCGGCGGCGGCTGCCGGGAGCGGGGCTCCCCCGCGGGGAAGCCACAGGTGAGGGAAGTCG
>VZTD01000487.1:0-52953 GCA_013397725.1 Rhagologus leucostigma
TTCAGGTGGCAGGGCCACAACATCAGATAGGTTTTTTTTCTCTTCCCCCATTTCCAACATTGTCTTCTTCATTTGTGTCAACACTGATGCGACCTTCTTAATTTTACTTGTCTTCCCTCACATTCGCATCATCCTTTGTTTCTTCAGCACTTTCATCCCTACTGCCTTCTTTCCCTCATGTCCAACATTATTTGTTTCATTTGTGTCAGTATTGCTACTTTGCTCTTCATTTCCTACAGATTAACTACTTCTCTTGTCTACCTGTGATAAGTGCACTAACTACAGATTAACTGATTAACTATTAACTACTCTTAATATACACACTGAACCCCAAGAGGCTGTGTGAGCCCCACCGGCTCAGCTCTGTGCAAGAGGATTCTCTCACTGGCCACCAGCAGGATTCCTTGAAGCCCGGGTCGCAGCCCACTGCACGCACACAGGTCCTCTCTGGTGGCATCCAGATCCTGTGCCAGGTGCTGGCAGAGGTTGAGTGGTTCAACCCTTGGGAAGTCTGGCAGCAGGCTGATCTCCTCAGGAAGCCACTTGTTGCCTACAACAAAGTACTCAAGGAATTTCCTGTGCATGGAGCAGTTCAGGTAGTCCAAGAGATTCCCCCAGCCACTGCAGGAAATGCCTCCTGTGCCACTGTAACGGGGACATGCTGGAGTTCTTCTCCTGGTCACTGCTATCTGCATCACAGCTCCTTTTCTCACAGCTAAACCACAAGCTCAAGAGCAGCACCAGGACGGCAGCAAGGGCCCAGAACTACCACTGCTACAAGGCAGCCCAGAGCAGAGCTCCCCACGCCCTGCCACTCTGATCCAGGGTGCCCTACTCCAGTTCCAGCAGCATCCAAGACATCTATTCATCCATATGTTTGGCAAGCAGCTCCACGTGCTGCTGTGTGTCCTCATCCAGCCCATCTCCCACTCCCTGTGGGAACTGAAGAAGGCTGTGCACAAGCCAGACAACAAATAGTTATGACCACCACGACCTGCTGTCGCAGGGAGAAAAGGGGTGAGTGTGGCAGGCAAGAATACCAAAAAGGAACTGCTGGTGGGGAAGCATGGACAGAAGTCTCAAGGATGCAGGGCAGGACTGTGAAAAACGAGTTCACATTTATGAAAGAGATAAAATTTATTTGAGAAACAAAGTTGATAAAACAAAAGAGTTTTTACAGTGCTGGGTGCACAGCCTTTGCTGGAAGCCAAAAACACAAAAGCACAAGGCTGGTGTCATGCCTTTTATGTGTCTTCATTGTCACTCAAAAGCACATGGATACTTTCTACCAATCAGGGGGCTGATCAGCCCAGCTCCTCCCCTAGTCCGCCCACTTAGAGCATGATCAGTTTCATCACCCTGGCTCCTCCGCAGGACCGCCCACTTAGAGCATGCCCAGTTGTTGTTCTCTTGGAGCATGCTCAATTATAGCCTACTTGGAGCATGCTCAGTTCTCGGACAGGGAGTGGCCCCACTTTGATTGTCACCTCTTAGAACCTTCCAAGAAGGTTCTAGTTTCCCCCCCACTGTGCTGCCCATCGGCCATTTTATTAGTGAAAACCTTTACAACAAATATTACAACAATTCCTAATTTACACCAACAATTAAACATCATTGTTATAAACGAGGCCAGGACTTTTTAAAAGTAAAAGTCACTCGTTTATTATAGAGATCAACCTGGAACAGAGACCCAGGAGTAGCCCAAGTCCCACTCGACAAGCCAGAGAAACAATATAACAGAGTGACACTCTGGGTGCTCCCTCAGATACCAAGCTCGTCAGGAGAACCCGGGGCGGAGCCCCGAGACAGTTCTTATACCCTTTGCTGCTTTGTAATTGGTCTGGTGTAAACCCTTCCTCCGATGGCTCGTTTCTAAGGGTCTTATTGGTTGATAGTCCTGTCCTTCTCAGGGGCGTCAAATGATAGGTTCATCCTCCATCCAATAACTTCTTTTAAGGCGTTGGCATCCCTTCTATTACATCAGTGCACAGAATTTTCCAGAAGACTCCTCATCTTTCCCATTTTCCACCCCACCGAGTGATCACATCCAAACATTACAACTATACAACTTCGCAACCCCCAACCCATTTAATTAACTCATTAACTCATTAATCCCCATACTGTTACAATTCTTTAAAAACATTAATTTCATTTATAACATCATCAACTAATTATAAACATAACCTTACAATGAAACAGTGTCCAAAATACACAATATATAAGCTGCGAGAGCCAATCCTAAAGCATCCATCTATCACAGGAAGGAGAGGAGCCAGGCAGCTGGAAGGCACCAAGGCCTGTACCACTGCCCCAGCAGCAGCCCCAGAAGCAGCCCTCTGCCATGCCCAAGGAGCTGCTGCAAGGTGCTGGGCACTGGATGCAGGGTGAGAGCCACTGCCTCGGGTACCCAAGGTTGTGCTCCGGCTCTCGTCCAGCACAGCCTCCAGCCTCTGTGCGCACTCACCGCTCGCTGAGGCTGGACTGGGGCAGTGCTGCCTGCTGCTGCTATGGAGATTTGTCTTTCTTGTGACACAGCTTTGGGATGTCCCAGGTGATAAAAACAAGGGTCAGTCATCTGGACAGGTTAACCGATTTATTTACCAAAACTAAAACAATTGGAGACAGAGGACCCGAGATAAGCCCAAGACCCCAACAACAAGGCAGAGGAAGGACAGCACTCTCAACATGCTGGGTGCTCCCTGGACAGCAGGTCACAGGGGGAAGACCTGGCGCCAAGCACCAGGAGAGTTCTTATATTCCTTTATTGGTCAGAATTGGTCCATTTTCCAATTCTCTCTTCCATTGGCTCATCCAATCGGAGACTCTTGATTGGTTCGTTCCAGGGGTGCATTCTTGACCAATCTTCTTCTCAAAAATCCATCCTATAGGCTCTTTCCGTTAGCCAATCCACACTTAAGATGATGTCACTTTACCTACTGAGTCCTTCTAGAAAGTTCTCCCATTATCTTACCCATATGCTGTCACCATCTAGCAAGTTTCCAGAGGCATTACATCCGTACATTGCGCATGAGCATGTCCCATGTCTTGATTAACATCTATTAACAATTCATCAACCTTAAAACTCAGTCCCAGTATAATTATAACTTCCCAAACTGCATAACCATAACCAATTTCTGAACTATCACATTTTTAACACAGGCACCAGAAATCCCAGCCAGGCCAGTCCTGCCTTTTCACCCTGCTTCCCATGGCTCAGCCCCTCATCATGGCGCTGGGCAAAGCCCCAACACCCACAAAATGCAGACTCACCACTCTGGAATAGGCCCCCAAGGCCTTCCTTTACAAAGTGGGACGAAGCTGCCCTGGACTCTTGTCAAATACAAAATTCGGTGATTTGACCCAGGGATGCTTTGCCCCTTGAGATCCCTTGCAGTGAGAAGGGATCGGTTCCCTTAGAGCTGACTCCTGTGCTTGTAGGGTGCTCTAAGGGCCTTTGTGACTCTTCTGTCTGTGACGCTGGTAGAAATAACCTAGCTTTTTTGTACAACTAAATGGAATCAAAAGAAAACTGTTTATCTGTAACAACTCCAGTGAGCTGAGTGCATTTCTCACTTCCCTGAGGGCTGAACACACACCCCCCTCCAAGAAAATGGCTGCTTCCCAGCCGGGGCGGTCCCTACCCCCTTTCCCATTGGATGGGGACTCAGGAACTCGCATTCTCTTCAGACCACCTACTCTTCCGTCCCCTCCCCTCTCATTCTCCTTCCTTTTGTGGTCAGATCCTCAGCCCCGCCCCCCTCCTAGCTCTGAACAACAGCTGTGGAGCCTGAAGTCCAAAGGACCAGATTGGGAATGAAACCTCTTTCTCTCAGATCTGTCAAGTTCTTAGCAATCAACTGCACGTACTTTTGCACATTAAGATTACCACACTCTTTGGCATTTGTTTCTTGCTGGGTAGCTAAATAACGTAAACCAAACAGCATTTCATATGGAGATAGATTTAAATCGGCTCTCAGCTGAGTTCTTATTCTTAGGAGGGCAAGAGGGAGACATTTAACCCAGGACCACTGGGTCTCTAGCATGAGCTTAGTTAGAGTAGTCTTGATAGTTTGATTCATACGTTCCACTCTCCCTGAACTCTGTGGGTGCCGAGGGGTATGGAGTTTCAAATTTATTCCTAATTGTTGGACTAATTGTTATAATACCTGTGAAGTGAAATGTGTTCCTTGGTCTGAGTCAATACGATTTACCATTCCATACTGAGGAACAATCTGCTCTAGGATGACCTTACTCACTGTGTGGACAGTAGCGTTAACAGTGGAGACTGCTTCCACCCAATGAGTAAGGTGATCTACAACTACCAAAAGGTACTTCCACCTCTGAACTGGGGGCATCTCGGTGAAGTCCAACTAGTACACTTCGGAAAGGTCGAATTGCTAATTCAATTCCCCCAGACATTGTTTTTCTCATTATTTTTCAATTTATTTTTTGACAAATTATACAAGTTCTTGTAATTTGGTTGGCTAATTCATATGTACCAAGGCATCCAAAGGTTCGGAGGAAGTGGTCTGCTAAAGCTCGAGAGCCCCAGTGGTTAGTTTGATGTATGCTTAATAAAATCTCCTGGGTTAGTTCTTTGTTTAGGATTTGGCGGCCATCTGGGAGGCACCACCGACCTTGTGGATCTTCCTTTCCTCCCAGAGATGTCAGTTTTTGTTTTTCATGTTCTTTAAAAATAGGTGTTGGTAATGTGCTTTCCTTTCTCAAATCTAACTTCATGATCTTTATCTATTTTTCTTCAAGAGCGGCATCTTGGCAGCCAAATCAGCAAGTGCATTACCTCTTGCTTCCATATTTAACCCTTTTTGATGACCTCGTATGTGCACAATTGAGATTTCTTTGGGCAGTTGAAGAGCTTCTAAGATCTTTAATATCAGCTCTTTATGTAAAATATCTTTTCGTTTTGTATTTAGGAATCCCCTTTCTGCCCATATCTTCCCGAAGATATGAACTACACCGTAGGCATACCGTGAGTTGGTGTAGATGGTTCCCGTTGTTCCGGCCAGCCTGTTTAGTGCTCTTTCTAGGGCATACAATTCACATATTTGGGTTGACCAAGCAGCAGGTAGCTTTCCTTTCTCAATTACAGTCAGTTGATGTCCATCTACAATTGAGTATCCCGAACAACGTTTTGCATTTACATACCTGGAGGACCCATCGATGAAGAGGATTCTCTCCATTTTCTAGGGGGCAGTCTAACAGATCTTCCCTAACTTTTGTCTGCAAATCGATAATGTTAATGCAATCGTGCATGATGTTATTGTCATGAGGGGTTCCAGAGAGGAATTGAGCTGGGTTCATACTGGAATTGGTAACCAGTGTTAATTGGTCCGTGTGCATTAACATAGTTTCATACTTAATTATTTGGGAATCTGATAGCCATTCAACAGCTCACTGACTGAGAATAGTTTTTACAGAGTGTGGTGTGTGCACTCTAAGTTTTCCCCCAAAAATTAGTTTTTGGCTCTCTGTAACGAGGGTGGCTACAGCCGCTACGGCTTGAATACAAATAGGCCAACCTCAGGATACTGGATCTAGTAATTTAGAGAGATAGGTGACTGGTTTATGTACCCCACCCCACTCTTGGGTCAGGACTCTGTACGAAATTCCCTTCTCCACGTTAACATACAGGTCAAATGGTTTTTCTAGGAAAGGAAGGCTTAAGACAGGTGCTCTTGTTAATTTTAATTTTAATTCTTCAAATTTTAGATCATCATCCTTTGTCCAATTTAGAGGTTCAGGTTGGGTAATTTTTCATATAAAAATTTAGCTTTTTGCATGTATTTATCAATCCAAAGCCGACAATAGCCAATTAAACCTAAGATCTGTCTGATTTCTCATTTTGTCTCTGGGGGGGACAAATTTATGTTCTTCTATTCTTCTATTCTTTCAGGGCTTAACTTTCTGGTTCCTTGTCCAGTTATGTGATCCAGATATTTTACTTCTTGCATGACAAATTGCAATTTTGATTTAGATACTCTTAAGCCATTTCTCCCTAGAAAATTTAATAACTGAATAGTGCCCAATCTTACTGTGGATTCTTGCTCTCTGGAGAGTAACAGGTCATCCACATATTGTGCTACCTGTAATCCTGAGGGGAGAGAAAAGGAAATCAACAATTCTTCCAGTGCCTGTCCGAAGAGTGTCGGTGATTCCGTGTATCCCTGAGGTAACCTAGTCCAACACAGTTGCTGCTTCCTCCCGGTATCACAGTCCTCCCAGGTGAATGCAAAGATATGCCTCTAACGAGAATCTAGAGAACATGACCAGAATGCATCTTTAAGATCAATCACAGTAAACCATGACTGTGCAGGAGGTACCCTACTTAATAGTGTATATGGATTTTGGACTAAGGAATACTTAGCTTGTACCTTTTTATTGATCTCTCTAAGATCTTGTACTAGTCGGTAAGTGTCGTCCGGTTTCCGTGTAGCTAATACGGTGGTGTTGTAGGAAGATTTACAAACTTCCAGTATTCTATCATGAATTAACTCTTGAATGACAGGTTTCAATCCTTTCCTTCTCTCTTTAGATAAGGGGTATTGAGGAACTCTGACTGGTCTACTGTTAGGAATTAATTCAATGGTTATAGGGGCGATGTCCATTTTTCCTCGATTCCCTGGTCTGGCCCATACTACAGGACCAATTTCTTGCTCGTCTTGTAGCGTTAGAGGAAACAATTTAACTTTCATTTGACTATTCTGTGGGATCACTCCAATCTTAACAGGTATTTGGAAATCACAGGCTAACAAATTATTTCTGGCTTGTGGTAGATACAAAACATCACCTTGCTGTGTTTGTCCATTTCCAGCAATAGTCACTTCTCTTATTATTGGCACAGAGAAAGACGCTCCTGTAGCACCACTTATCTTGATAGTATATTTCCTTAAATTGCAACCTTTAGGTTTCTCGGTGACACAGGTTTTTTCAGCTCCTGTGTCTACCAGAAACTCCATAATTTGTTCCTGGGGACCTACTTGGAGCTTTATCAAGGGCTCTCAAAGATGGTTTTTATGTGCCAGGAGATAGAGCCCCTGACATCCCTAGTCTTCTAGGGATTGGCCTTCCATCTGCAAGACTCCTTGGTCTCTTAGTCTTTTAAAGCAGTATCTCTGCAGATGTCCTTCTTTTTGACAATAGAAACAAATGGGCTTACTGGCTTCGGAGTAGCACTGTTGTGGGTGACGTCCTTTTCTTTCTCAGTGGACTTTTCCTTAGATGTTATAGGTTCCTTTTCTGCCATCATGATTTTGACCTTCGTTTTCATCTTTTCTTCAGCTCTTCTAACATATACTTTTTGGGCTTCTGCCAGTAACTCATCTAACTCTTTTTCTGGCCATTTTTTTAGCTTTTCTAATTTCTTTCTTACATCAGGCCAGGAATGTAGGACAAAGTGAACTTTCATCATGGTTTGGCCTCCCTCACTTTCTAGATCCATTTCAGAGTATAGTTGGATATTGTTCCTTAACCAACTTATCCAAGTGGTAGGTGATTCATCTTTTTCTTGTTCACCGCAAAAGGCTTTCTTCATATTGTTCACGCAGGGAACTGCCTCTTTTATTCCTTTTATAATTAGGGTACAATAATCTGCCATGTTCCTTCTACCTTCTTCAGTATTTGGGTTCCAGTTAAGGTCAAGTAGGGGTAATTTATGTTCTCCAATTGGTCCTTGATTATTCTCTCAGTCCCAAATGTTAATGCCTGCAATCTGAATCATTTGTCTCTCCTCTGGAGAAAAGAGGGCTTGTAACACTGAGTTTAATTTTCTCCAGGTGAAAATATTAGGGCCTAAAAATTGGTCAAATTGGTCAGATAGTCCTATAGGGTCACTTAATAAATTTTTCATTTTTTTTTAAATTCCCTAACTTCTGTAGAGGTAAGGGGCACAGTGACATAACCAATTCTGCCTTGCACTCCTCCCATTGGGACTTCTCTCAGGGGTAGAATTTTGGAATTTTTGGGATTGCACAAACAGGTAGGACACCCAACTGCCGTTGTCTGTTTCTTTCTAGTGAAGAAGGCTGGGCCTTCTTGGCTAGAAAGGGCCTCACTTGTTATTCAGTTTTTATTTGAGGAAGATGGCAGTTCATCAACACCAACTGAGGTTTCTGATTCCATTTCATTTGAATTTCTAGCTTCGGTTGGGTAACTCCAATTTGAGGACTCTTTAACATCAGTTGCAGTTTCAATTTGATGAACATTTACAGAAGGGAGTGCATCTAGGGGATCTCACTTTGGTTGATTAGGTCTCCTTTTAGCTATTTCTTTCTTATCCTCTGACACGTGAAGAATCTGGTTGTTCTTTTTCTTTTGTCCAATATTTGAGCCAGATTTCTGTGTAATCTCTTTCTTTAGAGCTCATTGGTGTTTTGTAATGAACATATGAATATAACGCTTTACAAAGCCAGGTTTCTGTAGATCCATATTTAGGCCAATAGAGCCCATCTATCTGAATTTTTGTTTTTGGCCATTTGAACATACAATATTGAATCATCTTGCATTGATCTTTTCCACGTGTTAGGGGATTATCTTCCCATTGTTTAAGCATGGTCCCTAAGGGACTGTCTGGGAAGATGCTTTGTTGTCTATTTCCATTTCTTTTCTTGCTGCTTGTTTGTCCCATTCTTCCTTTAATGGAAAAATAGACAATCAAGTAGATTGTATCAGGATGCTAGGGATGAGAACCTAGAACAACCAAAGTGAATACTCCGCAGGGAAATTTGCAACAAAATGACAACTTTGTGGGAACCAAAGCAAATAAGATGGCTGCTATTTCGTGGAAAGTTCAACAAACAAGATGGCGACCTCGTGGGAACCAAACAAACAAGATGGCTGCTATTTTGACAACGCCCACTGTTAAAACAAAAAAATTAGAACAAAAATAATGAATGCAACTGCATTCCAATACCAAGTTGGTACCCTTGTATTAAAACAAATAAAGCAAAACACTAAGGCAAATCCACCAAACAACACTGTCAATGGCGACAAAAAGAACAAATTAACTTGCCAACACAGGCCACAAAATTCCAACTAAAAGACAATCACACATGCGACTGAAGCAAAATGCTTTCTAACTCATAGAACAAAATGGCGTTCGACCTTTCTCATCTGACAGACCGCTCCAGGACTGTCTGCCAGCTTTCTGCACAACAAAATCATGTCTCACTCCCTCTCTCCCAATCAAAGAGCAATCCTCCCAAGGAAGTGAGGGTACTTCAGCTTAGTTACTAAGCTTTCTCTCTCCACCTTACAAGTTCTGGACCCTGTAAGGTTGGGCACGACAGTCAAAACCAGGTTCCCTAATGGCCACTTGAAAACCCTCCCCAAATGGTACTTCCTCCCCCACTGGAGTCACAACCGCCCTCAATGACCTCCCTCGTCTGCCCACGGAAGCGATCCCTCACGGTGTGCACCACTCCAAGAGTTTGCTGCACTCTCACACACGCTCTCTTTGAAGTTCCTCACACGCCACAGCAAGCTCTGCTGGGGAGTTCACCCCGAAACTGAAAGATTTAGGCCTTATATAGGGTTTCCTTAACTTTAGTACTCTCAAAAGGGGAATAGGCCTTACTGGGTCTTTATGTTGGGCGGTCTCCTTGCAGCTGCTAGTAAATGCATGGATTTTGGTGGACGACGATGCAGGGAAAATTCTAGATGGTTCAAAAAGAATTCCCTAAATCGTGAGCCAAAAGTGTGGATCTCGGACAAGCACCCCAAAAGACCTGTCAGGAATGAGGCCACACTCGATTTGAATTCTAAAATCTAATTTATTATACAACACGGCCAGATTCCCTAATCAAAAAAAAAAAACCAACTTATCCAGGTTCACAGCGATCAAAGACTCTTAGAGTCAATATGGCTATAGACCCAATGCAAAGACCCACAGCGCTGGGTTCTGCTTGGGCTAGTCCCACACAAGGTCTCTTATCAAGCAGGCCTAATACCCACAGTGCCAGACTTTGCCTCGGCTAATCCCAAGGAAAAGAGCAGTCTCTGGTCTGTGACAGGGATTTTATATTCCTCTGGCTCCTCCCATCACCACCTACTGTCCCGCCTCCAAAGTAAGGGGAGATTGATTGAGTCCTTTCAAAGTCCAAATCATTGGCTCTAAGTTAGGGCATGATGTAAGGTCCTTTAACCAATAGCTCGCTTGCTGCTAGGGGTGCAGTCTCTAGATGATGTCATCCGGATTTCTGGCGGGAGAATCTTGCATTAAAATTCATGGTTTCCATGGAGCTCTGTGACAGGCTTTCAGCTGGCCTCCTAATATACCTCCTTGGCAACAGGTGAGGTTCCTTCTATTGCTGCAACACAACTCAACTTGAACATTAATTCCAGAAATATAACAGGGTTTTGTAATACAGTCTGAACTTTTAAACTTATATTAAAACATCGAAATAACAGTCAGCTCTTAAGCATTTATACTAATGAAGAATGTAACACTATAAACTCTCTTAACTTTAGGGATTACTTAACCCCATCATGTACTAGTAACATTAACAACTTCAAACTAATTACTCGTCATCTCATGAATGTGAAAGCCAACTTGTTGCTTTATTTATGACAACACCCATCAGATTAACTAGAACAAATTTGAACCAGAGATAACTACACATAGAGAACAGAACCGACAACTTTCATTCTTTTACTTAATAACCTTTTTAGCTGCAGCAAAATATTACTTCATCTCTCACAGTGCCAAGGAGGACTTGTCAGTTCTGGGGGATGAAAGGCTGACCGTGAGGCAGCAGTGGGCACTCATGATAAAAACGCAGGTCAGTCACCTGAATTGGTCAACTGATTTATTAAACAAAAGTAATGAAAAAAATACTAAGGAGCAACTGGAAACAGGGGACCCAGTTCAGAAACCGCTGATCCCAATGACAAAGCAGAGTGGAGTCATCGCTCGTGAGACGCTGGATGCTCCCTGGACAGCAAAGTCACAAAGGGGAGGACCCTGGGCAGGGCTTTGTGAGAGTTCTTATGGCCTGTGGTTGATCAGGATTGCTTCGTTTTTCAATCCTCTCCTCCACTGGTTCGTCAGGGCATCTCTGCATTGGTTCATTTCAAAGGTTCATTCCTGACCAATCATTCTCTCAAAAACTCATTTTATAGGTTCCTTCATCAGCATTCAAGGTGATGTCACTGTACTTGCTGAATCCTTCTAAAAAATACCCCCCATTACCTTCCTCATATACTCTCACCATCTGCTGGATTTCCAGAGGTATTACACCTGTACATTGCGCAGAATCGCATATTGTATCTCAATTAACATTTAATATCGACCAGTTCAACTTTAGAATTCCACCCCAATGCATTTTTACATTGCCTTTTAACTTTATAACAGTATTAACTTTCCAACCTGTCTCCCATATCATTACTACTTCATTCATAACACTCACAGCCCACAAAGCCAAGCAAATCCTGGGCTGCTTCCAAAGAAACATGGGCAGCAGGCTGAGGGAGACAATTCTGTTCCTCTAATTCTGCCCTCAGAGGCCCCACCTGGAGCACTGCATCCAGGCCTGGGCTCCTCAGCACAGGAAAGATGGGAAGCTGTTGGAGCAGGCCCAGAGGAGGCCATGGAGATGATCAGAGGGACTGGAGTACCCCTGCTACGAACGCAGGCTGAGAGAGCAGGGCCTGCTGAGCCTGGAGAAGGGAAGGCTCCTCACTGCAGCCTTCCTGCACTTGAGTGGGAGCTTAGAAACAGCCAGGGGCAGTGAGTTTTTACATGGGAAGAGAGTGGTAGCACAAGGGAGAACAGTTTGGTATTAGAAGAGATTTAGACTGCGTGTTAAGAGAAAGCTTTTTACTGTGAGGGTGCTGAGGCCCTGGCACAGATTGCCCAGAGCAGCTGTGGCTGCCTCATCCCTGGGAATGTTCAAGGCCAGTCTGGATGGGGCTTGCAGCAAGCTGGGCTGAAGGAAGGTGTCCCTGCCCATGGCATGGGGGGCTAGAGCAAGAGGAACCTGAAGGTCCCTTCCAACTCCGAGCATTCCACGATTTTGTGATCTTTGGTGGTATCTTGGGCAGCGGGAGTGGAGCCCCGAGCAGGAGGGGAGCCTGGCGCTGTCGGGATCAACTTCCCGAGGCAGCTGGCGGAGTGCCAAAGGCTGCCTGTGCACAGCCCGTGTGAGCCGCATGGCAGCCGGGGAAGCCAGAGCCGCACCGGCCGATCTCGGCCTCCCGGGCTTCTTCTTCTTCTGGGGGCTGCCGGGCTGCTTCCAAACACATGCGCGGCCCCTCGGGGAAGGAGCGCGGCCAAAGGTCCGTAGAACGGAACCAGCACCAGGCTCAGCGCCCGCCCGGCTCCCTCGGGCCCGGGAATGGCGCAACGCCTTCTCTGGGGCCGCGGCGGGGGAGGCGGAGTGGGAGAGTCCGGCCGGAACCACTGCCTTTTCCCCCAGATCGGGGTCCGGAGCCCCTCAGCAGCTGCAGGGGTCCGGATCGGGGTCCGGATCGGAGTCTTCCTCCGGATTTCCTCCGGGTCGGGGTCCGGAGCGCCGTGACACCAGCAGGGGACCGGACGTGGAGAGCAGCGGGATGAGCTGGAGGCGGGGCGGGAACAGCCGCGGGAACCTGACTCGGTAAGGGCGCTGGAGCACCCATCTGAAGGAGATGGGGCGGCTCAGCCTGAACAAAAGGCAGCTCAGGGGCGACCTCATCGCTCTCTACAGCTCCCCGAAGAATGGTAGCGAGAGGTGAGGCTCGGCCCCTTCTCACAGGTAACAAGTGACAGGACAAACGGAAATGGCCTCAAGTGTCACCAGAGGAGGTATAGGTTGAATATCAGGGAAATTTTCTTCAGGGAAAAGGTTGTCAAGCATTGTAACAGGCTGGCCGGGGGAGTGGTGAAGTCGCCACATCCTCTGTATACTCCAGGGAGTGAGGGGCACTACTGTCCTCTCAGCTCTCCCCAAGCTTAGAGATGGTTGTGTTCAGGTAGTAAAAAGAAAATGGGCTGTGTATTTGAGGTCTGCCTCAGTGCATCAGAGTCTTTTAGTTGAGCTGAATAAAAGAAAACAGAAAAAAACCAGGGCCGGCTGACAACTAGATTCCTTTTTCTGTGCTCACCAATCAAAACTGCCAATGATTATACATGAAAGCAGATCAATTGAATTGGCATAGCTTGAGGCTACTTGCACTAGAATCATTGAATCACAGAATATC
Source organism: Rhagologus leucostigma (assembly GCA_013397725.1). Classification (NCBI taxonomy): domain Eukaryota; kingdom Metazoa; phylum Chordata; class Aves; order Passeriformes; genus Rhagologus; species Rhagologus leucostigma. Next base: position 13,195 of record VZTD01000487.1, read on the forward strand.
TCAAGTTGGAAGGGACCCATAAGAGTCACTGAGATAAACTGCTTACTCCTGAGAGGACAGTTTCACTAAACTCTGTTCCTAAGAGCTCCAGATGCTCCTCCAGCTCTGACAGGCTTGGTGTTGTGAACACTGCCCCAGGGAGCAGTCCCGCAATAACATTGGCCAGATTTTTGAGTGTTCTGGGATGAGTTCCGTGGGCCTCCTAGACTTTCGTGTGTTGAGGTCGAGCAGCAAGTCTCAGACTTGGCTGGGAATTTATCATCCCTGCAATCCCAGTATTCCAAGACAAGGATCCAGGGTTCCCAGGACCCGTCATCAATGTTAAAGACAAGGGGAAGGAGAGGCATTAAATTGGTGTGCTTTGTCTGTGTCCCTTTGTGGGAAGTAACGGACCTCATCAAGTAACAGACCAGTGTTCTCCCTGATCCTGCTTTTGCTGTTGACTTCCTTCAAAAATCTCTTTTTGTTTTCCTTACCTGTGCTGGCCAGCTGGAACTCTGCAAGAGTTTAGGGCTCGCAAATGATCTTCCCGCTGTGGTGAACAGCATCTGTGTAGTCCTCCTGTGTCACCTATTCTTGCGTTCAGTGGCCACACATTTTTCTTCGGTGCCTGAGTTCTAAAAGAAGATCGCTTCTTAATCAAGTCAGCCTTCTGCCCCACTTGCCATTGGCTACACCTGTGCTCTCGGGAGATGGCTCTTCAAAGGTGACCAGCATTCGTCTTGTAGGCTGATTCCTGTGATACATTATCCTTCTAAAAGCTTATACTGAAAATGAGATGTTAGCATGTATTTCTCTTTTCACATAGGCATTCTGTTACTGCAAACGTTTCATAGCTGTGTCTGTCCTTTACAATGTGTTTATACAGCACAGAGCACAGTGGGACCTTTGCTAGGATGCTTTAGCATGAATCAACAGAAATAGTTAATGCAGAACTTTTTCATTATCCTTTGCTTATACTGTGTCAGTGTTTCAGACTGAGAGCAGAGGAAAAAGAAAAGGGAAAAAAAAATAGAGGACAATTTATAGTGTTAGTCTCCCCTGAGTTACACTAGAAAAAGTATCCTTAGCAGCCACCATATTCATATGAATTAGTTGTGCCATTTTGGTAGTAGTATCTCACATTTCTTTATCCTGTTCAGTCTGTGGTTAAAAAGGGCTGTTCTTGCTCGTGGTAAATTTTAACGTTCTCTAAGGATATACTTCATTTGAGCCACCAAGTGTTCACCTGAAGCAGAAAACAAAACCAAAGAGGTGAGCGTAGCAGATTCTGGTTCGTCTTCATGGGAAAAGAAGCAAACACCAACTTTTGCTTCATTTTTCGTTAGTTTTGAGGAAGACCGAATATAGGTTTCTTCTTCAACCATTTCTGGAACCTTCATCTGAAAACTCTTTACAGATGAACAGTCTGAAGAAAGAATTATGGTCTTTTTTGCCACTTTCTGTGTCTGGACTAGTAAGTTAAACCAGTCTGGGATTGTTCTGTTGCTAAGACCAGCTGAACCAGGACCATCTGCTTCCATCCTATCCTGCTCCATTATTCTCCAAACAAGTCTAAAATCAGAGAATCACAGAAGGATTTGGTTTGGAAGAGTTCTTAAAGATTCTCTATTTGAAATCACCTGCTGTGGATAGGGACATCTTCCACTAGACCAGGTTGCTGAGAACCCTGTTTAACCTGGCCTTGAACCTTCCAGGGATGGGGTAGCCACAGCTTCTCTGGGTAACCTGTGCCAGGGCCTCACCACCCTCACAGGGAAGAATTTCTTCATAATAGCCGATCTAAACCTACTCTCTTTCAGCTTAAAAACATTCCTCCTTGTCTTATCAAAAATGCTTGTTAAATACTGGCTTGTCCTAAATTACAACATTGTTTAGCAGAGTGTGGATTGCACCATGGGCTCTTGCAACCATTTAACGACAGAGATGACTCTTGGCACTTCCCCTGTCTCAGTTCAGTAGTGTAAGTGTCACCACTGTGGGCAAAAGCAGACTTTACATTCAAATTGGTGAATTTTGGAACATTAGACAAGCAACTGATCTCCAGAGGGAACGTCTGAAGTCTTAAACCATTATCCTGAAGTAGAGGACTATCTTTGCATTTTCTTTCATACTCTCTGCTCTGCACGTTGCAATGCCTATGTTAGCACAAATAAAGAAAATAGATCTTGCTTTTAAAGTGATGTGTTCTACCTGTGAACTGTGCCATTCTTAACCACCACAAATTGCACTCTGGCACATGGATCTGCACTAGATTGAGGTGGTTGCGGTGTGTCCTTAAAATATCCTTTAGCCTAGAAAATAAATTCTGGTGGTGTCTCCTGCATTCCTACCACCACAGCCATAAGCTCTTTTGCAAACCAAACATGCTTGCTGCCATTCCTTCACATCTGTAACATTTAACTTTAATGCCTCTGCCCCTGAGGAGCTGCAGAGTAGCATTTCAATTCACCATCCACGGATTTGTCCTGAAGAATTAGAGACATGTCAGCTTATCAGTCTGTGACCTTTTCTATTAACATTGTCTTCAGGTTGACTTGGCAGCACACAATGAAAATAAATCTTGTTACCCGAAGCTGGTCTGGCTTGCCAGGATAGTGCAGCTGTGGCTCAAATCTGTTAAATTTTTAAATTGCAAACATTGCTATGACTACATGAAATTTATTAGGTAGAATAATCCCTGGTAAAGGGTGCAGAGGAAAGCAATGGAATAGAAACTAAAAATAGATATGGAGGAGAGGTTTTTTTGCAAAGCCTGGAAAGTTTTATTGTTTATCTTATTTACAGCCTGATGTGACACCGTAGAGATAACACAAATGGAGTTGTCATGTAAATTACAGGACCTTTTCATGTTGCAGTCTTTGGAAGATCTACATGGACACTCTTCCAAGTAAGCTGCACGTACCTTCTCTGTTGCCTGCTCCTAGGCTTTTTCAACACCTTTATCTGTTGTGTTCTTTTAATGGTAAGGAGTGAGAAGAATGATGACCTCAGAACGTGATGCCAGGAATAATTCTTCTGAGATGAACCTGTTTTGGTATTATAACGCCTGCACTTCCACTGCTCTGATTTTCTATGACATCCTACTGTGGAGCAATGCATGATCTTCTCCAGGATGCTCTCCATGTTGATATAAGGATATTTAGTGCTCAGAACAGCTGGCTAAACACACGGTGTTTTTTGAGATACCCAGGGTGTTTGAGATGCCCACAGAAGATTTGCAGGTTTAGTATAGGAGCTATTCCTCTTCAGCTTCTCAGCTGGTCAGGAGCCAAAGCTGAGCTCTTAAAGGACTTGGTATTTGGTGAGGATGCTGGGTTGATGGTTGGACTTGATCATCGAACCAATATCATAGAATCATAGAATCTAATCATATATAATAGGAAAAGCCCTTACAGTTCGTCCAGTTCTATCCTCCTGCTATGGTCAGGGACACCTTCCACTGTTCCAGCTTGCTCCAAGCCCCATCCATCCTGGCCTTGGACACTCTCAGGGATGAGGCATCCACAGCTGTTCTCGACAACCTGTGCCAGGGCCTCACCACCCTCACAGCCAAGATTTTCTTCCTTATAGCCAATCTAAATCTACCCTCTTTCAGTTTAAAACAATGATCTTAGAGGTCTTTACCAACCTCAACAATTTTTTGATTCTAAGATGCAGACAAATAAATTGAGCTCCAATAGTGGGATTCAGCTGCAGATTAAGACACCTTAATTAGTGCCTGGTTGTAGTTAGGTTCTAAAATCCCACTGGAGTCGATAGAGACCAAGTTACTGCATTAATTAGAGCCCTGGAAGGGAACTGACAGCACCTTAAAGCAGGGGTGTATTTCTGCCTATAGGTCTAGCGTCAGCAGGAATTATATTGCAACAGATCTCTGACTGTGGTGGCAGCTTAGACATCGAAATTACATTTAGATATGTACATGAGGACAGCAAAATGGTTGTTTTTTTTTTTTTTAAATGAGTTTAAAGTCCCACCGTTAAATAGTCCAGGAAATAACAATGAACGTCCCACAAAAAAAGAAACAAAACAAACAAACAAACAAACAAAAAACCAAACAAAAGAAACCAAACCAAACAAACAAAAAAAACCCCAAAACAAAACAAAGAAGCCAAACAAACAAAGTAACTATCCCATGCCCCTAAAAAAACTTAAAAACAAACTGAAAAAACCCCATCCAAACCAAAAAGAGTAGAAGAGTCTGCTTCCTATGATTGTTAGCTTAGTGAGACGATATGATTTATTTTTTTTTCTACTTTTTAGCTGTAATATCTGCCAGGTTTTCTCCTTTTAAGTAATACTTTCTTTTCACTTAGGGTCTCTTAGATGCTCATGTAAGTGTCTGTTTTCTTCTCCTGTACTTGAGCTCCATCATAGCTGTAAGATAACATAATTCATGCATAAGGAAGATTTCTACTGTGAAAAGTAAGTCAACCTAAAAATATTTTTGGTTTATATATTTTCAACCTCAGGAAAAAACAATTAATTTAAAATGAAAATTAAATTTCTATTAAAAATTTACTTCTACCAGCATAAAGTAACAAAAATAATGATGTGGTCTAGGAATTCTTGTTATGTTTTTGTCACTCCCACTTCTTTTTGTTGTCCGAAATCAGTGTTGAATTATATCCTGAATAGTGCACAATTTTTCCATTACTGTGTAAAGGGAAGTGATGTCTGTTAAGTAACTGGTATAGTGATGCATGATGTCAGAGCCTATACAGAAAAGGGGGAGAAAACACACCTGACAGAAGCAAATCTGCATCTTTTGCCATTCTTGAAAGCACTTTCCTTCAAAAAACTCATCTCTTGTTCCAGTCAGTTTGTGATTCTTTGTGATTATAGTGGTTTTTTGGAACTTGAGCTATTGCTTAGCGTGTTGAGACAAATCGAAGATTTCATTTTTATTCTGTTCACTTGGGAGACTGCATAGCTTCTACTGCATTAGGCAAATTAATAGAGAAAAGTTCTATTGAAAAACAAAATTCCTCACGTAAAACCCCAGGGTCAGGAACTCTCTGCAGAGCAGGTTTCTGGAAGCTGCAAGGAGACACAGGTTGCCTCATTTTTGCAATCTTTTCCTGGATGTTTGTTCCTGGCTACTGTCAAGTGCAGGTTTTTAGGCTAGATTTTTAAGGTAAACATTTCTGGTCTGGTTCTAAGTGTCTGCAATAAGATAACAATGAACTGAACAAAATTTCATAATGAGTCAGTAATCCCCTTTTCCAGGAGGCACTTGGAGCTTTCCTTTCAGCTGCACTGGCTGAATGATCTTGTGATGGGAGAAATTCCTAAGTGACAACAGAACATGAAGCTGTCTTTAGAAAAGTCACTTGGTCCCAGGCATTCCCATGTATTTATTTATCTTGTAATGATCTTAAATCATTTGCATCATTAATCCTAAGGATGTAGATCTTAGGATGTTTGCACCCTAAGCCTGAAAATCAAGTCATAGTTAATTACAGCAACATTTAATAGCGCATCTCGAATTGCAGCTGATGAAATTCAGATCTCTTAATCATGCTCTCTATACTATGAAATTCGTGAAATCAAATGGTGAGAAGATCTCAGCCTCAGCTATAATTTTTTCAGCCTTGTACAAGGAAGAGCCTGGACCTCTGCCAGACTGACACCTAAATATCTCAAGGAAAAAGGGGCCTTCTATGTTAAAGAGAAGACTTGTAAGTCAAAATCACAGCTACTGAGTGCTTGGCTTGTATTTTTGCTAATAGTCTCCCTAGAAAATTAGACAAATGCAGATCTGTAACATGGATTAGGATATTCTGCACCTTTTTGTGCAGATACATGTCAGAGCGTCCCAAGTACTTTTTTGCAAGCATTGGCTGAGTAAAACAGACAACATTTCATTGAAAGATCAGAAATTGAAGTATCATGCCCAATTGCTGATTAGGTTTTCACTAAATAATTTTCTGTTTTATGACCTGTATGAGAGTAAAAATTCATCTCTGCAACATGAAGGTTACCCGCATTTCTGAATGAGTTTGACAAAGTGCATTATGTTCAAGTCTTACATGAGGCAAGCACAAAGTTTGGTGCTTTCAGCTTATCTTCACTGGTACTCACCTTCTCATGCATTGTGCAGAATTTGGGCAGACTTTAATGAAAAGAGAAAAGGATGGTTTCAAAGGCTCAGGGTTTGTATCATATTTCATCATCCTTCTCTTGATGTGTTCCATGTGTTTAATCTCCTTTCCTGCTGTCAGGGTATCTGCAAATGGATAGTTAGACATCTTAGGTGTATTCATTGAATATATGATTCAATTTACACTCAGTACATCAAATACACTTTTAAAGGTATATTAATAAGCATTACATTAGTGATTATAGGTAATATGCTGTTCAGCACAAAGTACTGACATATAGCATCTGATATCTCCAACAAGAACCAGAGTCTTTGGCTAACCATGGATTTGAAGGTTCTTTCTTGTTCTCTGCATTTTCTACAGATAATTTGCACAGCATTTTGAAGCTGTGCTTCAGTTTTCAGTGGTTGTTTCCAGGATGTGTAATGTCTAAGCTGTGGAGCTTATTTAAGTCATTTAATGCAGGGAGTTTATTTGTTGGGGAAACGTTTGAACATTTTTATGCAGATCCACCTACTTAACTTCAAGTACCTATATTGCAAACTTTCAGGCTCCCTATATAGTTAAGGATTTTTATCACTTTCAAAGGATTGTAGGGCGTTTACCCTGGCTGGTTGCCAGGTGCCCGGCAAAGGCACTTTCTCACCCCCTCTACAAGTGAACAGGGGAGGCTTGAATAAGCCTCTAGATATACCTTACTGTTTCAGTATATCAAATGTAGGAGGAATAAGGACTCAGTTTATAATGCTAAATTTAAGTCGGATGTGAATATGTGACTTTCAAGACAAATCTATAACATCTGATGCATTTTTCAATAATATTTCATTTAAAGCATTTTTCAGTAATATTTCTAGACAAATATATGTGTAGGGCATACATATTTAAGGAAAATTCATGCTTAAGGAGACAGATAAAGCCAAATTAATTCATTAGGAATTAAAACAAATATTTGCAGATATATTTGAACAATTTCGCAAGTTTGGGCTCTAATAGTAAGAAGTAAAAAGATATTTGCATAAGCTTCTTTTTCTCCAGTCTATGCCATCTGAAAATATTATTCACGTTTCCCTCCACATCAGCTTTCTCATCTATTTTAAATTTCATTTCAGTATGTCTTTTCATCATTACTTAAACCTATTAATTTCTCTTTTCCTCTGGGATATATAGGTATATTTTTACTCTGTAAACTATTTTGAGAGACTTTTTATGAAGTACCATGGAGAAGAACTAACATTGTTACCAGTAGGCAGCAACTTCCTAGGCTGAACTTCTAATTAAGTTATTTTTGGTTCATGTAGGGGAATACTGACCATGTATTTCTGGGGTTACCAGGGTTAATTGTCTGTCTAGACTATAGGGACTGCATTTCTTTAACTAGAAGACCGCTAAAAGAGTGAGTGAAGCTCTCTGGAACAGGATTATAATTTTATATATAACAGCTATATTTGAAGTGTCTTCTTGGAGGTTCGCATGTAGGTGGAGAAAGATTCAGGCAGCAGAAGGAATGAGGTACACAGCAGAACAGTTAAAATGAGATCAATATCAAAAGAAAAAGGACAGATGGAGCAAAGAATAGTTCAGCCTGATGGAGGGATTAAGTCACTGCATTTTGTTCATGTGTTTCAGTCTCTGTGTCCTTGGGTTTGTAGTTGTTCCGACACAAGTTAGCGTGGTGCAATGGTTGTTAAATGACGTGACAGACTCAAATTGGGAACTGGTTCACAATCATCCAAAGAGAAAGGAACAGGCCTGTGTAGTCTTTTCCTGATGCAGAAGTGGCCAAAGTGTTCTTAGATAAGACATTTCTAAGTCAGCAGCAGAAGCTGTTTCTGCAGGTGCAGGAATGGCCCCATAAGGCAGTGTGCTGTACATGGCTAAGGTATTTGGGAGACTTTTTGTCGTTGGTATAAGATTATATATAATGACGGATCATCCATGTCCAGGGGGAGTCTTGCAGGGCTGTGGAACCCCTGGATGTAAGAACTGAGGAGTCTTGCCCCATCCAGCTGAAGATGTTGTTTCAAGGACCTTTGCCGTGGAAACTGACTCCACCAGAGACAGCTAAAGAACCTGAGTGCCCATGCAAGGTTTACCCTGTGCATAGATCCCAATAAACTATGATTTCTTTCTTTTTTCTTGTTTTTTTTTCTTTTTTTTTAACAGCTCCTCTGTCTGTTAATACCTTTGCAGCATGGACATCAAAGCAGGTGAATGCTTGTGTCAGCACTGCACCCCGCTGAAGCACAGCCCACGGTGCTGCATGGTAAGAAGTTGACCTGAATTCAAACCAAGGTTTCCTTCCTTCCTGTAACCCTTTAGCAAGCTGTCAGCGCACATTGCCGGAGGTAGAGCACTACCACCACTACTGTGATTACATTGTGCTAATTGGCTTCAAGCAGTTTATATTAATCAAATCAGAGCTTAAAGTAAACTCTCGACTCCTAGGGAGCTGGTAATGTGTACAGCCAGAGTATTACTTCCTTTTCCCTAAACGAGAGTAAATGTGTAAAAGTTTAGCTAATTCTGTGTACTTTCATCTTTCAGACTTGCCTAGTGTCATCTTGAATGAGATCATGTCCGACAGCAATCCCAGTGCTTGCTTTGACAGGTTCTTGGAGGAGCCGCTGTTGCCTGAGCCTAAGAATATCCTGTCCTGCCTCTTCTTCTGGACCAGCTGTGTTCCAGCTGTGAAGAATGGGTGGCAAGATGGGCTGGGTGTCAGACACTATTAAAGCTGAAGTGCTGCTGCTATGTTTGTTTCTTGCCCTGTGGAACTTCACCTCACTTAGTTCAAGAGTAAAACTGAGCACATTAAATTATTTAGCAGCGTGGTGGCCAGCTCAGTAACCTGACCGAAATGCGTTTTCTGAGCAGTTAAAGCATAATGCAGTGAATAAACCCTTTTATAGTAATGAAATCCAGTAAGTGGCCAGAGTGGTTTTCCTGTTAGATACTGAATAAAGCCTTTGGCGCAGCACTTTTTTTGTGTATCCCTTTGGAGTTTTTTACACATCTACTGATGACTGTAGTGTAGGTTTATACAATTGTCACCTGGTGCTCTCCTCATGGATTTTTGGCTGGCACTGCATCTCAGTCATTGAATGGTGCTACTAATTTTGAAGGAATGTACTTGTGGAGGAAGTAAAAATTCTAGTAAATGGTGACATAAACATTTAGGAACTACTCATTATGTGCTATTTTTGGTCAGCCTATAGAGATATCCCTTGACACTTCCTTTAGATGATTTCTGTATTACATCTAAGCACCAGATTAGGAAGACTGACTATAGATGATTTAAATTCTTGTTGTATTAAAAACATTCTTTGCTTAATGTGGAAGAGTTTAGGGAACAGATCTTGCAGCTCTTTAAGATATTCTGTGGCATCACTGATAAAGCACTTTAACATCAAAATTCAAAAAATTTTCAGAAGCAATCGCTTCCAATAACTATTGGGTTCAGAAACCTAAGCACTGGAGCAAGAATTCTGTTGGCTTTCAAACAAATTTATGTCCCTAGTTGGTAAAAATCCGGGTGAGACTATTACTGAAGACAGACGCATGTTGCCCTGTGATATTAGATTTTGTCCAGCTGTAACCCAGAGGTGTTTTACCTCTAGAGGTGGAGATACCACTCGCACACCACACACCACGCTGGCAGGATGGGCGTTTGAGCACTCCTCATCTGTTCCACTCCTAAGCCAGACAGCTCAGCTCCTAGCACCAGCATTCAAAAGCTTTTGGCACCTTACTTATTTCAGGCAAGAGAAGAGAGAAGACAAATCAGCATGAGTTATGTAGAGCAGAAACAAGGCTGTGATTTAATTAATGCACATTTCAGTCTATGAAGTGTGTTTTTATTTAAAAACATGTTTTGAATAAACAGTGAGATCTTAATGGTGCTCAGAAGATCTGAAACCACTGATACCCAGAGATGGATGGATTCCTTGCATGTGCATCTTTAAGTTGGCTTTGAAATCCTTAAATATAGTTTACAGAATCTCTCAAACAGTGTGAAAATTCCTCAGTGACTCAAAATATTACTTAATTCACAGTTGAAATCTTATTATCTCTAGACCTACAGTGAACAAGTGACATAAGAAATACGCCCATCTAATAATAATAATAATTTCACTTATAACTGAAATGCAACTTTCTCTTTAGAGTATAGAAACACGGAAAAGCAACCCAGTATTCAGACTAAATTTCGGTAATCCAAATATGTGAGTTCCTGTAGAGGTGATAGAGCATTTTCTAATATATTTCTATACACCATGCACTTGTCTTTACTTACATTTCATTCACTAATACAGAAAAGATTAAAACTACCCATTTTAGGAGAAGGACTAAAAGAAATGTCATAACTAATTGATAAAAATATTAACACTTTTGCTAAGCAAAATGTAATCATCTCAAATGGAAAGCTAACATGTTACTCAGGCTAATGGCCCCTAGAATCTACATGAATAACTAATCACTGTCTTGCAATTCACCAGATATGCTCTTTTCCTTGCCCTCTTGATTCTCATCTGAATATATTTTTCTTAATGTTTATTTAATACTATCCCTAATAAAATGCAATACAGCACTTTCTGGTATTCCCTAACCAATTAAGCATAATAATTGAATCCCTCTGCTGCCCTTCTTATGTTGTTAATATAAATTCATAATTATCTGACTCCCATCCTATTTAGTGAGCTTTGGATCAGACCATATCTGGTCTTTTCTATTCTGGAACAAATCACTATTTTCTTAATAGTAGAGTGGCTTTTTCTATGTTACATTTCTTCTCTGGACATGACCTTTAGGGATTTCACAGATTTCAGTAGCTGTTGTGTGAGACCCCTTATCCTTTTAAAATCTGTAATAAATGCCTGTCAGACATTGCTGCAACATGATAACATATTGCCTCTACATTGAGATCAATCAAATCCCAGGCCCTGAGATTCAATATGTCTTCTCTAAAAGATGTGAAATTTGCTGAATAAATTAAGGAGGAAGTCTAAAGTCTTTGTGGACATAAATTAAGAAAACTAGTTGATACACAATAAGGATGAAAACTTTTCATGCGTGTAGATAATGAGCTATGTAGTCAGTTAAAAACCATGCACAGATCCAGAAACACAGGCAGAGCTCCGAAGGCCACACGTAATTTTGTTTATTATAATGTATTCGTTTTGCATAGCTGTAATTATGGCTTCACTGTAGCATTTCCACCTATCAGTGCAGAAATCTCATGTGAGTTCCTGCTGCTCCAAGGCACTATTACTTGGTGCTGCATGGTTATTTGTACCAGCATATATTTTGTGCAAAATGTAGCTATGTCAGATCTGTTCAGATTTTCTACTGGAATAAAATGGCTTCTCCAGGTAAGGGAGAGTTCCTCCATGGATCTTCCTAGTCTGGCTACTGAATTACCATTATTTTTTTAAACACTCTTCCGAGTGACAACTTCTCCATTGCTAAATGGAGATAGATAACGCCTGAAGTGGATGTACCTTGAGAGAATTACTTGCCATAGGGTTGGATCTAGCCATTTCCCTTATCTTGAACTTTCTTTCCTCTGTTTCTCTTCTGTGGTTGATCTCATCTGTTTCCAAAGACAGGCAAAAAACCTTATCAGTAATTTACTGAGGGAAAAGGAATCAGAGAATAAGTGGAAGGTTAGCTAGAAAGAATCAGTTTATTCTGCAAAATGATATATCCAGTTTGGTTGCAAATTGTATGGCACTTGAAATGAATCCCTGAAATGTGTATCCAGGCAGATAAAGCCCCTGATTTTAACCCTGATCCAGCAGTGCTTTTTCATATAATACTGACAGTTGACCATGGCTTGAATTACTCTGTCCAAAGTAAGGCAACATGGTCTCTGCAAGTCTAAAATCCAAATTACCCTTTCACTGGGCAGTATCAAACTTTTGCCAGAAAACTCCCAGCTGAGCTGTGATCATGTGACACTGTTGTGTCGACAGAGGGAGTGCACTGTGGTGGTGACTGGATACCAGTGATGTTCCCCCTGCCCCCCGTGAGCTGCACACAGAATAAAGACAAGCTTTCAATTCAGCTCCAAGCATGGGCATGTATTAGGGAGTATTAACAGTACAAATGATTATTCAGTATCACCAAGGGCAGCAGCCTAGGGGCCCTTTCATTTTGCTTTTTGTAGGAGTTATTTTTTGGGTTGGTTGAGCTGTTTCTGAGGTTTTTGTTGCTTTTGTTTGTTTTCTTGTTTTGGCGGGGTTGTTGTTTTTATTTTTTTCATTTCTTAGAATGTAGAATTTTACTTTAAGAGGTGGAAGCAAAATTTCACTTCTGATATTCTCAGACATTAGATGTAGAGGATAAAGCTTGGTACAAATCTGCCACCCTGATTTATAAGGCTGTTGGTCTATTTTTTAAAAGTCTGTTGAATAACTTCATAGTTCACTGTCATGGGAAAAAACTTCGTTACTAGACATTAGATTAGCAGAGCGTGACATAGTGGAGGAAGGGCCTTTATCTAAAATTTGCAATTAAAGTATATGTTCTGAGTGGCTGCTGACCTCCACTGTTGAAGAATATTCATGGATGAACAGATTTCAAAGCCAGGAAGGTCTCTTTCAGTAAGCTAGCTCAAGTGCTTCAGAAACATGGAGCTGGGAGCATCATCTGGTAAATGTTGCATCCTGACCACAGCTCTTGCAAAAATGACAGAATCTCTTTCTGAAAATATGTAGAAGTTCTTATATCAAGATTTAAGGTAGTCAATTCATGTTTTTCCAGATGAATGATTCTGTTACTTCACTACTGTATTTAAAATACATGCCTTTGCAGTTTATTGGTTGTTCTGAACCTCATTGCCACAGGGATTGTCAAAAATCTCCCACATTAATAATTAACAAAATTCTCTCTGTGAACCATTTATATAAACCATACATTCATTTAGAAGGATAGAGCAGAAAGATTTACTTAATGATGATCTCTACAGACCGTGCTACATTTCCTAGTTTGCACACAGAACAACTACACTATCTAATTAAGCCATCTAATCTGGATATTTAATCAATAAAAGTAAAGGCCATGATATTAAATTTCCATAACTTTTTTTTTTAAAGTTTCTGAGAGTCTGTTTCATTTCTTGGTCTTATATTAGAAACTCTGTGTTTGTGTATGCTTGTTTGCACACATAATGAACCAACAGAGAGGAAAAGAAGTTTTTATGTATGTGTGGATAGGTAGATGGATAACATGCGTAACTGCTTTGAGCAGAGGGTAAGACCAGATGACCCCAAGTGGTCCCTTCCACTCTAAATCATTCCGTTGCTCTATGATTCAATCCACTGAGCATTAACAAAATTTAAGTGATTCCCATATGACCATGAATGGATATTTACTACAGCTCTATCAGGTATTTCAGTATTCCTTCCTTGCAGCCATTCCTCTATCTATAAATCACAGAATCAGAGAATGCTAGACTGGTTTGGGCTGGAAGGGACCTTAAAGATGATGTAGTTCCAACTCCCCTGCCATGGACAGGGATGTCACTCACCCAATCACATTGCTCCAAGCACCATCCAGCCTGGCCTTGAACGCTTTCAGGGCTGGGGAATCCTCAACCATTTTAGGAAACCTGTTCCATTGCTTCATCACCCTCTGAGTGAAGGAACTCTTCTTACAGCCAATCTGAACCTGCCCTTTCCAGTTTAAAACCACTACCCCTTGTCATGTCACCATCTGCCAGTATAAACTGTTCCTGTCCATCCTTTTTATAAGCCCTCTGCAGCCACTGAAAGGGGCTCTAAGTTCTCCCCCCAAGCCCTCTTTTCTCCAGGCTGAACACACCCAGCCTTCTGAGCCTGTCTTCGTAGGAGAGGTTCTCCAGCTCTTGGAACATCTTCATGGCCTTTTCTAGACCTGCTCAAAGAGGTCCATGTATTCCTTGTGTTGAGGACCACAGAGCTAGACACATCACTGCAGGTGGGGTCTCACTTGAGCAGAGCAGAGGGGCAGAATCCCCCCCTCCCCAGCTGCCCATGCTGTGGGATCAGCCCAGCACATGGGGAATTTCAGGGCCAGGGCACATGGGGCACAGGGCAGGGCTTCTCTGATGCGTTCTTCCAGTCTTGATATCTGGGATTGCCACAACCCAGTTGCAGCACCTTGCTTCGACTTGTTGAACTTCATGATGTTCTTGTGAAGCCATTTTTCAAGTTTGCCCGGGTCCCTCTGGGTGGCATCTCTTCAATCTGTTGTGTTAGCTGCACACCATTCACACATGAAGACAGTGAAAGGCAAAACTGAACTAAGTTCTGCAATGCATATTGGCTCATTTCCTCAAAGCTTTCTAGACAACAGTCACATCTATACACTTTCAATACTTCTTTGGAAATTGCAACATAAAAATGTGATTGAGATTTACTGCCTGTTGTTAGGGAATGGTGTTGACAGTTCACTTAGAGAAAGAATCATAGAAAGAGGAGTGCATACTTTAATTTTAATTTTTTTTTACTTAATGTGTAATGTTGATCTTTCAGAAAAAAAGTCTGAATTAATTTGCTATAGACGTACACATTTTTCTGTCCAAACTCTATTGCCAGAAGCAGAAGAAAACAAGTATTTCATATGCATCAGCTGGTCCTAAGCAAAGTTAATAGGAATGTTTTTTCCGGTTCTAAGTGTTTGAAGGGATATGGCATCACACATTACCAGTAGAATCACAGCTACTCCCTGCTGCATGATTATTTTTTGCCTCAGTACAGAAACCAAAATCGATTGCCCTTGGCTCTGAAAAAAAATCTGATCCTTAGAAGGCAGAAAAGCTGTTGTGTCCTACTTCTAAAAGACTGGGATGTTGACATGTCAGAAACTGCTTCATAAGAGTGTTTTCCTTATAAGATTAATGACAAACCATAAAAACATTACTTCAAACAGGAAAAATGCATCTTTCTACTAACAGGAAATATTGATATGTGAGTGAAAACATAAGGGCATTGCTAAGAAGATTTTCCAGTTCTCCTGGAAGAGGCTCACTGGAAAGGTATTTTACATAGCACTTGTGGATGTTTTATACTGTTTGTCCATGGTTTATTCTTCAGCCTCTATAGTTCAGCACTAATTTTCTGATTTACCATAGCTGGAAGGCACACAAAATATAGTTACAATACTAAAGTAAATAAAATTTCAGATTAATTTTATTTTAAAAAAAAAAGGGCACAAATAAAATGAACAGAAAAAAATAGAAAAAGCTTTCATGGGTCATTTATTTTAGGAAATCATTGAATGAATTAGAGTTTAAATAAAGACTGTGAGATTTACTCTGGTATAATAGCATGAAATTAAGACCAAGTTTTACCTGTGCTGTTGCTAATAGACAATATATTCTATTACATACTAAATCTGATTCACTTGTCTGTGCAATTAAAATGCAAATGTTCAGGTCATAATATTAGAAGCCTCCAATTTTATGTAGCATCAAACAGTTTTCTTGCTGCTGTTGTTAACAGTAATTCATATGGGAAGGTAACATGACTTTAACCACCAACATGTGCCATCCTGAAACAGGGTTTCTGTTGCGGTGGCTCAGTCCACTTTACACCCCGCATGTTACTTCGAAGTGGTCTCTCCCCACACCACTGTGCTAGAAAGTTCTCCCTTTACCGAGACCCCACTGGTCACTGGTCCTCTCCCCCCTCCTCTCCCTTCCCCCACTGGCCCCTGTTATGTCACTCAACNCGCGTGGGAGCTGGCAGAGTGCTGCCTAAGTGTCTCCACAAGGGACCCTGTGGGAAAAACATGACATCAATCCACCAATGCCACCACCGCTATAGGTTTCTTGTGTCCTATATGCGAGTCTAAACTGCTGTAATGAGGTACACAATTTTTCTTGGTGGAAGTCTTTGGTTTCTCCAAGCACCATGATTTAAACTATGGCAATGCTCTCTTTATCCAGCCTTGTGGACAAATGATTCCAAGTAATGTGCTTTCTTTGATCTTTTTTTTGTTTTATTTACCTCAGTCTTGAAAATTGGATTTTTAAGATGTTCTTTGCTTAACAAAGTGTGAACGTTAAACACTAAGTGGAACTGTAAACATGCTGACAGGCTGAGACAAACTGCTCACAAAGTAAAAGTAAAACGTATTTCATAGAAATAAAAAGAAAAAATACTCTATGTCTGATACATTTTAATTATTGAAAGTATTCATGATTTATCATAGTCAAAGAATATTTGATTACTGATTAGAATATACCTCTATTTGACATCATAAGAACAATGTCAGGAAACCCAGAGGTCTGGCCAGTGTCCGTGACTGTTGTCCATCTGTGCTGGTTCCAGCCCCCAGGTCAGATGGAATCTGTGCAACGGAACAGTGTACATCATCTGCATAAAAGGCAGCCTGGGATATATGTCCTCTGTTGTCACAGACAGTATTGATAAAGGTAGGTTTTATTACTTCAAAACTGTTACAGGAAGAAAAGTCTTTCATGCTGGCTTGTCTAGAGAGCTTAGGAATTCCCAGTGTTATCCTTATGGGAGGCTAGAGGTATGTTTTATTGTTACTAAAGAACATATAGAAGACTTGAAACTGCCAGTTTATTGTGGCCCAAGAACTCTAAAATTGCAAAATAAAGAAAGCTTGTTTTTTGTAGCTGCCAACTTTGAGTTTATTGCCCTCCAAAAGTGAGGGACTGAGTGTATATCAGTTTGTCTCCTGCCCTTGAAGAAAGGGAATTACTCTGTTGGTTTTCATTAGGTTCTTTTTTTGCTTTTGGCTTTTTTTTTTTTTTTTTAATTTGTCTAGACCTACTTATGGGCTATCACGCTTGCTGCTTACAACAACCTCTTGAGAGAGATAATAAAAGGATGCAGTTTTGTTTTATTATTTCTGCGTGATATAGGAGGCATCCTGATTTCACCCAAGTGCTTGAGCTTTCCAGACTTTAGAAATGAAGCTGTTCTTTGTCACTCCACTGCTTTAGACAGAAGCAGTGTGATGAGTGCAGACAACCATGCTGAAGACTCGATGATCACTAGACTGCAGAAACTGGGGTGAAAGAAGCTATTGACTCATGTTTAAAAAAGGAAAGAGGATGGGGCAGGTTGGCATGGGCAACACATCGGTTCTGACTGTGTTCAAGTTCAGGCCATACACCACACAGGGGCAGGCAGTCTTGCTTAAGTTGAACTAGCAATGTTTTGGCAAAGCGTGTCTCTTCAGAAACTTCCCCATCTCTCTCAAATCCAGTGTTTCTTAAAGCTGGTCAAAGGGAAGTGGCCACTTCTTGCTGCCAGCCACCAACTCACCAGGGATTGTTAGCCAGCATTCAGAGGGGGTGCTTATGTTTGGGTGAGCCTTCTCTTCCTTTTTGAGTCTGACCCATGTGCCACCCTGTAGAACCTCTTGAAATACTGGTGTTTCATCTGGTGCAACCTCCATTAACCACACTGACACATTAATCTACACTGGTCAAGGACAGCATCCCAATTTTTGCATTCTTTACAAAGGAAAGGCAGAGGTAGTCATTAGTCCCCTTCTGCCTCAGATACCTTCACTTGAATAACATGATTCCGAGGAGCATGGACTAGGCAAAAAGCAGTATCCAAATTGGACAGTGAGACTGCATCTGCGCGAATAATTGCGTGTATCCCAGATCAGTCCCTGGTTACGATGCCGATTGACCTGGGAGGACCTGCACCTACAACAGTGACTCCTCCCAGGGTCAGCCGGGTGATGGCAGTCAGACTGCCTGTTGGATGTGGCTCCTGTCTTCTGCAGGTGTTCTTCTATGCCCAAAAATAGTTTGGGAAAGTGCCTGTTGGCACAGATGATTAAAAATGTGTGAGAGACTGTCCTAAAAATTTAGTGTAGAGACAAGTGAATTGCCTGGAAACATTCTCTGACGTGTTCAATTTATTAGTCTAGACAACAGTTTCAGAAGCAAAAGTCTAGGGCGTGTTGAGGCATACGCCCTCACACAACAAAGCTGCACTCACCTCCATGGAGTTGCGTATCTCCTTGATACCTCCATGATGAAAAGGACTTGCCATCCTCTGCATAGATGGCTGGTTCAACAATGGATTATTGGTTTGTGTTGTTGGGGTTTTTTAATGCATCTAAATATGACTCTTAAGAGATACCATCTCTCTTCTGTATATGTTCCAACCCAAAAATGTCTTCATACCACTATAAGGGAAATCAGCTCTTTAACTGAATCAACAGGATTATTAAATAAGGAAGGGTCCATTGCCTGAAATAACCTGAGGAATACACCAAGATTTGGTCTTTTTGGAGAGGAAGCTCTGAAGTTTTCCAATATGTTTGCTGTGTAGAAAATTGAGTAGCCAAGAGAGAAGAGCTTTTTTACCTTGTAAAACACATATATATTGCAGATTGTCCTTTTACCTGTTGTTTTATCTGGTTCTGGATCCCTGCTGATGGCAAAAGACAAAGTGCTTTTTGTACAACACACCAACATAATTACAGTTAACTAGGTTTCAAACCCATCATTTACCCTGGCCTCTTAAGTCCTAAAATGGGAACTCCATATTTTCTTGCCACCCTGTAGGTCTCTTGGTGAGATGTGTGGGAGGATCATGTGGTGGACTCACAAAAGTTTAATCTTAACTTAATACATGGATTTATTTACCAAGACCGTGAATTGGCTATATTGGAGAGGGAGAGGAGGGGAAGGGAAAGGTGGATAGGGAGAAGAGGGAAGAGAGAAAGTGGAAGAGAGAATGTATGTAAAAGCAAGTCGCTTACTGAGGGACAAAAGCAGATCATAGAATCCTTGAGTGGTTTAAGTTGGAAGGAACTTTAAAGATCATGTAGTTCCTACCCCCTGCCATGGGCAGGGACACCTTCCACTAGACAGGTTGGTCAGAGCTCCGTCCAGCTTGGCCTTAACATGTCCAGGGATGGATCACCCAGAGTTTCTGTGGGCAACCTGTTGCAGGAATACCTGACTATCATATAAAGACAGGGCCTTGATTCAAATACAGCTTTTATCTTTGACAAAGAAAGATGAGATATTTTTTTTTTCTCAACAAGCATTACAAGAATTACAGTTTCATTGTAAATGTTACTGAAGAAGCACAGCACTAGTCTCTCTTTCATTTATATTGCCTTTATTAGGAGACTACTCAATATTCTGAAAAGAAAACAAGCTGTAGAGCTATAAGAAAATAATAAGCCTTAATAGCAGCAAGGTAGGAGAATGTAATTTTCAGTTTATGATCATAAATGCCTCAAAGCTCTTAACAAATACCTAGTAATTTAGCTTCAAAACAGACCTGGAAAATAGTTAAGTATTTTTATCTACACGAACATCACAGGAAATTGCAAGAAGAGAGAAACTAAATCAGAAACTGAAACCGTAGCTGATCCAGGAATATAACCTCTGAAGTCATCTCTATTCTTCTTTGAGAGGTTAATACTGAATTGACACTAAGCTGAGTATCTTTTGCCCCTGAGAACTGAAAGAGGAAACTCTATCTGCTTTATTTAGATGCCACATCACCAGGTCTATGAGTTTCTGGCCTTAAGAGGGCTATCCAGTCCACTAACACAACTGCCAAAGCTCCATACGTAAATTTAACTGAGCACAGCATTAACCTCTGAAGACTTGTCCAGCTTATCTGCCTCCCTCTTTCTATCAAATTGCTCAGGGCAGTGACTCTTCATCTAAGTAGAAAAGTAAAGCTTCGAAGTCTGGCCTTAACTTCCTGCCGTCTTGCAAGCTTGGAAATTCACATATTTTAAAAACAGCTGCAAAAACTTGCCATTTTGTCTGGCAGCAAACTACAATACTTGGTGTTGGAAAACACAATAACCGTAATGCAGAATCTGTCAAGCACAGTGACACTAGAAGCTCAGCTCAGTTATCCCAAAAGGATGTCTAGTGCCGTTTGGGATGATGACTGTCATCCTGCCTGGCCTCTAGCTGATGCTTCAGGGGAGACCAAGGTTTCTGCAGATCCTGTGTGGCATTTTATATCTGTAGCAGATACTCACATGTGATGAGTGGGAAAAAAAGTGAGAAGATGCCTTAATATAACCAACTGAAATGAACTGTTATGGTAAAATTTATCTTATACAGCTTAACTAAAACTTCATATTGGAAGTCAGGCTCTATCCTGGTCACCCAGGCTTACTTAACAGGTATAAGCACCTTCAGAAAACGGTTTTTCTAAGCAGGCGCTTAGCATGGGTGAGGATCATCACTCTCTGAGGTACCTCGTTACAGTCATATCGTCTATATCAGGGTTTTAAGGTAACAGCTAAATTTTAGATGTCTGTCTTTTAGTTCTCTGAAGTGAGGTGAGAATCTGGGGTGTGCTGCACAGAGCTTTGAGTTTTTTCAAGACATTACAGTTTGTATAGAATTTTCCCTATCCACCTATTTTTTCACGGTATTGCTTTAGCATGATCACAATGTCAAAATATTTCATTTCTGTGAACTTTGGTTTTTGCGTTTTTACCAGAGCAATGTTAGTAACACCATACCCCATTTATTTGCAGCTTTGTTCACATAGTGCTGCCAGTTTCCCATCTCCTGACACTTTTTTTTTTCCCTCCATGGTGATGCTAGCATTTTCTGTAACAAATCACAGAACTGCAGAAAAGATCTCTAAGATCATTGAGTCCAACCATTAACATAACACAGCCATGTCCGCCACTAAACCATGTCCTCAAGCACCACATCCACATGTTTCCTGAACACTTCCAGGGATGGCATTTCCACCACTTCCCTGGGTAGCCTCTTCAAAATGCTTGACAACCCTCTCAGTGAAGCACTTTTCCCTAATATCCAACCTAAACCTCCCCTGGCACAACTTGAGGCCATTTCCTCTCCTCCTGTCCCGAGTTTCCTGGGAGCAGACCCTGACCCCCCGGGCTGCCCCCTCCTGTCAGGGAGTTGTGCAGAGCCAGAACGTCCCCTCTGAGCATCCTTTTCTCCAGCCTGAGCCCCCCCAGCTCCCTCAGCTGCTCCTCATCAGACTTGCGTAAAATTAGTCTAAGGCATTGTGATCTAGTACGTTTTTCCCAGGAGTTTGTTGACCAGATTGTGATTCCCAAACCATATTGGCACTCTCAGTGGAAGACTAGTTATTTATCTATACCCCAGAGAGTGTCCAGTAAGTGGAGAGAGGATGGTGGAGTATGAAGTACTGCAGCCCCAGGAGTGCTTCTCGTCAAGTGTCTTGGAGGACATGGCATGAGTAGATGTCATAGAAGCAGACACCTGAGTTGGGAATGGGGGAATGGAATTTGCTAAACTTAGAAGAATTAGGAACTGAGTCATTTTCAGCTGCCTTTGCAAAATGTTTTTGGTGGGCTGCTGCTGAGGGCTCCGACAGAGAGCTGGGAATAACCAGTGCTCTCTGGCTACGTGTGAGAGAGGAGAGAACAAACAGCACGAAGATCCTTCTATAAGCCCACATGGGAAAGAGGTGTAGGTCTTTGTGTGTCGCTTTCTCATCATTGTACATAGGTCTGGAAATTTTCACTCATCCTGAGAGAAGGGATCACCTCTCAAAGGCATAGTTTTATGGTTTGCTTTCCACTGAAATGAATATTCTGTTTTTCAGGGCACGGCGAACACTTTGTGGGAGCTTAGGAGAGGGAGAAGAGCTGTAGGTGAAGGGTGGCAGATCTCACTTCCAAATCTACATCAACAGAACCACTACTAAGTCTTTATAGAACCCTTTCTACCTCATTCCAAATTGGTTTTATGTTATAATTTGGAAAATTGAGGAAACACAATAGAAAGGACTAATGAAAGTCACTTAGTAAGTCAGTTTTGAAAACAGAAGGAAAACCTACATTTCCATGAGGGGAATCTTCAGCCTTGGTCTACAAATCAGGAGAACTTTCTCGGAGGAGATTGAATCATCTATTGAATTTCCTTCATTTCACAATTCTAAAGGTCTTCTATAAATGGATATTTAAAAAAAAGGTCTGTATGTTGGTGATCCATATTGCACACTAATTCAGCATGGGGGGAAAAAAAAGACATCTCTTTTGTTCTAGAAGCAGGAGGTAACAAGAGTGCAGAAGTAGGCAATATGATTTGGGGAATTTTCTTTAACCTCAACAGATCCTTCAGGTTGTTTCAAGTGCTGACAGGGAATTTAGCCCCTCCACTTAGTTGTTGCTCCTGTCAGACTCTCCTTGTCATTATTCAAGTGCAAGTAAGTATTTCTGACTTAAAAAAAAAAAATACTTGGCTTTTGAAGGATCTTAAAATATGTTCTAGGTATCAATTTGACTTCATATAGCCTTATGATTTATGTCAATATTATATAGATTCTTCTCACAATTTTCCCTAAGGAGAGAGGATGAACTGACAAGGACCCAAATCTCAGTTGTGGGAAAAGAGGAAAGGAAGTCTCTTTTCTTCATCACAGGCAAAAAGAGAAGACTGGGATATAGGTTAGTTTAATTGCCCAAGGATGCTTGGTTTAAAAAAAAAAACAACCAACCTACCAACCAACCAACCAAAAAAATCAACAAAAACCCAAAAAACACCCAAAACCAAACAATTCCCCATCCCCCCAAAAAAAAATCTTTAAAAAAGAGATTTAGAAGGGATAGGAAAGGCAGGGAGATTTATTATGATGTCTGCAGTGGTTTCCATAACAGGAAAAACCCTTCACCTCCCATTCTAAATCAATTTATATTTTCATGGCTAATTCACAGGGCTTGTATTAAATACTAGGCGTTGATTTCTTCAGCATCTTATTTCTGTTTTGGATCTCAAAACATTTGTACCAACCTTCCTTCTATGAGAAGAACTTGTGCTAATGACTCAGCTACCTTGGCATGTAACCAATTAAAAAAAAAAGAAGAAAAAGAAAAAAAAATTCTTCCTGGAAGACTTACTACTGATGGATTGGGAATTGTGTGGAACGTGTGAAAGACTTCTCTTCTGGAAGCAGATGGATAAAAAAAAGTAAGATTCACAGTAATTTCAGATGAGCTCCCCGATGCAGAAACATAATATAATATTAAAGGATTCTGATAGGTTTATATACGTTACTGAAATGTGGCACTCATCAAGGCATTCAGGTTGGATTGCAGCATTGTTTTCACCCAAAATCCATGTAGCCTCCTCCTGGCCCTTATTATTCTTTCACGCTTAAATCACACCCTGAGCTGGACCTCCAGGACAGGTTTGCTCACTCCCTGGCCAGAACTTGCTCCTGGAGAACTGCAACACCAGCAGTTCTTTGTCAAAGCTTTGTTCTTTGCCAAAGCTGCAGGCCCCCTACAGACCACATCACAGTCCAGTGATGTATTAGATGCAACCTTTGTTTACCATCCTGTCAATTAATTCACCATTGATTTAGGATAAAAATTGCATCTCATTTGCCAAGCACACCGAGCATAAATTGATTGGGTATTGTCAAGCTGTACACATTGTCAGCGAACAGGTAACACTCTCTGCCATATTTATATCTCCAAACTGTGTGGTAGCATGTGTAAGTGTCTACATGGCTGCACAGTATGCATATGGATGCAGAACAACCAGAAAAATAAAAATATTAACAGGAATTCATTAAGGGGAAATGCTTTATCCTGTAATCAGCCTATGTGAAATCCAACTGCTTAGTCCCATTTTGGAAAATATATTGAGATTCTAAATACACACCAACGTATTTTCTTGTTGGAATAAGATGGCTGTGCAAATATCTACTCTAGGCATTTAGGATTTTTTTTTTTCTCTCAATCGTGATGGCATCTGTCACTCCAAGGCAAAAACTAGATTAGTGTCCAGACAGTATATCTTGAGACCTGGTGCTGTAACTTTGCTTCACAGTGCCTGTATTTTATCAGTTTGAACATGTCTGAATTAAAGGAATATGCATATGAATGATCACGGATCTTGAGTAGCTCCCAGCTCAGGTCATTTGCTTCTGAAAGTACATGTCAGCATGCATATTAGTTCTGGAGGAAATGTGCAGTCCGTGGAGGGGGTGTCGACCAGCTCCAGATTCCTCCAGGATGAGATATCATTTAAATTACTCTTTTTGAGATAGATAATATCCATATCAATTAGGAAGCTGAAGTGTTGCAGGATACAATTTTAATGCAATCTTGCATTGAGCATCTTACTCTGGGGTTGTATTTTCACACAAGACCCTGAGTTTGGGGTTACTTTAGAGTTATAGATTACATTTTTTTGTATTCAGGCAGCCTTATCATTTCCCCATATAGACTTAAAATTTGATTCAGAAACCAGAATTTTACAACCGAGATTTGAAAAAGCCCTCTCATAGTAGCATAATCCATCGTTTGGGTGCTCAGAGTTGCATGGTGGCAATAAAGCCACTTTATTTTTCTTTAGTGATTCTCCTTACTCTATCCCAAGTTTTAGGATAGCTAAATTTTGTTGTTTCAGCTTATGCTGCAAAGGGTGCAGAGTGAGGGGAGTGTTTCAGTTCCCTTCCTTAAAAACAAAAGCTTGGGGAAAAGCAACAGAATGTATCCTGAGAGGAATGAAAGGGCTGGCAGCCAGAGGGAGCGTTAGAAATATTCGGGAGATGGGTAGTTCAGTGTCCCAGGGTTTGAGAGCTCTAAATGCCCAGGATAATCAGGTGCTGCTGGGATGGCAGCCTCCCTCCGAGAAGTGGTGCGAATCACTGCTATTGTTTTGTGAGATTCTTTGAGGTCATATGATGGAAAGCCCTGCAGGAAGGTGAGACGCTGCTCCTTATTGCCATTGCCTTCTCTCTCAGCTGTTCAACGCGCTCAGCTAATGGCTGCACTAGTCATTATCTTTCCTATATTTCACGATTATACTATATTACACCAGTCACAGTCTTCCTCCTATTTCACTATTAAATGAGACTTACTTTTCATTCGAATGTTATTGAAGAACTTAGTGCATCTAATTGAAGGTTTCTGACTCATTTATGGTAGTTTTAAAAGCTTAATCTTCAATTTTGAGAGCCTGGATGACCCTGATTACATGAACCATGAGCTACAATATGACTTTCTATATTTTCTGTGTCATTAAATGCTCTGATTCATTTCATGGCAGTGTGGCATATATCTTTGCACCTCTGTGTATATTATGTATATATTCAGCAACATCAACAAAATAAATGTTGAAGCAGTGTGCTCAACTATATTTATCATGCGCTGCTGCTGTATTAATCCTGCTGTGAAAACTGTGCCATACAAGCCCTTCTAACATGGATAGCTGAGTTAAAAGCTCAGTTCCTTAAAAATTCATGTAAGAGTTGTTGAATGTGGCTTTGTCCTAGAAGTCATATGAGGTCATCAGATGGCAAAGAAAAGAGAACAGGTAATAAGCCATATGTAATGATTAAAATAATGTCTAAGTACATTTATAATTTAGGAAAAGTATCCAGCAGTTTGATACTTTGAGGGATTGGTCCTGATAAATATCTAAAATGAAGAAGTTCTATTCATCAAAAAAATCTTCTAAGACAAAGAAAGGTCTACTTAGATGATGGAAACTAGTAAATTCTGAGTGTGCGGCATGTAATGAGTAAATCTTTTGGTTTTTGCAAAGAAAAGATTCAGAAGGGCCCTAATCTATATGACTGTAGTAAATATGAATCAAGAGAGAAGTTGTTAGGCTCAAAAAAGTCGTACTACATTTAATAGATCTTTGGATATTTCCGGTATCTATCTATTTTTAAGATGGCCTAGTGATCTTACTGTGAGAAGTTTTCTCCAACTTCTTTTGATTTTTGCTATTTATAGTGCATTTAAGTACAAGGTGTCCTCTTCTGGACAAGTTTCTGAAGGCTTTGGGGATATTTTTATTTGAATAATGAATCACAATTATGGAACCTTTAGAAAGATGACAAGAAAATAGTTTGTTTTGAGGGGGCCAAAGGGTATGGGGAGACTCCTAAAGGAAATACAGCTCTTCACAACTGGAACTGCGTGAAGAAACTTTAAATGAGCCCCAGTCCTTACCTGTGGTTCTGGAGGGGGTGATCTCCTGGGCAGTCAGTCCAAAGGATGTGTCCAAATGTCTATAGAGGAGCAAGCTGTAATGGAACAACACAAATTTTTTCTCTTAGTAGTATTTGCTGCTTATAGGAATTATACCTTTGTAACCTTAGCAAAATTACAGCACTTTTGGAGACTACCAGCTAAAACTGGATCAGTCAGTAGCTAAGACCACAGCCATATTAATAAATGGTTAGATACATCCAAAACTATTCCCTGGCCATTCCACTCTGAAATGTCAATATCCATAGTATGAAACTTTGTTGCCCTCTGAAAGAGAGTGACTGTGCATGGTCCCTTGTGTGTGCTGACTCCTGCACTGTGTCCTGAAATTTGGGGAAGTGTCGGTTGTGTCAGGCAGATAAGGTACCCCAGCGTGTCCAAAAATTCCAAGTGGGAGTTTCACAGCAGCAGAATTTCCTGTTGTGTTTAAACAAAAAGATATAAATCCTCTGTGGTTTCCAATTGCTTCATTTGTATCAATTATCTTACAGAAATTAAATTTTCTAGGGGATATTTATGTGATAAAACCAGAATTCTGTTAAATGGTTAAACAAACTTTGCAATACCCTTGGCCTGTCAGCTCAAAACATGCCATGGTTCTTTGGAGAGGACTAGAAGCCTTACCAGAATTTGTTCCAAAAGGCCTGTTTCTGTACCAACCCATTTTTCTTTGATTTAGGTCACTGGGGAAGAGAAGGATTCCACCTCCATATTTCCCATTTGAATGCCTACAGTCATCTTCTATCCATCATGACACATTTCAAGGGAGAAGTTAGAAATCTCTCAGCTTTCAAGGACTGACTGACAGGGTAATGAATAAAAACACCTCAAGTTTATCAGGCCAAAAGCAATGCCAGACAAACTGCAGAAGCTACAATATTTTTTGATATTTTATTGACTGTCATGTCAGGCAGGGAAGCGATCTAAAACTTAGTGTAACACTTACTAAGCTATCTTGAGACTCAATCTCTTTTCTTGATAGAGAGATAATAGGGGGTGAAGGTGTTTGTGCTTATTTCCTGATTTGTTTGTACGGCACTGATCTTTTGATGGGATCCTTGCAGACGGTAACGGGGTCACTAAGGATCCTTGCTCCACACAGCAGCATCTAAGTCAGGGTGTGAAAGGCTGGCATGCTTCAAGAGGCTCTGGGAATGGGTCAAGGCTGATATTTATCAAAAACACTGGTGAATTTGGAAAACCCTCCTAATTCAGTTCTTCCAGCTTTGCAACACCTTCGATGGCATTTGTTTTGATATTACTGAACACTCACCTTTTGAAAGTCAGATCCCACTTCTACAACCGAGCTCTGATGCTTGAAACCACTGCCAATTTTTGAAAATAGCTAAACACATTAATGTATTGTTTAGTACAAGAGACTGTGGTTTTTGAATAGCTCTAACACTATGGCAATGAAAAGAAGTCATGAGAGAATTCAGATTAGTGTCTTTTTCTTCTCATGACTTTTTTCTCCTCATTCATACTTTGAAAGGTTTTGAGTAATGGATTTTTTTTTTTTTTGAAGAAAAGGACCTTAGTGTAACAGAGGAAGTATCATGGACCTTTTTGTTTAATCAAGGGTGGTTTGTGTGCCATCATCACCATGATTTTTCTGTAAAGCAGGAAAGATCGATACTCTACTACCACCATTCTCTCCATACTGTCTCCATGACATTTATTTTCTTGCAACCTGGCACAAGAAGAAAGGGACTGAGATCAATTTGTTTGACCTACACAGATAACAAGTGAAGGCGCTCAGGAAAATGGAATTAAATTACGTAAAATTACATAGTATATATGCATGTATATGTAAACATACATGAAATATATATAAGGAAATATTTTCAATACGACTTGCAGATTTCCTAGCAAAGCATCACTCTATTTAAATAGTGGCTCTTACAGATTCAAGTCTTCCACAGGCCAGTTGTTCACCCCTTTCCATCAGTGAAAGATTTCTCAGTCCAAAAGGACTCAATTCAATGAATAAGGATACTTGGTGCAGGTTTCCAAGAGTACTTTCCAGCATCCAAATTTCCGTCCCCACCCAAAGGCAGGAAACCACCTGCCGTAACAGAACTGTTTCTGTCTTTGCAACTATCAATTATTTTCAAACCTTGCTAACCTTAGTGCTGACTTTTAAGAAGCTTGGATAATTTTGAGAGCATAATGAGGCTGTAATATTATAATTGAGATTATAAACTCATAATTTTGAGACCATAATTGTTATAGTTTGACCTGAGGCATAAAACTGGCTGAAGAATTTCATGAAGTGGCTCCTGAATCAAATTCATCATTTCTACTGTAGAAACAGAGCCCAAGGTGACGGTTTGTGCTGCATAAAAACATACAGAATGTGCTAATGTGAGAAATACCTAGAGCATCCTTTTTGTTCACCATCCCATCCTTTCCAAATCCCCAAACGAGGTTTGCTGTTCCCATGGGCAGTGTGCCATGGCGTTGCCCACAGCCCTGGCATCCATCAGTGCTGATGGAAGGACTCGTGGCACCCTGGTTCTGTTTCATTCCAGCCTGTGTGCCCAAATTTTCCTTGCATAGTGATAAGAATGTGCTCAGGGTATGCGCTTGGTAATGCCTTTGTGTCCTGCTGATAGATTTACCTGGTAGCTTAATTGCCTCATTATAGATACTCAAGGTTGGAAAAAGCTGATGCTACGATTTTACTACTTTCGTAATAAATATTACCCACCTAATTTTTTATTTCTTTTCCTCACAAACAGATTTTCTACTTGCAGGTTTTTGCCCTTGGGAAATAATAATAATAAAACCAAAAACCTTGCTGTTTTTCATATTCTCTTGCTTTTCTTTTCAGCAGGGGAATGGGAAGGAAGGAAGGAAGAGCTGCAGATAGTTCATATTTTCTTGCTTTATTCACCTATCTTTAACAATGTTATTTTCTCTTTTAAATTGCTTAGTACAGAACCACAATGTAACTAAAATAAAATAATTCTTTTATCTTCCTCTGCACAAACCTTGCAGCTATGTGTAAAGGAATCTAGGTAGATAGCTACCCTAAAAAAAAAAAACCCTGAAAAAACCTTCACACGATTTCTCCCAAGGCTACTTTTAGCTTAGAGTTTGAGAATTTCTATATGAAAAAAAGGTTGACAGTATAAAAGAGGGGATTTTTTTAGTGTTATTTAATAATGTCTTCCAGTGTCATAATTTGAAACACCTTTCTTCCCTTAGGCATAACATCTTCTCTGAAACATTGCTGAAGAGAGGTTTCTTTTTTCTTCTAAAACTTAGAGTGGAATCAAAACTATTGATGAAGTCTAGAAACTTATAAAAGGCAGTATAGTAATTACTGTGCTGCCTTTTTTCTTCCCTTCAGTACTTGGTAGCACTTTAGCTCTGGGAAGAAAACACTTTGACATGATCAATATCCTAATGCATTTCCTGCCTTATGAAACTGGCAAAAGACCTTGTCTGATTTGACCCATTACAACTGAGTGCTTCTCCCTCCACCTCCACCCTTCACCCTAACTTCTTAATTCAGCTGTTTTCCTTCCAGTGGTGCTTGGAATGGATCATTTGGTGACCAGTGACATCAGTGGAACTTCATCCCCTTTCTTTTACCATCTGGACAACTGCCCATTTGTATAATACGAGTCACAAAGAAACCATATTGTACTCAAATGCAACCAACAACATAAACTGAAATCTAAACCTATAACTTGCAACATTTTAAGAAAAAAAAATTATTTTAAAAAATATTTATTAAAAATAATATTTTACCCTGCTCGTCATTAATTTTCAGTAATATCTGAGCAACTGTACACAGTGAACAGTCTCAGCTGTTTCTGTCAGAAGATGAGAAATACAGAAAACTCCCCAGGAAATCAATCTTCCTTGAATAACTGAGATGGAATTTTTAATGTCATGTAAGAAGGATTCCTCAATTTTGGCTGCAATAGTGCAAAGTGTAAACTGTAATGAGCTTGCTGTAAGTGTTCTGTCACTTACATCTACTTGAGAATACTAAAACCCAGACAAACTTTATTCATCTGAGAAGCTGTGTGAATGCCTGAAAAGGTAGTTTAATTATGTGGTTATGTTACTCCTAATGGGCATGTTTTCATATCTGATGTTAGTCCAAGAATATCTGCAGAGGACAGACCCAATCAATGTAACTGATCTCACAAAGAGGTCTTCATCTGTTTGTTTCTTCCCAGCTTTTCCAACTTCCATGTGATTTATCTCAGCTGAAATCTTTAAACTTTGTTTCCCAGTCCATGAGTTGATTCCCTTAAACTAATAATAAATACTATAAGACTGAGATTCTACTGAAATTTATTTCAGTTCAGGATCTTTAGTCAAAGCCTTTTTAACAGGAGTATATGGCTGTGTGATAGAAAACCAGTCTAGATACAAATCCTCTTTTTCCATATACAGCTAACAGCAGTAACATATTTGTGACATTGACTGTTGATAGCAATCTGTAGGGAAACTGGGAAAATTAACAGCTGAAACAGGAAAATGATGGTATTTTAGTGTGTCTGTATATGAGCAGAGTGAGAGGGGTTTTTTTGTGGGAGTAGCATCAGGAAAGCAAATGCACATCCGGAAGCTATGGTCCCTTTGTGCTTGACCCTAAATGGTTCCAAAGTCTGGGATCAGTCAGAGGTTCTCTTTGGAATAAAACTAGCCAGAAGTGTCAAGCAGCATACTGTAAATGGCTTTGGGAAAGGCAGGTTCTGCCTGACCAACCTGATCTCTGATGCCCGGGTGACCTGCCCTGGTGGATGGGGGACAGGCTGTGGATGTGTCTGCCTGAACTCCAGCAAAGCCTTTGACACCATCTCCCACGGCATCTCCTGGAAAAGCTGCAGCCCAGGGCCTGGACATGTTCACTCTTCTCTGGGTTAGGAACTGGCTGATGGCCAGAGAGTGGTGGGGGATGGTGCCACATCCAGCTGGGAGCTGGTCACTGTGGTGTCCCCAGGGATCAGTGCTGGGGACAGCCCTGCTTAATATCGTTATCGGTGATCTGGACGGGGGGATCCAGTCTACCCATAGCAAGTTTGCAGATGATACCAGGCTGGGTGGGAGTGTGGATCTGCTGGAGGGCAGAAAAGCTCTGCGGAGGGATCTGGACAGGCTGAATCCATGGGCTGAGGCCAGCGGTGTGAGGGGCAACAAGGGGAAGTGCCAGGTCCTGCCCTTGGGTCACACCAACCCCTGCAGCTCCAGGCTGGGCAGAGGGACTGGAAAGTGTCCTTTGGGAAAGGCCCTGGAGGTGCTGGTGCCAGCGGCTGGACGTGAGCCCGGGGGTGCCCCCGTGGGCAAGAGGCCAATGGCCCCTGGGCTGTCCCAGCCACGGTGTGACACAGCCCCAGGGCCGTGATTCTTCCCCTGTACTCAGCGCTGGAGAGGCCACACCATGAGCGCCATGTTCAGTTCTGGGTCTCTCAATTCAGGAAGGGCATTGAGGGGCTGGAACATGTACAGAGAAGGGGAACAAAGGTGGGGAAGGAGAAGAAGTCCTGCAAGGAACAGCTAAGGGAGCTGAGGGGTCTCAGCCTGGAGAAAAGGAGGTTCAGGGGGGACCTTCTGGCTCTGCACAACTCCCTGACAGGAGGCGCAGCCAGGTGGAGGCTGGGCTCTGTTCCCAGGGATGAGGACATAGTCTTAAGCTGTGCCAGGGAAGATTTAGGTAGAACATTAGGAAGAATTTCTTCAAAGAATGGCTGATTGGGCATTGGAATGGGCTGCTCGGAGAGGTGGTGGAGTTACTGTCCCTGGAGGTGTTTAAGGAAAGACTGGAGGACGTGGCACTCAGTGCCATGATCTGGTTGACATGGTGGATTTGATGATCTCAGAGGTCTTTTCCAACCTAATTGATTCTGATATAAATAATTTAAATTACATAAATATGTGTAATGATGTAAGTGATCCAATATGGACAGAATGGTATCGTTATATGAGAATGGTCCATGAGTTTTCTCAATTTATAAACACCTTGTTGAAACTTGGATGTGAATTTCTTCCTTATGGATACTAATGCACATCTTGCTGCTCATTCAGGAATTCAAAGTATTCCACAGCGCTAGTCTCTGAAAACTTGCTTCATAGGGATTGTTAATCGATTTAAATTCTCATAATTATGGAGGAAAATAATACGATGAATTACAGGGATTTAGAGCTAAAAATCGACGCAGTTAGAGTTTCTCTTAAAAAGAGGCAATACTGTGGTATGAATAAGCATAGCCTTTTCATGAAGCTTC
Source organism: Rhagologus leucostigma (assembly GCA_013397725.1). Lineage (NCBI taxonomy): Eukaryota > Metazoa > Chordata > Aves > Passeriformes > Rhagologus > Rhagologus leucostigma. Next base: position 45,521 of record VZTD01000487.1, read on the forward strand.
TAGGAAAAGGAGATGAAACAGATGAGAACTTCTGCTACCTGCAAAGTTAACAAGAAGACTGGAGCACTTTGAAAGTCTATTCTTGCAAAATGTCTTCTAAAAAAGAAGTGTGGTCTTTTATTCCAATCAGCAGTGATCTTGTCAGGAATATCAACTACCACATCCCAGCTGAGGATTTACATCCCTGAAAGGAGCTGTGACCTGGAAAAGGGAGCTTTGGAGCCGTAAGTTGGCCTTTTGGCTTTCACAGAGAAGTCAGAGCCTGTCACTGACTCAACAGCAGCAGCTGGCAGTGCTGGGGCATCAGGGACCTGGGAGAGGCCCACATCACTGTGGAGGTTTCTGTCAGCTTGGCAGATTTGGAAAAGTAAAATGATGGAGGCTGCCAATGAATCCCATTAACCCATTAATCTTGTCTTAATCTTTTCCTTTTTTTTTTGTTTGTTGGTAGGGGGTTCCCTCCCCCCTCTCCAGTAAATACAGAAAATTTGCATTTGCTGCTGATGCATTATTGAGTTTCACATCCTGTTCAGCATCTTTATAAACTGCAAACAAGACATAATGGTCAACCAGCTATGCCTCATGTGATGACACAGTCAATAATGCTAAACAGTGGCTGAATAAACCCTCTGCATTAATCTTGAAATAATTCACCAGAGAAGAACATCATTATTATCCCAAAAAGAACAAAAAAAAAAGAAAATGAAAAGAAAAAATCTTCAAATTCACCCTAGGATCAAGAAAGATTGGTCTTTTGTTCAAGGCTTACTGATAAAGCTTTTTAAATGTTCCCCTTGTGATTTATAAAACCTGACAGCCAGATTTTACTCAGAGATTTAAAAAAACCAAATGTTGCATAGACTAGGATAGACAGCAGGTTTACCCAGCAAGGACTTCTGTAGATCACAGGCCCTTAAAAATGGAGTGAGGCTATCCCTGTGGTCAGCTCAGAGAGCAAAGACTGGTCAGCGTGGTGTGGCAGAGCATGGCATGGCACAGTGTCACGAGGGTTTCTGTACACAAAATAAGCTAGGACTGGCATATAGTAAAATAACAATATCTCTTCAAAGAAAGATAAAACTATTACCCATGAAATACAAAAATCCAGTGGCTGTGCTTTATTATAAACCCATGACACATCCAGGCACGCGTGTATTTTCCTAAAATACTTAAATAAGACTTCATGCCCTTCCACAATGTGTTCAGAGATTGGCTTTTGCTTTGATTTGCACTGAAATGTGACAAACTTTGTTCGCTATGCAGTTCTGCTTCCTATTGCAAATAATTGTCACTTTGGTAACTCTAGCGAGTGATTAAGGCTGAGACTGGGCTCTGTTTTACCTATTTTTCTCATATTTGCCAGTAGAGCTGCCTCATTTTCACACAAAAATGTCAGCTGTTTTGCTTTGTTATCCAAAATGGCTCTATGACAGTTTTGTTGCACTTGTTTTAGCCACTGCAGCTGGAATTATGGAAACAGACAATGCATTAGCAAATAACTAAAACCCTGCAATTTTCTGCCTCATTACAGAATCAGAAATGATAAGGAACCACTATTTACGTTGTATGCCATCAGAACTCTGCAATCAGACAGAAGCTGGTAGACGATATTTAGCCTTTGCATTAAAAACCACAATTTCTCATAAAATCAGATTCCAAGCTGAAAGTTGTCCTTCAGCAAACAGTTGGAAAGCAAACAAGCAAAACAGAAAAAAAATGCACAAAAGTTATTTCCATTATAAAGATTCACAATGCTTGCTTGGAAGAGAATACAATCAATTAATTTCTTTAGGTTAAAAAATTTAACTTATAGTGCACAGGATCTGGACAGAAAGATATTTTGATTTTTGCGCAGAGAAAATGTCTGGGACATATCTTCTGTTCCATAGTGGGGAACTGAGGCGAAAAGAAGCTGCACAAAGGGCCACAAAAGGCTACTCCCAAGGTCAAAGGGAGAATTACTTTGGGAACTGAAATGTAGCTATGACACTACTTTTTGAGGGGGCAAAGAAAGCAGGTTTTTTTCTCTCGTTAAACTCAGTGGGAGAGATCTCAGGACTTTCAAGTTTCGGAGGTATTCTAGACACACAAGACCATCCAGTGTGCCCTCATGAGGCCAACAGATGCGACACAGCACCTGCTGGTCTTCTGGCTTTTGAAGCAGCAGCTGCAGACTGGGCAGAGCTGTCTAAAAATGGTGCCTGAAAAGGAAGTGGCCTTTTCTTCAAAAGGTAGTGGCCTTTTCTTCAAAGAGACATGGACTGTTTTTTAGGGGAGGGATCCAGGACCGGGTTCAATGCCAACAGAAATGTGTAGGAAAAAGAAATAAATGAAACTTGGAAGCCTTTTTATTCCTTTCCCAGTGTTGAAGGCAGTAAAAGGCAGTTTCTTGCTCAAAGGAATGGTGATGTGTGTGCAACCAGGATATGATCCTTGGAGAGATCAGTCCAACCCTTTGCGCCTGTATTCACAAACATTTTAAATACAAGGGGTAGATTTTTCTGCTGGGATTAAGTTTTTGACCTTCTGTCTTTTTCATGTGTCCCTTTTTCCTTTTTTTTTTGCCTGTTGTTTGTTCTGTGGGTTTTTTTTTCCTTTTTTACTCAATTACTTAGTTTCCTATAAAGCATTTGCTGCTTGCTTCTGAAGCAGAGTAGAGCAGAGCTGGACCCATTTCACATGAGTCCTACTATGGATTTTACTAGATAAGATTTCTTCTCCCTCTCTTTTCCCTGAGTTTGCCAGTGTCATCTGAAAACACCTCACAAATCCATAATACCTCTTCTTGCCTGAGGTTCCTCAGCCAGAGATAATGTCAAAAACAAAAATCTGTCCTTAGTGCAGAAGGCAAAGAAGCAACAGAGGCAACAAGAGAGTCTCTGGCCGATCATGTATCAGACTGTGCAGTGCACCAGAAAATATAGCATATTATTTAATTTACATCACTTTAACTTCACAGTAGGGTTTAATGGTCAATGTTAACAACTTTAAGAGTCTGATTTTGCTTATTGCTCATATAGGAATAACCAGATATTCTAAAAAACCCCCACATATAAACAAACTGTGAGGTTATCCTGGGCTTTTATTAAAGGGCAGAAACACAGACCATACCTTTTCTGGCTGACAAGAGATCGCTCATTCCCACTGGGTATCTTTTACAGTGTCATAAATCCTCCATCTGGCATTTCATTCACTTCATTGTTCAAATATTTGCTATCTGCTGATGCATTGAATTTTCTTTGCTTTGCTAATATCTATTAATTTGTGAACTTATTTTCTAGATAGTGTAGCAGAAGAAGGCCCCTGCTGTCATAGGACTCAACCACTTCTTATCTGAGAAAAAACAAACCCACATATTCTCTTCTCCTTTAGAAATTATTTAATTTGAACACTGAGCATTTTCTGAATAAACCTGTTTTTTCAACACTGGACTTTGGGTCTGGGAACATGATTTCCACAGACTCATCAAGGAATTCTCACTGTCCCTAAACTGCCTGAAATACTTCATAAGAGCCACGAACACTGACCTTGGGAGGGGTGCCATGAAAGATGTTGGACATGTAATTTATTTTCTCCATGTTCTTAAACTCTGCTCCATGTTGTCCAGATTTATAGGTGGTAGGGACGTGCCTACCTAATAAAGCCATTATTCTGAAATAAGTTCATAAGATGTCTATCCAAACGTGTGCAAATGACTCTGGAGAAGGATTGTGTCTGTCTAAGGCTCTGGCACTTTCCCCCGTTCAGCAGAAGCTCTTGGACTGTTTTACCTGAGAGATTAAATGCAAGTGTGAAAAAACCAGTTTTCTCAGTCTGGAGAAATCACAGCTGCAGTTTTACTGTTCTGGCACATCAGGATCAGACCAGATAAAAGAATAATCAGTGACACTGCCACCACCACCTACTTTGGCTCACTTTTGTTCGGGAGACGGAAATCCTATTGTCACCCTCACTGTTCTGAGCTACCTTTTCCTCCCTGAGTTTACCTCTCTTTTCTTTCTTCTTTTGTCCTCAAAACTGCATTAAGGAGCACATTTTCTGTCTCAATTCTGTAAGTCCCAGGGAAGGGGTGGAGTACTCCTCCCTGGAGGTGTTCAAGGAATGACTGGTCACACACACAATGTGTCAGTGTCAGAGTCACGTTTTCACTTTTTTACTATTTTTTTTTTAAATTTTGATTCCTTTTATTTAATCCCTAACGTTTTCTTTAGGTTTTTTTAATTATCTTTGAGGAAGTGTGATCTAACAGTCTAGAAGTCAGCTAAGTGACAGAAGTTGTTCTGCAAAGGTTTTAGCTTTTAAAAAGGAGATACAATTAAATAAACAACTTTTTCAGTGTTTTAGTTTTTTGAGTTCTTAAGCTGTTCTTTTTTTTTTTTTCCTTCCTTATCTGTAACAGGAAGTCAAAAGGCTTTTGCAATGGGAAGAAACTTAAAGCAATCACAAACTAGGAATATCCTGGAGAGGATTTTAAGAAGTCTTACAGTCTCATCTGTCTTGAATCTGTCGTACTACATGACCCATGGCTTTTTGTCCCCTCCTTGCTCAGCTGGGCAGAGGCCTTTTACAAACACACAGACCTTTGTTACCTCAAAGCCGTAGAATTTGCTTCACCATTGTGTGGTATAACACCGAATAAGTTTTTAATTAACACTTTGACCTCACTGAAGCCCAAATTCTCCTTGCCAGCCTAAAGAAAATTGTGCTTTATAACAAACTTAAGCCTTTCTATTTGATGCAATGTGGTGAAAAAAACCAGTTTGCTTCAGGAACACTGGAAACATCATTTAAATTGAAAATGTCACACCAGAACATCCAGCATTACCATGTCAAGTCTCTTCATATTTTTTTTCTTTCCACAGTGAACATTAATATTATAATCTTTATCCTGGATTCTGAGATTCCCCATAGTATGGAAATTCAGATTTGTGAGAGGGATAATAATAATTTTTTTCTATATTTGTTTTTTCTGCCTTCTCTGCTTTGGTTGGGCTCTCTTTGAGGCAGAGGCTATCTCTTATTAGACGAATTAATTGCAAATAATAAAATAACTGCATGTAAATTTGTTCCACTGGTGCTTAACTATTAATGTGCAAAACAGTACTTGTAAAATAAGTATTTTAAAAATGTGAATTTTTTTTTTTTCCACATAGGAAGGAATTCCTGAGAAGATTGTAATATATATGAAGAATTAATTTGGGGAAAATTTTCCATTCAGTGATTTGTAAGTATTCTACAGTCTCTATACTCTTTATTGAAAACCCTTGCAAATGGATTTATAACTGGGGGCTAAAAGTGACTCCCAATCCATTCCCATATTAGCTGGGGAATATTAGTATACATATATTGCAAAATGATGCCAAAACCATAAAGGAAGAGAAACAAAACTCTTTCTTCCAGATCAGATTTTTGAGCAAGCTTTGAATAATCACTTGAATGTTTGGACATCCCTCCGAAGCAAAGATTTTCTGATGTTTATGCCTCATTAATCGCAATCTAGAAATTGGAGCACTTTGTGCTATCTGCAAAAAATATTTCAATTCTTTTCATATGGTTTTCCCCAACTCTTCTGCAACACTGTCAGTTCTGAAGGAGGTGAAACAGGAAAAATAGATATGAATTAAATTAAGTTTTGGTCCCTAGTTATTCCCTGAAATGCCATGCAAGCGTACATATGTATATATCTATATGCTTATATTTACATACATATTTTATTTTGTGTGTCTGCACATATATATAAATTCATGCATAAATTAATTTTTTTATTCTTGCAAAGAAAATGATTTCTCTGCAAACATGGATTTCTTCCGTGCCATAGGATGGAGTCACCACCTCTAAATCTGAATGAAAAGTTCACTCCCAGCACAGTGTCTGTTTAGGCATTTTTGAACCCAGCCATCATCTGTGTCTAAACTAGGATGGACAGGAGCCATGTCTGCCATCTGGCCGCCACTCTGAGGGCTCTGTGTAACAAGCTGGTGGTGCCAGACCCCTTTCTTGCAGGCAGATGTGCACCTTCCACTGACGTTCATGGTTGGCATCGGCCACCAGCCACAGCAGACAGGTCAATCACAGAGCTGGCGTGAGGATTGGGATGTTCTCCGAGCCATAGAGGTGTGCCCTCATGGTTTTCTGCACTGGGGAGCAGGTTTAGAGAGGGTGGGATGTTGTGCTAACACAGGAACATTAGAGTATGTCACTGTGGAGTCAACAAAAGGTGTCTGGTTGGCTTCAGGTTTCACCCCACATTTTATGTGACAAAGAGTTGTCAAATATTGCAAATTCGGCACCACTCATCTGGCTGCTGGACTAAATTTATCTCACTCTTCCCATTTCCTTGTCAGTTTACTGAGCATCACGGACCTGCCTAAGGGATAACCATGAACAGATAGAAGGAGAGTGTGGTAGGGCTTGGCAGTCGTGTGCATCGCTTTCTGACTTCCCATTGCAAGTTTTCATGATCTCATTTCCTTATGGCAGTGATTTGCTTCCAAAACCTCATTTCCAGGCTGTGTAGGGTTCTCAAGGATTACACACTTTTTTTTCCCTTTTCTTACTTCTTCTTTTCCCCTCTGGATCCAAGCTCATCGTACATGTCTAGGAAGGATGAGGGTAGGGAACTGAGCATGTAATTGCCACACACTGTAATCAGGGTATTAAAATTCAGTACTGTAAACTTGTGGTTCTTCAGCACAAGCTGCTGTAGTGCAGACATTCAGCTTTAGTTCGGGCAAGAATCTGCCTGTCACAGGGGCACTCACAGCACTTTGCAGGACTGATGGATATCCTGGACCAAATCCGTGCTGCACACTGGAACATGAGGAAGAGATACCTAAACAAACAGTATATCCTTATACACACAAGAATAAAACACCTCACCTGAGACTGTGTGTTGTAATTGTGTAAAACATGATGTATTCTGAGTGATCAGGGATGACAGGCACTGGACTGAAAGACCTGTAGTGTCTCGGAACACTGTTAGTGCACAGTGGTGTTACGTGGTACATATGTAAAGATGATACATGGATTCAGAGATCTCAAACTTTGGCCCTTTCAATCTAGGAGTGAAAAGAAGTAGTCTGTGCATTTAATTCAACTCAGGCAAACCACGGAAAAGCTGAGCATGCTGCTGCATACACTCTTTCCTTAGGAGAAAGAGTAGGGATGTACAAGTATGACAAGTTACTCCTGGGAACAAACTCCCAGAAAGTTCTGCAAGGCAAAGCAAAGCCAAGGTACCAGCAAGTGTGGAATAAAAATAATAATAAAAAATACATAAAATTGAGACAGTCACTGCTGGATGGAAAGTGAGAAGGAATTCTCTAAGTGCTGACGAACACAATCAGATAAGAAGGTTATTGCGAGCCAAATAAGTGAGATGGGTACTTACATAAGGTAGCTATCGGCTCCCTTTCAGATTAAAAAAAAAAAAA
>VZTD01000487.1:60388-85594 GCA_013397725.1 Rhagologus leucostigma
TTTTTTTTTTTTTTAGCCAATATAGATTCACCAAGAGGAAAACTAGATTATCTCCCAGGTCCACTCCAAGGACCAACACCCAGTTCCTCATCAGGGACAACCTCATGGTGGCACCTGTGCTGGAGATGGATAAATAGGAGCGTGGTATCTACCAAGGTGTTAAAAATTCTCTGTAAAAGTGATTTTTAACTGGAATTCATGTTGAATGGAGGAAAAAGACAGATCTACTAGCTCTGCTTAACTTTGAAAATTTTGAGTAGATATATTTGTTTGGAAAGTGGTCTCCATAGCCTTTATATATTTTCAGTAAAGAGAAAGAACTCACAGTACAACTCAGAGACCTTACATTAGACTTTTAGCCATTAGACCCATCATTTATCTGTGAAGCCTGTGGCTACTAGACACCTAACACAAGCTCGTAAAGCGGTTGTCCAGAATTTCATGCTGCAAATTTTCATTATACTTTCTTAGCTAAGATTATAATTTCCAATGTATCCGTTGATTTTTATATAATTTTAAAGTTTGATGATGGCCTAAGATACACTAGGTATTGTACCAAAAAATGACCCCCATGGGGATTTATAAGGCCAAATCTAAGTGACTTCAGACACTGGAAAGTATGAGAATTGCTTTGATTTGCGGGCTTTGTAAATGGAGAAAGCCAGAGAGAATGTAATTTAGACTTTAGTGATAGATCAAAAGGGTGCTGTGAACATGCCTCTCATAGTTAATGATGATAAAGAATTCAGGGAAATGTTCGCATCATCCAAAGGATTTATTAGATTTCACCCAGTCTACTTTTTCATCTTCTGTAAAACTCATTTACTAAAGGCTTTAAGTGTGAAATTGCTTGTTTTCTAAATAATGGGGATACAAGATTGAACTATTCTGTATGATGTAGTATGGAAGCAAGAAATAATGCACATAAAAATAAAATAAAAAAACAAACCTATGGTAAAAATAAATAAGGTGAGGCCTCAGTGTTTTTGCAAACATAATGGGGAGCCTAATTGTCTCTCCTATTATGCAAGCATAATAGGAGAGATGGAGAGGGACTTCCCTGGAGTGACAGGACAAGAGGGAATGGCTTCAAACCGAGAGTAGGTTTAGATGAGATATTAGGAAGAAATTCTTCCTTCTGAAAGTGGCTGCCTCATCCCTGGAAATGTCCTAGGCCAGACTGGACAAGGCTTGGAGCAACCTGGGGTAGTGTAAGGTGTCGCTGCCCATGGCAAGGGGGTTGGAATGAGGTGATCTTTAAGATCCCACACTCCAAATATTTCAGCCCTCTGCGTTGGGTGAGTTCCACTGGCAGTTCTTCATTCTGGGACAGTGTGGGAATGGAAATCCAAACAAATAGGGGAAGCAAAGCTGGAGGCTTTTGTTTGTGCATTTCAGAGTGACTTTCAGCTGCTGTGTAACTTTAATTTTGAAGTGAGGCTGTAATGATCATTTCTGGGCACAGAGACCCTAGATATGAACACTTGCAGCTGCACAACAAACCAAAGTCTTTTGTTAACAATTTCTAGTAGAAAGGTGCAACTTACGTTGTTTGCAAGCACACACTCTTTGAACAGAAAAAGTTTATCCTTTACCAGCAGCTCATTAGCTACCAAAAGACCATTTCCATTAGCAAAAGCAAGGCTATTTGCACAAAACCTATTTAATTCTCACTGCTGAATCTGATGTGAGGTTAGATTTAATAAATGTCTGCAAAAAACAAAATAGTGGTCACGGAGTGCTTGACCCTTAGATACCAGGGCTCAGATTATTTTCATGCCAGTATAAGCCAGCAGAGAACTGAGACCTTCCTAGCAAGGCTGATAACCAGTTGGTGCTAATAATGATGTTTAGTCTAATTTGCCTTGGACTGAAAAGGAACCGCTCCTTTAAAGATAAAAGATGCTCCATTTGGGATAGTACCTGAATTTTTAGCTTGGGGTTTGTTTTTGGGTTTTTTTTCCCCTTAAGCTGCAGTTTTAGAAGTAGGACTTTTAACTTGTAAATTGATTATTTTCTTGCTAATTTAAAAATGTCTTCCTGTTCGTGAACTTCATAGTGCACAGCAGGATCTAGGACATGTTTTAAAATAAGTAAAATAAAAAAACTAACAACAGCAGACCTGTTTATGGCTGGGTACTAGAATTTAAAAAAATATCAACTCCAGACTTTCCAATCACCATATAACCAACCAAGTGGTATAATCATAAAACATCAAAAATAACAGTATGCTGGAGAGCCTATTGCAGTGGCAACATCTGTCTTAGTTATGTAAATGGAAGGCTATCATCAAGCATCAAGTTCTCTTTAATAAAACCTCAGACACAGCCAGTTTGTATCACTTAGACAATTGCATTTCACATATGCAAGCTGCATTTAAAAGTACACATCCTTTATGCACCAGTTGTGAACTGAGAGTTACGATGCTGGCATTCCCTGTTACGAAACATGATGGGAAGCACAAGGATTCCCTGGGGAACTTTGACAAACTGCTTCGTAATGGTGGGAGTTAGAGCTGCTTTCCCTGTCTGATGCTACTGCACATTACATTTCCAATGAGAAAAGTTATTTCAGCTGAGGTAACTGTGTACAGCTAAGCTATCACCACTGTGTGGTACCTACAATTTTGAGTAAATTTAGATTAAGAAGCTGTCATGATTCAGTAAATTCTTGGGCTGCCTTATGGCTTTGAGGAAAATATTGTGCTCTTGCACAGTTTCTGATCTCCTGCTCTCTGAACAGGTTCCTACAGAATCAGAAACATGCCCACAAAAATGGGTGGCTGCACTCTGACAGGTGGGCTACTGCTGCACACATAGTAAATTAAATGCAGCAGTGTCTGCATTTTGTGTTTTGGTAGTTAGGCAGATTCTTATCTGCTAAAAATTAGCTTTCCACCATAGATTTTGTGTTGTCTCCATAAGCCACAGCTCAACATCGTGGCTGAACGGGGAAGACAGCAGAGTTGGCCTGAGCTGCTTCCAACACCACTGCTGCTCCCCAGCTAGGCTGGGGTTTTGTGACATGTGGGACAGCAATGTGTCACCCTGCCTGAACCAACTGCACCAGCTTATGCTGAACAAGTTGATTTATTTATGAAATCCAGTGAGGAACTCAGAGTTTATGACTCGGATCCTGATGTTTCAGGATCAGGTTAAATCTGTTGTTGGACAGTCCTGACCTTCTGACAGGGTTGACTCCTCTGAAGTATGTTCCTCATTCCCCTAGGCTGCTTTTGGAACTGCTGTAAGCACCTACCCCATCACCTGCTGAGCAGTGTGACACAAACTGATGATCTGAAGCCAGGGATAAATCGCAGCCTAAAACCTCCAAGTTGTGTTTTTCCTCTTCTTTGCTTTAGCCATGAATGTTTTTCCAAATTAACCAACAGATTTTTGGTGTAACCCCCACTAACGGGTCAGTTAATTCCCCCAGTGGGTTGCTGTTTTGGTGTTTGTTTAAACATGAATGGCACTGCAACGTGAAGTCCACAGTTATGCTCTAGGGCATAACTACAACTACTACACTGTCTCTTTGAATCATGTTTTTCTGGTTGCTACACCACTGATTGCCATATTCCCTCATTTTATCTTGTTCTTATAGGTATCTTCTGCAAAATTAGGGCTATGGTTGCAGATATTCCCTCCTGCTTTTCGCTACTTCTACGTACCTGAAGACCTGGGCGATTTCTTAGCTTGGTTTTAACTTTTTACCCTTCTCTCTTGTTTCAAATATCATTGATTTAGGAAAATGTACGTACTAGGCTGGGTTATGTTATTCAACCCTGATGTAAAGAGGATTAAATGTGAGAAGAACTCCAGCATCTTCTTTCATATCAGAGGAACCCACTTATCCGCAGGTCTCCTACGGATCATTTTTGGAGCTTCCTTCTGGACTGATTCCTAGAAAGGTACCTATTCAGTTCTCCTCTCAAAATTCAAGTTGTGTTGGTAGTGTGAGCTCCTAGAGTACATCCTTAAAATTATCCTGGTTACCCATATTAAAATTCTCCCTTGAATTATACTCTCATCCCTCTTTCTGGTCCCTCTCTACTCCACTCACCACAAAAAGTCTGCATCAGCCCCTATTCAAGTTTTTAGCCTCTCCCCCTTAAAGTTATTTCATCATCTAAATTACCTAATAAGCAAAGCAAAATTATTATAATGAAAAGAAAGTAATAGACAGTCCCCACTCTGCTCTATATTCTCTTTCTGTTCAGAATTCCTGCTAATGAGCAAAACTGGTGGTTTTATATTTCTGTGACAAGACAATTTGTGACTCAGTGTTTCCTGCACTGCCTGAGCACATTTGTCATAGTCCAGAGTCCTCTACACTTAGACAGGAATGTCGGGGAAAAAGCAAGTGAATTATAGTTTGGCTTAGGTTAAGGTTAGACCTCTAAGTTGGCAGAGAGATAAGTCCTGGGTAAACTAGACAGCTGTGGTCAAAGTGGACAACTGAAGTGCCTAGGGACCTTCAAAAAAAATCTGTACAGCTCCTAGAGTTGACCTTTACAAGGCAGCAGAAGTGCTCAGGAAAATGTGAGGGGTGGATGAGGAATAGGAAAGGTGAATCTCGGAGCAGGACTAGACTGGTTAATCCACATCCTCGGCGAACACAGGGGAATTGAGTCTGTGCTGACTAAAGTGAGTTGTACCTCAGAACTGAAAGGCAGATGCAATTCCTCTTGAATTAAACAATAAAATCAGGACCTAAATAAAGGAAGAAAGAAAATCAGGTTTTGCTTTCAGGCCCAGCTTATGTGACAAAACCTGGGAAGAGTACCTGGGATATGAAATGAGGAGAGAGGCACAAAAATTCTGGCATTCTGTTAGCAATTGCTTTTTGCTGAAGAAAATCTGAAAGCAAATACATTAAGGAGCTGTACAGACCTTTAGAGCCCAGATGCTTGGGTCAAAGCATTTCAGATGAATTTAAGGAATTGTAATTACAACAACATGAGGTATTTACATATGAATATACTCCTTCAAGCAACAACAGGGAGAGAGACTAACAAATAGTACCCGTGGTGCAGAGCTGTGAATATGAGTAAGTGAGTGAATAAGAAATACTGAGCTGTTATTGATCATCAAGTCCTTCCTGGAAGGTCTGCAGATCGCTCACCCATGAAGAGATTTATTTCTCAAATATATTCATCTTAAAGAAATAGATACCTACATACAAAGAGCAGTCTGTACATGAGTTAGGTATCCAAGCTATCATTATCATCAGTGGAGATCAAGTCAATGTATAAAATGAAATACAGATGCTCAACTGGTCAAACTTAGGTGCCTACTTTGATTTTGCCCAGAATGCAATATTTAGCAATGTGTTCCTGACAGTGAACACCCTTAAGAGAAATTCTTAGGAGAATTCTTAAGAGAAAAGGCACCCATCTTGGTTCAAACCTGAGAATGAGTTAGGTAGCTGGTAATTGAGCTAATTATCCTTACACTTATCCTATCCCTATAAAAGAAAAGTTCACTGCAAGTTCAGTGCAACTACTGGAAAAAGAGTCAAATCAGTTCCATTTCCAAGGTCTGATGGTTCAGCAATGAGAGACAAGTTTAATTCTCCTCGGCAAACTGCAAGAGGAGCTCTTTGTGGTAGGAAACAGGACAAAAATGAACAGAATTTCCGACTTGACCCATTAGAAAGGTTAACTGCAAATTTACAGAGTCTGAGTTAGACTTTCTTTCACTCCACATCTTACAATTTATTTTCTTTTCTTTGCCTTTTTTTTTTTTTTTTCTTCCCACAGCTACTAGAATGCATCACTGGTGTATTCTTCAGCCAACATCTGACAACAAACCACACACTAGAGCAGCTATTTTAGGAAAACATTTAAATATTTCCGCCTGTAGCTGGAGGAAATCGGTGCTTTCGCTACATTCCTCATAGTGAGAGTTTTAGCACAGCCTCACAGCAGCACTCCAGGATGTTTTCTTTAGAGAAAACAAAATACAAAATAAAATACAGCTGTTATAAACTGTTAATTATAGTTTATAATAGTAATAATCCCAAAGAACTTGATCGTTACTGTAGTTAATGATCAGTTTGTTAGGGTTTAACTGCTTTTATTTCCATCTAGGGATACCTAATTAGCAAACCAGTCATTAAATACTAGTAATGACTAATTATTTGAGGATTAAAAGCTTAAATATAAATAAAGGCGAGATTGAGACTCTTAAAATTAATGCATTAATGTACCCCTTCCTCAGCATGAGTTGCAGGCTACATCCTTTTCTTATGACTAGCCCACTTTCTATAGTGTTTTAATTCCCTCTAAATGACTTTCTTTTTTAATAATCTCTCGAGATGCCTAATTCACATACCTATGGACCATTGTTTCAGAAGCCCAAATCTTTCCATTTAATAGAGTGCCTTCATTATTGCTAAAATTATTAATTTCTTTTCAGTGTTCAGCATGCTTTTTCAGGGTTTTTTGATCTCCTTGGGTTTCATATTCCTGGCCACATCAAGTCAAGCTGCCTTCAGTGAGCATGAGCAGTATTATTTGCTGTGTAAGTGTGCCGGTTTGGCCAAAATCTAGTAATATAGCCCCTGAGAGAAAAACCAGGTTGCAACCACCCTTCCTCCCCCACAGGGTTCAGGAAAAAAAAGGAAATTTTTCCTCGAAGGAAAGTGAAAGAGATAAAAACTCTTTATTTTAACAAACACACAGGAAAAGGAGAATGATGCTAAATAATGAATTAAAACCCCCGCTATAGAGAGAAACCTGGGAAGATTTCAGAGTCCTTCTGTAGGTGTGGTCTCTCTCCTCCTCGGAGCTGGTCGGTGAGGGCGTGGGCCCACCCCCGGGCCTCGGGGAGAAAATTCTCCTGATGTGTTCTGATGTTGTTGAAACAGTTCAGAAGAGGAGTAAAAAACCAAAGTCCCAGGAAACAAAATTCAGCTCTCTGTCTCACGCCAAGAGGGAAAAAAAAAACCAGCTGGCTGAAGAAAAAGCAAGCAGGGTGCTCCCTTCGTGCCTTTCCGCAGTCAGACAACACTGAGGAGTGCAATCTCTGTGTCCTTGAGAAGCTGCTTTGGAAAGTTCATCTGTTTTTTTTTTTTTTAAGCTCAGTTTAAAGGCACAGAAAATGCACAATATTACTTTTTGGGCATAGAGCATGATAGGGGATACACATGATAGAGTCACCCCAAGACAGTAAGATATCAAATGTACTTATGCAACTGTATCAGGATGACCAGGAAAAGCCAGCAGAAGGCAAATATAGCACGGATCAGCTGGAGCCTTTTAGTTAGTGCAGAACCAGGTGCTGTGTGTGTGGTAACAGAATGACAGTGGTAGAAAAGACAAAAGCAGAATAGGCACAGTTTGTCATAATAGAGAACCTGGATGCATATAGTCCAGCTAGGATAAATATCCATAAATATATGGGTTTATCCAGAGCACAAAATGTAGAGTGTCTGCAGGCTACTGAAGTCCTGCAGATAGAGGTTAAATGTAATTTAGGTAGGGCAAAATATGTTCGCCAGCTTGCACATCAGTTTACTTCTAAGTCGTGTCTGTTTAACCAAACCTATCTGCTTAACAAATGAACCATAGATAAACTACACAGTGCTTCCACAAGGGACCTCCCAGCCAAAGCAAAAGCAAAGCTAAATTTGGCAATCCGGGAAATTGCATCATTTGTCCTCAATCTAACTACAAAGATAATGGCAAACGACATAACCCAGCTATTTAAACATGATGGCTGAATAATCCCCAGACTAATTCATATTTTAGGAATGGTTACCAGTGCCAAGGCACTGCAGGGTGACAGCTTATATATCAACAGAAAACTATTGTGCAGGATTTGTGCAATCCTTCCTTCTTTCCCTGAATTATTCTGAAGTATTTAAGTGAGAGTCTCTTGGGAATATTTTGTGTCAAACAATAAGGTTTCCCTTCACTCTTTTTTTGATATGGTATTTGTTCAGTAAACCTCAGGACATCCTCTGTTTATAGAAATTATAATTGTTCTATTGAAGTCAGTGAATCCATAACTTCTTAATCCAGTTTTTAACCTAAACCCTATGAGAAATGCTATTGAAAAGACACATAGTTTTTTCCACATTTCTGTTCTTGAGACTTTTCATAGCAGAAGTAAAATTCACCACGTTTAATGATACAGATGAATTAAACCCAAGATCTATTTTTTCTTTATGAATCTTGAGTTAATGTTTCCAGCAGCAGCAGGTAATTTTTCAGCTGGTCAATTAGAAAACACACACAGACAAGTTTGTGCTCTTTCAGAGAGATGCTGGTTATTAAGCCTCCCTGGTTGGGTTTCATGTGGACAAATGTAGGCACAAAACTCAGATGGACTATTCTTCCAAAATACCCTTTTTTTTCTATATTGACTAGAGTGAATAATGTAAATGCACCCATATCCATAGTAGGGCCTGTATTTCTAAAATAAATTCTTTTGATGAGACATGATGAAGTAAATTTTATCTATTTTCTTTCTGTTTAAGTTTTACCAGCTCAAAGTTAATTCTGAGGTATTATTGGTGAAATGGGAGAGAAGGTATGAATACCAAATAAAAGCTATCTTTTTTTCTTTTTGGCCCTGAACTGTAGGTTTATGTTCCGTGGTAGCTTATGGAAGCTCCAGACTGCTCCAGGCATTGAAAAAGTGTCAGAAAGAGGCTTTAGTGAAATGACTCTTTGTTTACATCACAATCAGCTGGCATCACACAACCAGCATGTGTGGTGGTGACACTCGGTGAAAAATAGACAGTCACAAAACCATGCCTGCCTCTGCTGAGTCTGCTCACTCTCATGTGTGAAAATAACTAAAAAAACCCTAATTTTTCAACATTTGCAGTTATAATTGTAGGGAGTCTGGGTGCACGTGAACATTTGTGTTTTAAACAACCTTCACGAGAAGAGACTGACATTGTGCCGTCCTCCCATCTCCTGCCTGTACAGCATTAGCTGGGGGCTCAGAGAAGGAAAAAAAGATCCTTTCTTACTCTGACGGTGGGTTTGTAGCTTTCCATTCATCAGTGCTCAAAATGGAGCTTTCTTCTGGTTGTAGCAAAGAGTCAGGTTTCTAATGGAGTGCACTGCATTTGTTTCTTTCTGAGAGGTGTGTGGTACCACAGCAGTTCAGCACCATTAGCATTCACTGCTACGGGGAAGAGAGAACTCTTCTACATTCATTGATCTCTGTCTGATATGCTTAATGAAAAAATACATCGAATATGATAACACTGCCTTAAGGAACAGAGGTAATTATTCAATTTCTGTGTGTTGAGAATAACTTGCTTCCTTCGTTGGTATACATTGGAAAAGGAGAATGCTATGAGCACATTTGCTCTTTCTTTTTTCCTTTTTTATTTTCCCCCTCCCATTCTTCCCTCTTCAAATAAAATACCTTAACCACCTTCTGGTCTTCTGTGACCAGGTCATATTAAACTGTGAGGTATGAAACGAGGGAAATGTGAGCAGTAACTAATTGGGGAAGGACTCTGGGCTGCTATGGCTGCTCTGCACAATGAGGTTGGGGTGTTGGCTGCATGCTGAAAAGAAGCAGCTGTCTTTAACCCTTTCCTCCCCATCCACACAGATTCCACCAGGATTCTTTAAGTAGTTAATAATTCTCTTCAGGGTTTTGTGCATTCCACAAGTGTCCAAAGCTCTGTTAACATACCTGCTTTTGAGCACAAGCCTCAAAACCCTCTCTATGATGTGGAAATCTCTTTGCCAGCATGACCAGCACATCAAGGGAGGTGATTCTCCCTCTCTACTCTGCTCTCTTTGAAACTCCTCTCAGCAGTGCTTCATCCAGCTCTAGGAAGGATGTGGAGCTGCTGGAGCAGACCAGAGGAGGCCACGAAGTTGCTCAGAGGGCTGGAGTCCTTCTGCTCTGGAGACAGGCTGGAAGAGCTGGGGGTGTTCACCTGGAGAAGGCTCTGGGAAGATCTCAGAGCAGCTTCCAGTGCCTAAAAGAGCTCCAGGAGAGCTGGAGACAGACTTGGGACAAGGGATGGAGGGACAGAACAAGGCAGAAGGGCTTCAAACCAATGGGGTTCAATTAGATGCTCAAAAGGAATTATTTTCTGTGAGGGTGGTGAGGTCCTGGCACGAGTTGACCAGGGAAGCTGTGGATGCCCCATCCAGGATGATGGGGTTGGATGGGGCTTTGAGAAACCTGATCTAGGGGAAGGTGATCCTACCCACGGAACTTGATGGTTTCTAAATACTCTTCCAACACAAACTATTGTATGACTGCATGATTCTGTGGTTGGCAACACTTGCTATGGAAAAACACAACACAAAACATGAGTGGCTGGAACAGTGGTAAGAACTGAGTTTCTCTTGTCCTCCCCAAAGATGGCTTTGTCTCCATTCTTGATTTATATGATAAACTTTGGAGTTTGAAGTATACCAGAGCCACACAGGACAGCTCAGTTGAAATGCAAACCAGAGAAGCGATTTGCCAGATCTTGTCATAAAAAATTTTCTGCTAGGATCATTCTTTATTTCTGACTTCATGTAGTGCTGAGGTGAGATTTCCTTTACAAGACTGAAATCTCCTTAAGGGAGATCATCTTTAGCAACAACTGCAGAGCGTGTTCCTGTCCCTGCACATATGCTTGGGAACTTGGATTTATTATCAGAACTTGAGACTGATGTGGGCTGAGAAGCGAGGAAGCCATGGGTGGGTGTTTCCTTTAGAATGGTCAGCTACAGACATGACCCGAACAAGTCCTATTTTTTCTCAAGTGTCCTTTACTACCCAGAACACAAATGACAGATATTAAAGGATACGTGATGTATATCCCTGTTTGTCTATCCTTAGAAACACAGTTTTGTATTCAGTTCTTGTTTTCAGTCACAAATGGGCAGATTCAGCAAAGCTTCAGACTAGCTCCACTCAGTGCAAAGGCCACCCACTTGCCTTGTGTATAATGGACTAAAATGGGAACCTACAATCATCACCTCAGCTTTAAGGACACACAGTCTTCCTAGGCTGAGGACAAAACCATCAGGCTTCATCTCTGGAAGAACACAGAGCAGTGGAATGCATGATCCCTGGGTATCTGGTAAAGAAAAATTGCAGCACTAAAATGACTCAGGTCACCAGTTAGAAGTCCATAAGCCCTGCTGATAACACGTATGAGGATTATAAAGTGAACAAGGAAGTCGAGTTGGTCATGAGATGACAAAGAAACAGGAAGGAGTGAGACAGACAGAAAGTGAGGTTAAAAAACTGAGCTAAACAATGAAAAAAAGAGTTAATGCAGAGGGACAAAAGAAACAGACAAGTCATCATTACCGAGGACGGAAAATAGAAATATAAGAAAGAAGCCTTGAAGTTTCAAACTCATTCTAATAAACATCTTCTTTATGTGGGTGCAATTTGAGCCCCATTCTCTTCTTTAGCAGTCTCAGTTTGAAGTATAAATCAAACCTGTCCTGTACGGATGTGTCTCTGAGCTCAGAGAAGTACAGACACAGAAGGAAGAGTTGCCAAATCTGAGAAAGACGGTGTTATATATGGAAACTCCTCCTCCAAGAGACCCTTTCGGAAAATTTGACCAGCCAGGACAAAGTCAAAAAAGAGGCCCAAAGAGTTTTAGGGACATTATTTAGCAATTCATCCACCCTCCTGCCAAGCAGACACAAAATGCCATGTCCTATTTACCACTCGTGCTGCTCGAGACCCAGAGCAGTATGAGTTTTGTCAGCCTGAGTGTTTGTACCAGGAGCAGGTCATTTTCTTTCAAAACCCTGACTGGTTTTCATGACCAGGCTGGGTGGGCCTCTGAGTGATCTGGACTAGTGAGAGGTGTCCTTGCCTATGGCAGGGGGTTGGAACTAAATGATCTGTAAGGTCCCTTCCAACCTAAACAATTCTGTGGTTCTGTGCTTCATGATTCCAACCACACAGGAGAGTTGGGCCTGTTTGGCATGGAGAAGAGACAGCTGAGAGGGGACCTCATCAATGTTTACAGCTATCTGCAGGGAGGGCTCCGAGCAGGGCCCAGGCTCTGCTCCGGGGGCCCAGCAATGGCACCAGAGGAACGGGCAGGAACTGATGCCCAGGAAGTTCCACCTGGCCATCAGGAAGAACTTCTGTCCTGGGCAGTGACCGAGCACTGAACAGATTGTCCAGAGAGGGTGTGGAGTCTCTGGACACAGTCCTGTGCCCTGTGCTCTGGGATGGCCCTGCTGGAGCAGGGAGCTGGGACCAGATGGCCCCACTGTGGTGCCTCCCAATCTTAACCACTCTGGGTGGCTCTGTATGGGATTTGCCAAGGCGCTGTCTCAAAGACCACACATCAAGCTTGGCCGTTCGTCCTGACAACAAACAGGAGCAGCCGCACACTCGGAAGATGTGATAAATATTTTTTAGTGCCCCATTACTGCGTAGCCATCTGCTATTTATTGCAATTTTTCAGACCATAATACATCTATCTGATATTTATATAGATGCTGCTTTTGTTTCCATAAGAAGTGTATTGTAACTTAATGTGGCATTAGCTTAATGTTCCATTAAAACAGAGTGCTGGCAAGTGTATGCATGTGCATATGTATATCTAAATTACTATTTTCCTACCCACGTTGAGGAATTGCTGGGAAGTCATACAGATACTGAACTTCTGCTAGGCAATATTTTCAATACCGAATGAAAATAACTTGTTTGTGCGAAGCCACCCGTTTCCCTAATTACAGCCACTCCTACTGTAAGAGGAAATTGATAATTGGGTACAGCAGGAAATAAAGAGACAAGAGTTTTATTGTCTGTTCCATTCTTACTAGTATTACTAACTCGTTCCTATCCTTTTGGAAAAAAAAAAACAAAAACAAAAAACCAAAAATAAGTGTCTAATCTTATTATGGCTTGGTTTACCCGACTGTGAAATTATACCAGGCAGAAACTGTGAGGCTGTATGTATTAAATACCAATATAAATGATTCCTGTAAGATCCCAGTGAGGTTATCAACAGAGACAAAAGACAGAATTCCCGCAAAATTGCCTCCGCTCTCTGTGAGGCATTTAAACTAGCCAGGATTGTAAAGGAGATGCTTGCCTGTTTTCACCACTTTTAAACTTCGTAACAATACAGAAAACCTTGGATGCAGTAAACCAAACTCATAGACCGGTGAAGGTGTGTGAGGTGTCCAGGAGATGAGAACCTCTCCGTAACTCTGCTGAGGCTATCAGAAGGACCTCGACTGATGTGTTTTCAGGCCACACATGCTGGCATTTGGCAGTGTGAGGATTTCAGGTTCCCCAGGGAAGGTGCAAATTGTGCTCTATTATCAGTAACACCCCATGTAGCTCAGACTGCCAGCAGATTTTACAAGTGAACTGTGGAACACATCAGGACACAGGGCGGGCTGAGCTGAGTGAGTGTATCAGACCATTGGGTGCCCTGAGCAGTGAATGTGCTAATGTCAAACTAACCTTGAAAACGTGTGTGTTTAAACACGTTAACCAGAGCAAGGCCTGTAGAAATGCCACGAAATATCAAAGGAGAATAAGACTATGTAAATGCACTCTGAGAGTTTCTTTCCTTATGGAAACAGGGGTTGTTTTTTTTTCCCCACAACCCTCAAGGTCTTCTACCAAGCCAAAGAGATGGTGGTTCATTGCATTGATTTACCACTTGCTGAGGGATGCTGCCAGTTTGACTTTTCCCATTCACTCCTGGGCTGAGTTCTTTATTAACAGATGCATAAAACTAGGATAATACATCCATGAATCACTCCCATAAACATAGCTCAGTACAGGGCAAGGCTCGTGCTGGTGGTGCTGATCCCCCATGGCACTACAGACATCTGCTGTTCTGTCTCTAGGAAGCCCCTTTCTATTGTTTTTCGTGTGTTGCTCGTAGACATCGGGCCTTGGCAATCTGAGGCTCATCCCTCCCTTTCTCCATGTGCAATATGTGTAACAAGGGTGAGAGTCTGACACTTCCATTATTTATCAGGGGATGGGATCATATCACTGTACCAGGGGCTGTGGGACGCTCAAGTCACGCTGGTGTGTCACACAGCATTTGTGGGGCCAAAACAGCCTTGGTGGCTTTAAAGCCCATCAAAATCCTGCAATGCAGCAGTGTCAATGCAATGTGGGGATCCCGTGTGGAATTCAAGTAGGCCACTGTGCTCGTGGGAATCGTAGAATACTTGGGTTGGAAAGGACCTTAAAGACCATCTAATTTCAGCTTCCTTGCTGTGGACAGCAGCACTTTCCTGTACACCAGGTTGCTCAGCCCCTCATTTAACCCGGCCTTAAACACTTCCAGAATGGAGATGAAACCTCTTCTCTGTGCACAAAGCACTGCTCCAGGCCAGGGCCGATGGTGTGTTGTACTGGTGAGCTGCAGCTCTGAACAACTCTGCAAATTAAAATCTCATTACAGGACTGCAGGGCTTTGTTTTGCCTAGAGACACGCTGCAAGGGCACTATTCTTAAAGCCCACTTAGGAAGATGATGAATTTATTTGTGTACTTGGCAGTGAAAAAAAAATTAAAGCATGTTACATCATTTCTAAGCAAAAAGTAATCCATTTGCAATCTCATTTTTCTCAGCCAACTCTGTAAATATGGGTTTCATATATATAGAAAGAAAGTTGATGATTAACCTGGAGATTAATTACTACTACAGGGGTGATGTCTCCAGGCAAGGGAAGATCAGATCTCCACAATGCTCTGCTGTGCTGCATGGCAGCTAGGAGACTGGCCCTCCTTTGGGCAGCTGAAACAGAGACATTTTTCCCAAGGGGAAATAGGAAAATGAACAGCAGGAAGTAGCACAACAGGCCAGTGCCAGGGCTGGGGCCTCAGGGCCAGGGCTTATCTCGTAAAGACACGTCTGGTTCTTTCTCAGTGTGCAGAGCAGAAGGTAAAACTGATGTCTCACATCCTCAAACCAAGCAGAGAAACAGGGGATGCTCAGTCTCTGACTGGGGGAAAATTCTCCTGATTCATGTTGAGGAAGCAAACGTTTAGTGCAAGGCTGTCCTGAAGGAAACAGGGGGAGCTGATAGGTGTGGGGAAGAACCACAGAAATTGAAGGGTAGGGGAGGGTAGGGGAGGGGAGGAGCGAGGAGCGGAGGGGCGAGGAGAGGGAGAGGAGAGGGAGAGGAGAGGGAGAGGAGAGGGAGAAGGGAAAGGGAAAGGGAGAAGGAGAGGAACACGATGTCCATGAGAGCTGTCCCCCTATACACGCNAGAGGAGAGGAGAGGAGAGGAGAGGAGAGGAGAGGAAACATAGCTTTCTCAAGATTAACCACGTTATTGGGCATTCCTGCTTTTCCTTTCCACTCATGCTGATTACTGCCCTTCTCATCTCAGGGGGAGGTGGGGCTGGGTGTGGCGGGGGGGAGAGCAGGGGGGGTATAGAATGACAAAAATAAAAAGTCTGTGGTCTGTCAGCAGCCTCAGCCCGGGGAGCGCCGGCAGCTGATGCAGCCGGGATGCTGGGATGCAGCCGGGATGCTGGGATGCAGCCGGGATGCTGGGATGCAGCCGGGATGCTGGGATGCTCCTCTTGGGCTACTTCGCAGTGCCACCTGCTGGCCCCGCTCCTGCCCGCGTGGAAATTTCCACGCTGGTGCTCGCTGCAAGGCAGGTCGCAGCTGCTCGGGTAACTCCGCTCCCCAGACTGCGTTCCAGCTGCCCGCTGGGCCGAGGGAGCGCTCGGCAGTGCCCGCAGCCGGCCCTCGTCTCTCCAGCCGGAGGCAGCCCGTTCTCTCTCCCGCTCTTACTGACCGCCGCTACAGGGATCTCTCTATTTCGATTGCCAAGTACTGTAGTTTATTAATATTTTCTGCAGACTCCCTTAGATATGAGGCTCTCGCTTCTTTTCCCGTTTGCAGAAAGGCCTTTTTCAGCAGATGGCAAGCCTTTGATTTTGTGCATGTGCAGCAGGGAGCCACTTTAAATGGGACTTTTATCGTAGACTTATAGAAAGGCTTGGGTTGGAAGGGAACTTAAGTATCACCTAGTTCTGTCCCCCCTGCCGTGGACAGGGATGTCACCCACTAGATCAGGTTGCTCAAGCCCCACTTTTCTTCCATTATCCCCTTTCCAGGAGCTCTGTTTGCCTTAGGATTCAGCAAGGATGCTTGGACAAGAATTAATGGACTGAAAAAGCAGCTTTAAAGATCTCACTTTTTCAAATATTTTTTAAGATTTGATACGTATATGAAGTTTGCTTCCAAAATTAAAAACAAACAAAACCTCCTTCCCCACTCACCTAGACCAAGGATGCAGCAGGCAGGTATTTAAGCTGCCCTGAACAGTTAACACCACACACTGTGAGCACTGTGGAGCTGTGGCTGCCCCGTCCCTGGAAAGGTTCAGGGCCGGGTTGGATGGGGTTTGGGGCAACTTGGTCTGGTGGAAGGTGTCCCTGCCCATGGCAGGTGTTTGGAACTGGATGATCTCTAAAGTCCCTCCTGACCCAACCCAGTCTGTGATCCCGTGATTCCATAATGCTGTGATTATCCCTGCATTAGCAGCTCAGCCCTGCTCTGTTTTTGTGAGGAAGGACCATGCCAGCTCAGACTCGTTGCTCCAGGTAGGAATGGCTGTCTGCCAGAATTTGTGATGAGATTTCTACACAAAACTGCGTTATTCAGTGTCATGATCCGGGGGGTGTTCTGGTGGGGTGCTACGACCTCCGGATCCGACTCCCACAGAAAGCCGCTCGGCAGGCACTGCATTCACACAGACACACACACACGCTCCGGAGAGCTGCTTCGACAAGCCGACGGCAAGGAGGCAGGAAGGGTCTTTGTGTGGAATTCCACGGCACAGGTTTATTTGAGCCCAATCCGTGAAGGGACCAAGCATCAAAGACCAAGGGGGATGGAAATTCTCAGCCTATATCCAGGGGCGGGGAAAGCAGCAGGGGCAGTACNCAGTGTAAGCAGAGATTACTGGTCACGAATATATGTTTTATCCTCATACTATTAACAGCAGCAGCTCTTGAAATAAAATCCACCCCTCTTACAGCATCTTTTCTCTGATCAATTTCCTGCTGGAGGATTCATGGATCTGGCCAGGAAGGCCTTCTCAGACGAAGGGTGAGTGGAGGTGAGGACAGGGAGGATGTGCATGACACTAACAGAGAAGGTGTTGGGGTTATTGCCTTGTGTAAACCAGAAGAGATATTCTAAGAACAGAAGAGTGAAATTAATAAAAACGCTTGAAAGTGGTAAAGCCCTTCAATTTGCCACGGGAAGTGCAAATCTGGCTCAAGCAATGTCATTATCCAAACTGCTCCCATACCCCTTGTACATCAAGTCTGTGATCTCAGACCCTGCGGGAAAACCACAGGAAGGCATAAGAAACATGCAGGGAACTTATCAGGTTTTCTCCCCTCCTCGTTCTCTACTGTAATATCAGCATTTTCTCTATACTTTTCAGGAATAAATTACAGGTAATTCTAGCCAGCAAAATAAATTTAGTTTTCCTAGCTGCCTTCTTATCATGAAGTCTTTATCTCTGAAAGGGGTGAGAAAGTAGGAGTTATTTCAGCAGGACTTATCACACTGATCACAATTATTTTGCTGTTACCTAAGTGCTCACTGCTCAATTGTTGTATTGTTTCATCTTCAGCTGCAGTACCTTTACAGCAAGGGGCTGGATGGTAATAAGGACTGATTCCTGTATTAAGTATATTATTTCTCGAAGTTTAAAAAGGTGTATATGTAATCATCCTAGTTTTCCAGGGCTGCAATTGTGATTCAGGACTGATCATCTGGGCCATTTAGCTTTATCCCACATCCTGTCCCTCGTGGCTGCCATTCCCGTGGCTCTGTGGAGAGCTGACACACAGAAATCCACCTCTTTTCCCAGCTGTAGCCTGGCATCAAGAGCCGCTACAGCCAGGTCTGGACATGACTCTCCCACACAGACCAAACCTGACGTTGTAATGGCATTGTGCACGGGGATGTTCTGGAAGATAAGAGATCGTCAAACTGTGATACTGACCACAGGCAGCATAAGAACTCCCCAATTAGGGGGGCATCCCATGAAGGACACTCCTTGTTTCAATTAATTGGCAGCACAGAAATAATCTGGCAGCACTGCAGGTGAAGAAGGAGCATATTGCTCCTGTTGTTGAAAGGCTGAGAGAACCACACCCCCATCTCAGGCTGGATGCAGGTGGGTGAGGCTCCCGTCATACACAGCCTCACTGAATTTTGAAGAGCTGCCTGCTCTTAAGTAAATCCTTGGTGTCTGCTTGCTGTGTCAAGGAAACCTCATGCCAGGCTGACTGCGGTAACGTGCGTATCAGGATCTCTCCTTCCCTCCCTCCCTACTCACCCCTCTCCTTCACCTGAGAACACCCTGCTCTGCTGGCTGACTCCAAAGCCCTGCCCACGAGGCACTGACGCTGACCAATTTGGCACATCCACTAGAGCTGCTCACCTTGCTTTCTCAAGTCAAAGGCATCTGATTAGGGCCTTGTTGCATTTTAGTCACCACAACATCTACAGAAAGGCTTCAAACACCCTTAATAATGTATTCAAAAATATAGGGAATTTTTGATGTCAGACAGAATTTAAGATCTTGATGAGCTCTAGCATAAAGCCAGAGAAAAGAGGATGGCTTTGCTGAGGAGATGCAGAAGTTACCACGTTCCTCAAAGCACCCCACATTCCTGCTTGGTACCCCCTTAATCCTTGGAATGTGAGTAGTTATTCTTCATTCTCTCACTGCAGGAACCCCTTGCATCTTTCTTCTAATGGAAAATGAGGTCACCCTGAGTCATGCCGGGTCTCTCCAGAAGATAGTGAGTTCCACTTGCAGCGTGACACGGGAGCTGGGCTTATCTCTTCCCATTCAGTGATTCCTGTGGGGTCTGCTGTAGAGCAGCCTCTGCTGTAAAAGAGCACAAATATCATGTTTGCGGTATAAAGAACGAATTTCTGCAGCAGACCAGGAACAGACACTTTGTGAGGAATAATACAATAGTATAATATTTTCAGATAATGATGCAAAAAGCCAGACTGAATTATTTTTAAAAGGTCTGATTCCTGTTTCAGCTACTGAGGAGCTTTAGTCATCGCTGTAAGATGAAAGTTTCATCAGTATTTATTTTAAAAGCAATTTCTATCATCAGTCAGGAATTCGAGTTGGTTTTAACCCTTTGCATTTCCTGTAAAATACATATGTATGCATAGGAACAGACACAATTATGCTATTTAAGGCCGTTGCTATAGACTGAGAACAGAGAAAACAGTATTTTGAAGCTGTTCAATTAGCCAAAATTTGACTTATGATTTATAAGAACAGATTTATTTTTCTGTCTCCTAAATCTTAATGTTGGCACATTAGGAATCGCTCCCTGCCTGGTTAGTTACCAAGGCAGGGGTTTTTAAAAGCCTCTGATATTCCAAGCCAAAATTGTGAATTTTAACTCAGAGGACTGGCAGTTATTCAGGAAGTAGCATAAATAGTATTTCCTACCCTTCTGGACAGACACAGATTGCATTTCTGACCACAACAACTTGAAAATACATGCTGGCCAGTGATTCCTGACCAGCAAATGGCTCCCATGTGGCAGAGGAAGTGGCTTTTATTCTGCTTCATCTCTTCAGCTTTTTCTTCACTCTGCAGCAGTTTTTGTAAACCCTTGTGGGGAGCTCTTTGATGTGCACAAGGTTTTTATCACCATAATTACTCACAGCACAGTAGGATATTTGGTCCAAAATGCAAAGTGCAAGTCCTGGAATGAGTGACCACTTTGTGGCATGAAAAAAAGCTGCTTCCAGACAATCTTTGGACAGAGGCAGCCTCAACTTTGTCTGCTGGATAAAGGTCAGACCTGGGTGTTTGCTTAACATGGAGAAACAGCTCTTAATGATTTTCCATATATTTGGGCCGTTAAAAAAAAAAAAAATCAAACCCCGCCAAAAATTACTTGTGAAAAGGTTGCCAAAGGGACCTCTAGCAGACACTTCTGTGAGCTTGTGATTCCTGCAGATTGCTATTGCTTCTCCCTTTTCTCTTGTTCAACTCATCTGAAAAATTGTGTGATTTTTCTGTAATAGCATTTTGTTGCTTTTGGTTTTATTTTTCTTGGTGAACAAGCAAGTAGAGAGGAGTCCAACATGTTGTAAAAGCTCATGGATGTTATAACAGCATCGCAGGACTTTGAACACCCATCCGTACATCGGAAACTACTGGCCTGTAATTTGTAAAAGTCAGGTGACAGGCACCCACCATTCCCAGTAATTGCATGAAATTCAGTTATCTCCTTCAGGCATCAGATCACTGGAACTGTAGCTGTAAACTCTGCTTTGAAGGGCTTTAAGCTCCAATCCAGTGTCAAGAACAAAAAAGATGAAGAAGAAGGGTTGCACTTGGAGGACTTTGGCCAGGAGGTCTTTCTGGTACTCTCACAGTCCCACCAACACTGCAGCCCTACAAGGACACAAAACCCCTAAAGCGCTTCTGAGGCTGTTCTGGATGTTTATCCCCTCCCTCACATGTGCTCGGCTCTTGCATAATTGTGGCCCAATATCTCTGAGCTGGGCATGCCATAAAATTCACAGGCAGATAGCTTTGCAAATATATGGCTGAATGGAATAATTTGCTCGGTGTCTGTCAGTGGGTTTATGGCCAGAGTATTCCTGTGCCACAATTTACCGGGAGCATTCAGGAATAGTCTCGTGCCCTTGCTAATACTGAACAGGTGGATGCTATCATTTGTTATTTATTTATTTATTTATTTATTTTTTATTTTATTTTTTATTTTATTTCCGTTGGGGCAAAATGCTCTGCATAACAAGCTCACGTAAAATTTAAAATGCACAGGGGCAGAACTGTAAGTTAACTTTATCACCCGGATTTAGTGCCAGCCCTTTGCACCGAGCGCCATTTGCATACATCAGAGATTCCCGGACTGTGTGTGTGTGCCCAGGTCACTTATTCATTATTATAATTTATTTCTAGCACAGCAATACCTCGAGGCCCCAGGGAGAGGCAGTTACACATACATGCATATAATGAAAAGAGAGTTCTTGCCCTGAATTGCTCAGCACAGAGCTGCCTACCTGGTACAACAGCATCCCATGCAGAGATGCCAGAGCTGCCTCTGAATGAGATGATACATTTGTGTAGTATAGTATAATGCCATGCAGAGACACTGTCTGTCCTGAAAGCAGTGTAGTTACATCACTACAGACCTATATCTGGGCTAAAACTGCAGTAAATAATGTATAAACTGACAGCTCCAATGCTTCCAATTTTAGCTACCTCTGAAAGTGCATTTTCCTGTGCAGAGCTGTTCTTTAAATTTGCTGCCTGAACAGAATGGGTAAAACAACAGCTAAAAGTTTAAAACTGTCGGGAGAGAATTCAGGGGTTTTTTTACTGTGGCTTTGTCTGTCAAAGTAGGATAATGTTCCTCAAAAGCATCTAAATGAACACGTCTTCACTTAGAAAAAAAAAAAAACAAAACACAAAACTCCACAAAAAACCTTGCAAACCCCTCCCCCCTATTAATCCCACAACCCAAATCCAATTTATTTAACTTAGTAAGTCACATATTTTAAAGTCTCACACCTTGCACACAGAGGTAGACCTGGCTACAATGAATTACTCAGAGTAGTAATGAGCTTCTCACAACGAGAGATGAAAACAAATTAACACTAGATGATGTTTTTTTTTTTTTTTTCATTTTTTATAAAGTATTTTACTACAGGCAGGAATTAGTGTAAGGAACTCGCATGGTCTGTGCTGTGCAGGCGGTCAGATTACATTAACACAGTGGTCCCTTCTGACTCTACAGTCCATTAACTTAAGTATGAAGTTAGAGGAGAAAGGGGGATAAAACTTGGCAGTGGAAGTAATTGATTTTTTCAGGTCAGAAATGAAATCAAATCAGAACAACAAACATCACTTAGGATCAGCATTTTTATTTATTTATTTATAATGTTCAGCAAATTGAAACAATTTAGTTTTGGTTGAGTATCCACATCAACCTGAGATAATCTGATTAAATTCCTTTAAGAACATGTTTAATAAAAGCACAGGTGGAATTTATAAAACCCAGGGGCAGATGTGAAGGGTATCCTGGGAAAAAGGGAAGTTTATAGGCTTTCTAGTCCCTTTGAGGAAATTTTTCTCAGCTCCGTCCTCTGATCTCTTCCTTTATGTGTCCATATGGATTGCTTTTTTATTTTTCATAGATATGTAAAAATATAAGGATTACACTTTTGTTTACGTTTCCAAGGATGTTTGAGTGCTAAATTTGCCAAAGCAAGATCGAAGAACATAATGATCTTTGTTACAAGATTTACTTTGCACTATTAATGACAATATGGAGCAGCTAAACAAAAATTAGAATAACAAATTCCATCATTATGCATAAAAACAGTGCAAGAATACTCATATTGTGAATTTTTTTTCTATTTTGTAATTAAAAAAAAAACCCGAGGTGTATGAGTTTCTGTGAGATGCTGATATTCTGAGCTACAAGTATTGGTTACCTCTGTGTTTTATCTACTCTGAAAATTCTCTGATATCTCTCTCTTTTGGGACTTTTAGCATAACAATCAATTTCAAGCAGTTCGAATCTTTCTCTATCCTCAAAATTCAGCTTATTCCCCCAAAGGCCAGGTGTATTTGAAATGAAGATGCCAAACTAAAGATAATTAAATAAATAAGTAGAATTAAATATAAAGAGCAGGTTAGTATCTTTCTTTTCCCTGTGGCTAATTGTTTTCCCCAGAGGTCATAAAAGCTGCTGGAACAATTATCATCCTGTTACATTCTGGAAGAGCACTTTTAAATAATTTAAAAAGTAATCTGTTTTTTTAACATAATTACTATCATTATATTTTTTTACATGGGAGTGAACTAAGAGATAAGTACCTTCCAAGTCAATAAATATCTTTGCCTGAAGCCCTAGAACTTTATCTGTGAAGTGTTTATCTTACTAATCCTCCCTAGAAAAACAAAATAATTATTGCCTAATAATAGTAGATGTAAGTTTTCTGTTTCAATTACTAATAAGCAGGTCGCCAAAATATTTTTCAGTATTAGAGGAACATCTCTTGAACCTGGCTGGAAATGGAGTATAAAGTGAAACATGGGACATAAATCCACAGGCATTTTTTTTTCCTCTTGCCCACAAAATGAGTATCAACATAAGAGTTTGGCTCCCTCCGTGAACCTTGCAGAAATCACTCCTCTGCTGTTAGTCAATCAAGCCCCTGGGGAAGAAAAGATCCCATTTACTAATAAGATTTCAAGGGTCGACAAGGGAAGACTTTTCATTATAATGGTCTTGTTTTCTGAGGAATGGTTAAAGACTTCCCAAGGTGAAGTACTGAGAGATGTAATCTCTTTCTAATCTCCAGGAACTGCCACTTTCTGTTATTAATATTGCTTCCCCACCATGGGCTACAGCTCCAGAAAATACACAACACATGCCTGATGTTCGGCACATTTTCAAAATCCATTGATTTCCACGACATTCAAGCATGTGTCTAAGGAAAAATTATGGTTCCTTCTCCCCCCTGGGAAAAGAAATTATCCCCTGATTTAAATAACATCATGCCTGCATATCAGTAAATAATTTAAGTTCAAGATCCACGAAAAGGTATATAAATAATCATCTCATTCCCTGTGCATATTTCAAATTTCATTTTCAGGGCCGTTGCTATTAACAGCTACTAATCATGGATTCATAGAATAATTAAGGTCAGAAGGGACCTCTGAATATTATCCAATCTAGCCTGATACTAAATGCAGGCTTAATTGAATCAGGTTGCACAGGACCTTGCCCACTTCAGTTCTGAGTATCTCCAAGGATGGAGGTGCAGTTATTACTTTTATTTTTTGATGTTGTTGTTGTTGCTATTAAAACTGTGTGTTGCAAAAAATGAAGTAGAAGCTGAGACTCTGAACTCTCCCAGTTCTGTCATCACTGCCCCTGTATGAGCTTTTAATTCACCCTTCAGTGGGATCTTCTCCCCAAAGACACGGTGGAAGTTTGTTATTTAAGTCAATACAACTGGAGCAAAAAAAGTCACTGTGTCATCTGGAGCTGCTCAGAGGCTGCCAGCTCTAAGGCACTTGTGCATTTACAGGTCCTTGCCCTCCCTGCTCCCTTCCAGGTAACTGTAAGGCCGTAAAGTTCTCAAACTCGTGGCAAACCTCCCCTTTGCAAGGGACAGAGGTGAGGTGGGTGATGGTTGTGTGGAGGTAAGAAAGAGCAAACTAAAAAGAAACTTAAGAGTATAAATGAGGAGAGGGAATCCATAAAAATGCTTGGCTAGAATAGCAATTAAAACCAGAACGCACCTAAAAGCTTGAAGACATAGATATTCGTACCACTTTTTGCCATTGTATCCATTTTTCTGATGAGTGAGGGGTAGAAAAAGGGGATGAATCACCACCAGCATGATGCTGGTGCAGGTAACACTCAAGTACAAGGGGAAGAAGGGGAAGATTCTGATCAGGAAAACCAGGGGCGGGATGTCTGATTGCCTTCCTGACTGATGGGAGCTGTGAGTTGGTGGTGGACAGCAGCAGCCTGGAGAAATAATAACTCAGAAATCACTACCAGTGGTCAGATTCCCCGAGGAAAGTAGCTTCTAAATGACAGCTAAAAAATATGGGTGAGAAGCTGGTTTAGGAAAAAGAGATTGGAGCAAAGGATTGAGATGATAACGCCTGTAAAATCTGTAAGGATTATTACAGAAAATATTAAATTGAAAGTACCATTTTTCCCTTTTAAAATAAGCCATGTGAGAAAGGCAGCTGTAGTGAACTAAAAATCACCCACTGATCCAGGAGCTACATCAAGCAGTGTCCTCGTGCTCTCCTGGGCCTATCACAGAAACCAGCCACTATTTCCATTTCCTTAACTCCTACTGCTGCACCATTTTATAATCCCATTCTATTGTTCTGCTCCTCTCTCATCATTTTGCTCTGTAAAAAGCAGACAGGGGATATATTTACAGAACTTATTGTTCCTAAAGTAGCACAGGCTGTAAGTTATTCCTGAGCATCTGCTATCAGATTCTGATGGATGTCCTGAGCCTTTTGATACAATCTCTGTGAAGTCAAAATTGAATATGCTTTTTCACCCTGTTCTGGTCCAGCACTAGCACCAATCTCCTCACTTGTATCTTCATCTCCTTTCAGCTGTTTTCCTTTGAATAACTCCCAAATCTACCCAGATCTCTTTCTTTTTCTTTTTTTTTTTTT
>VZTD01000487.1:85626-131682 GCA_013397725.1 Rhagologus leucostigma
TTTTTTTTTGTTTTCTTTCCCTCCTCCGAGTTCCAAAGCAATATTTCAATTCCCAAATGACATTCTCTTCCAGAATGCTTCTCATCTATCTCCCCACAATCCTAAAACAAGGCCTTAGATATTCAGCCCTCATAACAGCCAGTTTCTTTGTGTTTAGCTTGAAACAGTTAGATTAAAATAAAAGAATAAATTAATTAGCACTTACAGTCCCTGGATCTAATGCCTGACTTCAGCAAAATCCATGAGATGAGGGAAGTTAACTTGTGCAACAATGCACATCACTGGCAAAGGGTTCTTGTGCTTCAAGAACTGAACTGGCTCTTTAATGTGAAGGAAAAAAAAAAGAAAATAATAAGAAGCTAATTACATCCCCGCTGTAACTACAGCTGGCAATTAAGCTGTATGCACAGCACTCACAAACACACAGTAAAAGACAGGGCTAAGTCTTCCTCCCACGGCATACACTCTGGCATCCACAATCCAGAGGGGTTGCACCAAGGCAGACGAGCTTTGTGTCTTGGGGCCTGACTGGAGCATGTTCCATACAAGCTGGGTCTTCACTTGAATTTACAGGAAGCTTCTGCGCAGTGCTGTTGGCTTTGTGTGTGGGTGGCTGTGTGCACTCCTTGATTCAGAGCTGAGTTTCTGGAGAGTTTTTGTGGTGTACAGAGATCCAAAGGGACACCTGACATTAGTGTGACAAACGGTGTGTCACACAGTGACACACTCACTGAGCATACAAAAATCATCATCCATTCTCCATTCCGTTATGATTCTTCTGAAGTTGCAGTTTATATTTTGTGCGAAAGAGGGACAAACCCACTGCTTTTATGCCACATGGAAGTTGTTAGTGTCACTTTGAAAGCTATCTCAGAATAATGCCTTTCTTCCTAAAATTTATTTTCTTACATTAGGACATATTTTTGCTTGGGCATTACAGCTCTCCATGTGCTGGTGAACTAAACAGAAAGGGCAAGCATAAGTATACACTAATAAATTCAGTTCCACACTGGAAGTCAACCATTGATTTTGCTAAAACTGTTGGAATCATCCTGTGCATCCTGTTTTGGTCAGCGCCATATAGGGCTCTTGTAAACAGCCCTTGCAGAATTATTAATGGGAATACATCCTTTATTGGAGAAGCAGGGAGTCCAGCAGCATGGACGTCAGACATTTCACCCCAGCAGGTCTGAGTGGAAAAGAACAGTCCCTAGTCACATTTAAATCACTTGAATAAAGCCACTGAAACCAAGCTACACTTTCTTCCAATATTTTAAGAGATTCACAAGATATGAGTTCCATGTGAAACTGTAATACGCCTTTTTCTCCAAACCTGTGAACAGAACACCTTGAGTTAGAAAATTTTCTTAGAGTACTTGTGTTTTCCTTTTATCTCATGTGATCTAGGAATTATTTCGCACTTATTCCTTGCTGGGAGATTAAAAGATTTAATACAAATCTAATAAAAAGTGAGTAGTATATCCATTCTGCTTGGCAACCTCTTCAAAACACCACCTCATATAATCCAGTATGTAGCTGCTTATCCTGATTAGCAGAGGACATGCTCAAAATATAGAGGTACCATCTAGCAAGCTACCGAACGAGGCAATCCTGATGTATCTATCCCTGCCGAAGTAAGGAAACTCTGTTGGAGTCAATATCTGTTGGCAGGTGGTGAAGAGAAAAGGAGCATTAGAAGGAAGAAGACCTAAAGGAAAGATTAAGCCATAATCACTGCGAAAGTTTCTCTAACAGAAAATCAAGGCGCTGCTTTGCATGGTTCCATTCTGTCTGGGTTGTTCAGGTTGGCATTAGACAATATAAGATTAAGCACTTGTCAGACAAACTAATGAGTTTTGGATTGATTTCTGTCTTCTGCAATGCTACTAGCATTTTTGACAGATATGATTTATAGGGCATTCTTTGGGCCTGTTCATGAGAAAAGCTGTTTATTTTGGTTGATGGACAGGGTTTCTAATGTTCCCAGTGGAGTGTGCAGATGGCAGGAAGGACAGTAATCTTTGAGACCATCTCTCAACGTCTGGGGTATGTCTCCTATAAATTTGTAATCAAGATCTCAAGAAACTAATGTGGGCAGGCTTCCTCTGAAATTGTTTTTGCGACCTTTGGCCAATATAATGCTCGCTGAAAAATGTATGTCTGGTACTTTTGCTGTTTAGTAAATGGAGCTTGTATAGGCAATCAAGAAACTATACTTTCCTTTTTAACTGATGTGACATATATACGCAGACGCAGAGTTTTGCACATTCACAGTTCTATTCCCTCTGGCTTAAGAGACTTTTTTTTTGGCACATTTTATGTCTATGGATATTTAGTGCACTGTTAGACTACAAAAAAAAAAAAAAAGAAGCTAGGCAGTCTGTGTTGGAAACTTAATAGAATCTCTAAGGCGTGAAGATAACAAATCTAAGCAGCTGCACTGCTGAATAATTTTTATTCTCATCTGCTGTTCTTGCCATTGATTGTTATTTTTTCTATTTGTCTTGCTCATAATTAGATTGTACAGTCTTGGAATGTAGGCCAGGCCTAAGCTGATATGGCTGCACTGACTGAAAAAAAGCTGCACCAATACAGAGAAAACATGGGCCTGTCTCTCACCATTTTCTTAATTCTAAAACTACGAATTTTTAAGGAGGGTTTAAAATACATTGAGTAACACTCATATAAGCACCTCCTGAAAGCTTCAGAAGAGAAGAATGATTGTACTGTGAGCTTAAACATCTAAACTGCTTCCACAGCTGTCAGGTGATGAGCGTTGAAGACACCACATTGAGATGATCCTACAGTTTGACTCAAATTCCAGTCCTGCACAGGTCAGCTGTCAAAAAATTGGCTTCCTAGCACTAGGAATTTAGGAAGCTTGATTTTCAGGGAATGTAAACTGCTGGTATATTTAACCTTAGGCTTACAAATTCGAAGCTTTTGACTTGTTCTATTACTCAGATCCTTTTGGTCTGTTGAGTATTACTACTAAATCCAAAGCTGGGACCTTTTATCCCACCCCTCTTTCTCAGGTGTGTTTATGTCTTAAAAGAAACCCTAAATTTTCAAGACCCCTCTGTCTCTGTGCCATTCTGCTTGTGGGATGATTTTCCCTCGACAAACACAGAATCCAGGTTGAACATCAGCAGAGGCAAATGATGCTCCAATGGAAAGCTGAGACACTGAAGAATCGACTGACTCTGTCATCTCCAGAGGCCTCTGGCGCAGCTTGGGGTGGTCTTGGGCACACAAGACATCCACACAGGACAGACAGAGATGGTACAGAGCCTGTAGAGCAGCTGTGCCCTTCTGGATAGGCAGCTGATTGATGTCTGTGATTAAGCATCTATTTCAATCCTTGAACATACCTCTGGGAAGCCTCCTACTTCAGTCCTGGTTTCCACTTTTCTCCCATTATCCTACCCCAGCAGGGCCACCAAAAGCATGTTGGGTGATGGCAGAAACACTAACGAGAGTGACAGCAGAGCTGGAAACCAGGTCAGTGAACACAGCTCAGCAAACAAGGGCTGCCAAAGCAGCAAGAAGCAGCCAACATTACATAACTGATGGAAATCACAGAAACATTTTTTACAAACTATGTCATATATTAGGAAGAAATAGATATCAGGAAGAATAGATATAAGTAAGAAATTCTTCCCTGTGAGAATGCTGAGGCCCTGGAACAGGGTGTCCGGAAAAGCTGTGTCTGCCCCATCCTTGGGAGTGTGGGAGTGTTTAAGGCCACATTGGATGGGGCTTGGAACAATATGGGATAGTGGAAGGCATTCCCTGCCCATGGCAGAGGAGTGGAACTGGATGGGCTTTAAAGTCCCTTCCACTCTGTGATTCTGCAATATTTACTAATATGGTCATTGACTACTAAGACAACTTTTTATATCTTGCAATAGGACCCAGAGTACAGAGAAAAAAGTCAAGCTCCCAGGTCAGCACAGCACCAGAAAAGACCAACATCCAAACAGCCATTTTATACACTGGACACACATGATTTGGTGCCAGAGTTGTTCCTTGGCTCAGAGGGCTTTACTCTTCTTATCCACAACATCCTAAATATCCTGAGTAGTTTTTGCTTCACGCTGGCCTCAGCTAAACAACATAATCACTTTTCAAAGGAATTTATAGTCCAAGCATCCCTTTGCTCTCACTTTAGGGAGATGCTAGGTCATTCTGTTCAGGTTGCAAGTTGTTGCGTTACATTACTTAGGCATCAAATCTGTGCTGAAACACTGCCACTTGCTGCAGCATGCGTAACCTCGGAGCTGCTGCCTCGTTATCTGTGAGCACACAGGTTGTGGTGGGTTTGGAGCTGGGCTCTGTGTGCAAACACAGTGTAGAGATCATGTCAGCCTCCTCATTTACAAATTACACCATCTTCTTTCTCTAAAGGTTTATCACTAAACTTGTTCCAGTTTATTCCTTCTTATCTTAGCCCGCGTGTCAAAACTGTCCATACAGTTTCAGGTGAGTTCTCGTTGCAATTTGGTGCAGAAAAAATTAGTGATTGCTTGTCTCTAGTGAAGATGCCTCACTGAGCAATCACAGCTGCTTTTCCCGTGTCGTGTGCTGCTGAACACTCTTCTTCTACTACTGTCAGGAATAGCCTGATTTTCCCTCCCTTAAGATGTTATTAAGTGAAGACCTAGCAGTTTGTACAAGAAGTTCTTGCTATTACTCCCTCTGCTCACGAGCTTCCACACATTGTAGTAAGAAATTTAACCATCTTTAACCCTGACTACTGCATTAACCATTTCTTCTTATGTTTTATCCAATTTTTCTTCTTCATTGATGAGGCCTTCCTCCTTCATGTCATCAGCAAATTTCATAAGCAATCTCCTGTACTTCATGCCAAGAGTGTTTATTATATTCAATAATGCATGACCTCGGCTTCTGTAGTAATAATAGTAGGCTATTTCTAGCTTTCTATCACCTCTTTTAATACAGTTTCTTACCTCTTTAAAGAATCTCAAAGGAATCCCCATTTTCTGTTCCTTAACAGAAAATGTCTTATGTGGCAACAACTAAACTTAATATTATGATTTAGCTCTCTGCACTGACCATAATTGTTCAACAAAAAAAGCTATGTGATTTGAGAAAGATATTGAGCTTCTCTATGCCATTTCTCCACTAATTCCATCATTTGACTATTCATTCCTTGAAGTTGTACGTACTGTTGAGATCAACTGATGAACCTGAAATGTAGTGGATAATTTGCTTACCCTTTCCTGTCTACAGGTGCCAAGTTTTTTATTTTTCTGTTGTTATAAATGAAAGAGGTTTTTTTTATTTTCCTTTTGTTATACATGATAACACCTAACTTAATCCAAACATAGTGTGATTCACACCTGGTGTGATTCTTGGGACTTGCCTGTGCAGGGCCAGGAGTTGGACTTAAATGATCCTCGTTTGGTCCCTTCCAATTCAAAATATTCTGTGATTCTGTGATTTTGTGAAACATTTTTTTCTCAACTTGCTATTTTAAGGGAGTTTATGACTATATCGATGACACCTATGGACATTTAGGAATAAAACTCATGAAACAGCCTATGTTGTTTATGGTCATTTTAGGACCTATATCTTTATTACTATTCCAACCTTATTATGAAAATTATTTAAAAAGACAGAAAAAAATATCCAGTTTTAGGGCCATGTGCTGGCCATGGTTTCTTTAGTCTCAAAAAATGGAAAAATAAGGGTTGTGCTGAGTCCCCACTCCTTCCTCCTTACCTTCAACTCCTGCTCAGAGGAAGATGTCCCAGCTGCCAAGAGCTGTATGCCCTCTGCACCAGCAGCAGAATAAGGCAGATTTTTCTCACACAGGGGTGGGAGGTTTTCCTTCCCTTAG
The DNA here is from genome assembly GCA_013397725.1 of Rhagologus leucostigma. Lineage (NCBI taxonomy): Eukaryota > Metazoa > Chordata > Aves > Passeriformes > Rhagologus > Rhagologus leucostigma. The sequence goes on from VZTD01000487.1 coordinate 91,490, forward strand.
CCCCTTTATGTCTGCTTTGGCTTAGCCATGGTTTATAGTCACTAATTCTTTGGGATATAACTTGTTTGCAGCGAATTCCTGCCAAAGTTCATAGAGTTAATTCAGGGCTCAGAATGAAAACTCAGTTTGCGCTGCAGTTTTATTGACCCCTGCAGTCAATAAATCTCCCCTCCCTCAAATGAGTGAGAGAGTGCAGCACAAAACCCATTTCTCACCACTGTTTTTCTTTGGTTTGATCTGTTAAGAGCAAAAGTTATTCTGCTTCCCCTATTTGGCCCCTGCAGGTTAAAAGGACAGATGAATTTGGGTGAAATAGTACAACTGTCACCTACTGGTTTCATATGAGGGTCTGGGAAAGGATTGCTCAGGATTTCAGGTGGCAGATGACTTTTTTTTTTCTCATACTGCAGATCAAAAATTATTTATTGGAAGAAAAAAAAAATGCTCCTTAAAAAAATAATTCTTTTCATGTGATATTATAGGCACTCCAAACTTCACCTTCTGTCCTCAAAACTGTGCTATTCATACCCAATATCAAATGAATCAAGCCCAGACTCAATAATAATGGATGATTATTACTTCTGTGCAATTAAATCTCATGGACATGACTCTTCTCATTTTCCATCTGTTCTGTGTCAACAAGCTGTACCAGTGACCTTTTCCACAACCATGGCCATTATCTGTTTGTACTGCAATTTCCCCACTTGTGCAGTGAAAATAATGACAACTTTCTTTCCAAGGGCATGGGAAGATGTGACAATGAATAATGTCCTATGGGCCTAATTCAAAGTCCACTGAAGTGGCTGAGAATCTTTCAGGCTGAATTCAACGTGCATTCCATCAGGTGCTATAAAGGCCAGATCATTCCGCTGCACACCAGATCTCAGGGCTGGTGTAGCCCCACTCTTCAGGAAGCAAATTGTATAGCAATCAACCCTAATTTCTGCAAAGAGGTGTGTTTATTAATTTATTCATTATTAATTTTCCATTCCATAATTTTCAGCCCTTGGCAGATCCCTAGTAAAATTACTCAGTGCTTGTTGTCCGGAGTGCTGTTCTGTGATTGCCCATCTGAATCATACGGCAAAGGGTTTTAATCTGTTTGGTGAAATGACTGAAAGAGAAGGATAATCAATTGAGATATGTTTTCCTGGACTATTTTTCTCTTTTTTTCCCAAATGATGAACTCCCTAAAATTTTTCAAGCTGGTGCATATCTCTGGATAAATTTTATTTACATAGATCCCTATCTATGTCAAATGTCCAAACATGACCTTCCTCTGTGGTCTTTCCTGGAACTTTCAAATTAGGCAGTGCATCATGGGCTATGTCTATCCCGGTAAATTGGAATGTTTCTGGTACTGTTCTCTGACAGTGAGGCCAACGTGGAGGGATCAGCCCAGCTCACACAAATCACGTTTCTCGCTGTCCAGGGCTGAGTGGCTGTATATGCAAAGTGCCGGCTGAGATTGGCTTCCTGCCCGTGAAAACTTCCAGGCTGTTCTGGGACCTGTCTGTAGGACTGCGAGTCAGCCCAGGTCAGTGCCACATAAGGTGAAACTTCTACAAACAAACAGTTTGAGGAGAGACCATTCTCCAGAATCTGGGAATACTCTCGGGCGATTAAAACCTCTGAGGCCGGCAGAATGCAGACTGAAAATGGTGCCTTTAGATGAAGAAACCATTTTACTTAAGATCAGAAAAGTGTGGTGCATCTAAGAAAATTCAGGCATATAATTTGGTCACCTGACATCATCTTCAGCTATCTCTGTTTATAGCTAATGAAGAAAAACACGTGCCTCCAGAGACTCATCTGGGGAAATTGCACGATGTGAGGAGTTTCGCTGCCTTTACGTAGCTGGAAGTCAGGAATAGTTTGATCCACATGAGACTTGGAAAATCCTACTCTTCCTTTAATACATTAAAATATCCCTAATTCAAATTTTCTTCTATTTCTTTTTTTTTTCCAAAAATCTATTTATTTCTAATTCCTGACTTCATAAAATAAATTGTATTTGGAGAAAACAAAAAGTATAACTGAAATTACTTGAGTTTATACATGATGAAGACTTAAGACTAAATCTCATAGAAGAGATGGGGAAAATTTGGTGGTTTGCCTGAGGAAGCTGTGAAATCTCCAGCATGGGAGGATTTTAAGAATAGACTATGCAAACGTGAGCCTGCTGATATTTTCCTGGGGCAATGGAATGGACCAAGAGACCAACTGAGACCCTGATTATTTTATTATTTGGGGCCCAATGTTTCATAGAATAACAGTTGTTAAAACCTTATGACTGGAATTTCATGTCACCCTCCTGGAAAACAGGCAATTCAATAAAAGTAAAGATATTCAAATAAAAGTTATCAATTTTGATGAATATATACTTACCACTATTTTGTCAATATACAAAATGTCAATTATTATATTTGTGGATATTTTGCATAATATAATGCTTTTAAATAAAGTTGTTTAATAATTATGTGCTCTTCTCCAACGATTTTTATAGTAAGATCTAAAAGTAAATGAAAGAATCATTTTATACGCTGGTGTTAACATCATATTAATTTATGGCTAGTGAAACAAAGCCAATGAGAAGAAAAAAACTGAAAAAAGACTGTTTTGAAAGACTCATGAATCCTATAAAGCCATAATTTTGCCCATGCTTTCAACCATTAACAGCCAGTTTGATATCAATACCCTGAGTCAATCAAGTATTGGAATACAAATTTTGCTGCCAATTTTCACAACGTACTGAGTCATGTGTTCCATGGATATGCCTAAAACAAAATGTTTGGACATCCAAACATCACCATGGGAGGAGGAGGCCTGTGGACCTGAAGAGTAGATACAGTTTGTATTTGCTGACATAGATTAAAACCACTCCAAAGAGAGCTTAAAAATCTGTTCCTGGCCTTTGTGATTCAGCGTCAAAGACTCAGAACGGTGACCCTGTTTATCTCACCTTTTAACCACAAGATGCACTACCTCTTTTTTCTGAAGAATTCAGCCACGTGCCACCTCAGTAATGGCTCCCACATTCTAATTTATTTTTTTTGCATGGCAATCTACTAAACCCATTATTTTCTACTGGAGTTCAATTCTTTGTTGTTACCCCTTTTTTTTTTTTGTGACTCCACAGATGTAAGCAGAAGTGACCTTCAAGATGGGGAGTCTCATTGGGCTTACCACCTGCTCCACCGCTGCCAACAGACCAACATCTAAGGTGTCCAGAATGTATTTTGGTAGTGAGCACAATTTTACCAGAAATTAAATCAACTTGCCCCTGTTAAATATTTATCCAATTATGCAAGTGACAAGCGAAAAATGAATGAATTCCTTTTAACGTAATATAAAATAGCACATAGCAGAAGGGAATTTTATCATTAAAGATATAATGAGATCATGAACACCTCCAAAGGGGTGAGTTAATCAAATAAGGCCATAATATGACAAGCAGCCTGTCAGAAGAAATTCTATTTGCTGCAGTACGCGAGTTGCATTTGAGTTAATAATTGAGTCGCGTAACCACCCTACCAACCTTGTTAGAGGATGTCACACCCAGCCTTGCTGATGGAGGAGGACAAAAGTGGATGGTTTGAAAGGGGAATTCCCAGAGCTGATATTGACAGTGGGTGTAATTACAGGAAGTGCTGACTCTAACAGATACAGACCTTTTCCTCAGGTGTACATAGCATGTACTGCTCTCCCTTCTCCAAAATAATTATGCCACAGGCATTAAGTGCATATATACATATGTACACTTGAAGAACCAGCTGTTTAGAGAGAACAGTCTGAAGCATAGAGCTGAAGAGACTCAAGGTATTTATTTTCCTTTTGAGAAGGAAGAATTTAAGGCCCACACCCTTAGCTGGTCCGAAATCTTACAGCCCCACTGACATCAGCCGAGCTCCTGTGATTTACACAGGCTAATACTTTGTCTCACAGTATGCAATCTTTTTCCATTAATATTTACCTGCTGTTCCATAATGACTACAAAACGCCTGACAATAGCTAGACAGTGGGAGTTCTGTGACTGCCACTTACTACACAAATCATAATCATGCCACTGGTACCTTGCGCTTCTTCCATTTATTTGTCGTATCCATCTGGTGTCCCTCCCACACAGACTAAGAGCAGACACTGCCTCCAAGTGCAGTTATCCTGCGCTGGGGATGAAAATAGGATTGCAAGAGCAATAGGCAAAAATTAGCATCTTTTAGCATTTCTAACTTTTAGATTTCTAATAGCAGCAACATGATAACCTGCTCCTTCCCTCCAGGAGCTCAAGGCGCTTGGAATAATTTGAAAGTTGTGTTATATACAAGAATAAATGTAAGGCACTAAGAGATCAAAGGATTAGCCTGTGATCATAGTATTGGCAGATCTTCTTCCAGCTATAGAAGGAAAAAAAAAAGGAATAAATTCATATCGTTGTTAAGAATAACTTCACTACAGGTACAAAATATTACCAAGTCTAAAGCTGTACGGAGGCTGTCATAATAAATCATGAATCCTGTCTAAAGTCATTGAAATTCATATTTTGTGGACTTTCTGAAAAAGAAGCAAATAACTGCTGACACAGTTTGCCAGCTTTGGATAAGTTTGTCTTTTGAAAACTTCAAGAATTGAAGATACAGCTCATGCAGAAGGAACTGCCATAGATTTAATCTGAAAATCATGTTAACTTGTCTACAATGACCTATGTTACTGATCGTCATCGTATCTTACTGGTCTTGTAATCTTAGTGTAAAAGAAGACATGACAATGACACCTCTGAGCCTTTTCCACCTGAAACACAGCTTCATCTGAAAACAATCGTTTCCAGGAACTGGGATGTAACAATCATATATATCCACGATGTCTTGAAGAAGAAAATACTGTCAGAAAATGCTATTTCTGGTGGGCAGAAATAACACCAGTAACCATAACATAGACATATATATTATATAAAAAATATATATATATATAAATCAATGTTCTACATTGGATTTCAGATGATCCTTATAGAAGAATGTCTTTACCACTTATCTTGTGATTCTACCCTAAACCCATAACTCACTATTTGTTCCCCGTTTTACTGAGCCATGCTACATTTTATTTGTGAATCAATTTCCACCTGTCAGTTCAGAACAACTGTGCTTCACTTCCACCACGCTTTGTCTCTATCTATTCCTAGTTCCTCTAATACAGAGAAAGCCTCTCTTTTATGAGTTACTGCTGTGCCTGCTGCAATGGGACACTCACCTCGGCTGAAGAAGCAGGCACAGTTATTACAAACACCAAAACATCCTGCCCTCCCCAAACAGTGGGTGGGAGGACACTTACAACAGTGTCCCAAAGGGCACCCAGCACCTGGGTCTTCAGTCAGATGGAGCTGACAGCTGCTCAGTGTTTCTGCTTCAACTCCCCACTAATTTTGCATTGCAGCACTTTGCTGATTTTATTTCATTAGTAAAATATACATTAAACCAGCCAGGGGGAGGGGGTTGTTTAGCTGCCATGTGCAAATGGGTCTTTTGATCCTTCACGAAAAAAGCAAACAGCTTCAGAGAGGAATATTAAGTGGCACCCAGTAAAATCATATATTAGATGAAATGATGGACGTGAGGGAGAGGGCAATGCATTAAAATGCATCTCCTGTTTGTCTAAGCACTCAAAATTCTAAAGCATTGAACAAGCTTCTGCAAGCTCAGACTGGAAAACATCACACAAAGAGGCAGCAATTTTAGTCTCAGGAACTGGGTGAACTCCCCTTAGTTCAAGAAATCCTAGGTATAGGATGTGGGTGCAAGCCATATGGAAAAAAAAATGTATAGGAAATGATCAACCACAACAAAGTCTTTGTCTCCTAAAAGAGGGTCTGAGGTGGGACCTCAGAACCTGATGGTTCAGGCTGTGCAAGTTGTCGTGTACAGTTGTCCAAGCAACTCAGGCTGTGATCTACTCTTAGCTGAGGTCAGTTTTGGCCTCCAGATGTAAGTGTCTGTATGTGGGGTAGATTTCTGAGATGTTTTTATAGTTGGTGGAATGAGATAATACAATCCCATTGGCATTCAGTGCACGAATTCAAAACCAGGTTGGGTGAGGTTTTGCAAAACCTGGTCTAGTGGAAGGTATCCCTGTCCATGGCAGATGGAACTAGGTGAGTTTTAAGGTCTGTTCCAGCTCAAGCTATTCTAGGATTCCGTGATTCCATTAATTTAGATGAGTAGCCAATTTGTGACAGCGATTTGTGCCAGAGAACAACACGACCAACCACCCTGACAAGCTCTCCACTGACTGTAAAGACAACTTCACCATCCGGCACAAAAGTAGCCACTTATATACAGGCACTTAATTCTAGATATTTGAACCAAAATCTAGATCCTATGGACGGAGGTGAGGGTTTTTTGGAGTGGGGTTTCAGGGTTTGGCATGGGGGTTTTGTTACATTTCAAAAAGAAGATGAGTGTTACGTGTGGACTTCTCCAGACTAAGGAGACCCATTAGAGGAGATTTTGGAAATTATTCTCTTTTAGTCTGTTAAGCTATGAGTGTTGCCCATAGGAAAATGGGCTAACCAAATCACAGTCAGAAGCACCACGTTTTATTCCTGATGAGCAGGACCAACTGACTCAGGTCCTTCTGTCCAACACTAGGTCAAGGACAGTCACATACCAAAACACGATGTCAAAATACAGTGCCAAATCCCATCAGGTTCTCATCAAATCCTTACCCATGCCACACCTCCGTGTGACTGCTACAAGCACATCCCCTATTTCAGTCACAAATTAAGCTTTCACTTGCTAGTGAGGCTGCCTATGAACTTGCATATTCAGTAGGCATTCTGGCAGGGTACCACAGCGTGAAGACACAGAAGGCTAAACAGCAGAGCTATAAATAAAGTGGGACACTGCTTCCAAGAAATGCTAACACCTACACAGCTCATTATCTGTAACTTAACAGGGTGCTGAAAGACCAAATTTTCCCCTACTTGTCTTCAGACTGGGCAGGGAGAGAGAACAACTGGAAGAGAATCAAAAGGAGAAGAAATCCTCATGAGCAAATAAAAAAAATGCAAAAGAAATAGACAGTGTTTCTTAGGGAGATTTAAATTAATTATCTTGTGGTACAGCTGAAGAAAAGACAAGTGGTTATTTTTAGTTTGCTTCCTTTGCAGTCAATACGTTCCAAACAAGGCATTTTGGTCGCATTTTCTGCAAGTCCATGTATTTTCAGAGGTCTGAGTTATTGCCTATGCTTAAATTTAGATGATCTTCAGGTTTTCAGATTGCTCCTGTATTTCAAATCCTTTTTTGTTTGCTTATTTGTTTATTTCCTACCATGTACCAACTTCTTCAGAACAAACTTTGTAAAGAGATCTGGAGACAGTTCTTTGAAACTTGGTCAGCCTGATCTCCTTTGAGCTGTGTATGTTCACTTGATGGCCCTCAAAGATTTGTGAATGCCACAGAAGGTGTGGGACAGAGTGAAAAAGCTGCAAATTTTAATGTATCATTAACTTCTTCCCGAGTTGGGACAGATCATCTCTGTCATTTCAATAACACTCTTAACAGCAGAGAGAATTCTTTCCTTGTCTTCAGAGTTTGAAGAATCACAATTGCAATTCTAGTCCAGATGCCGTTGTGCTGCTTTGAAGAACTGTGGTTGACAGGGCTGTTTTTACAGAATTAAAATTCTGTGTATATAATACTGCCTGAACCACAAGTCTTCATTTTTATCTCTCATCTCGCTCAATAACCAAATATAGAAAAAGATCTAGCATAAATTCTAATACTTATAAAATAGATTTTTCTTAAAAAAAAAAAAAAAGGCTGAATTCTAGAAAAGGAAAATTTCAGGGGTTTTTTTCTTATTAATTTAGGATTCTCTCTTGGAAAGAAGAAGTACAATGCTTACCTGTAACAGTCCAGGAACAGTAAGAAATGTACTGATTTAGCTAAAGCTACATTCTCACAAAAATACTGAAGTAAGTAACTCAAAAGTTTGTAAACACCTAGAGGAAAATAAGAGAAGAGCAACAGTCACTTTACATTCATCAAAAACAAATCATGTCAAACTAATCTGATTCCTATTATGACAAGGTAACTGGCTTTTTTCATAAGTGAAAAGTAGGAAATGTCATATACTTTGACTTTAGCAAAGCTTTGACACTCTCTTACATGAAGGACTTAGAAAAAAGTTTGAGAAACATTATCCAGGTGACCTTCCAGGGTGTGGGATTACATAGCTACTGCCAGAGCATCAGAATTAGATAGCTACCCCCAGTCAATACTGTGGGCTATTTAGGATTCTGTCTTAAGTCTGACATCATTCATAATTCCATAAATGGTTTGGATGAAAGGATAGAAAGCGTATTTATTGCAGTTACAGAGAGCACAAAGGTGAACATCTGCAAACAGTGGGGAAGAGGAGGAGAATTCAAAACAATTGGAGAGAAGTGGAGAAGAAAGTATAGTGCTGTTCAAGAACGTCAAATATAAAGCGAATCTCTTGGAAACGCAGCACCCCACACACCAAAGGAGATTTCTGGCCTGGCTGAGGTGTGGCAGAATGGGATCTGAGTAATATTAGACTGTGCCACACAAAAATCACAGATGAACTTATCACAGAGTCACAGAAAGGTTTGGGTTGGAAGGGACCATCTTGCTCAACCCTTCTGGGCAGGGACACCTTCCACGAGGCCTCATTGCTCCGAGCCCTGTCCAGCCTTCCAAGGATGGGGCATCCGTACCTTCTCTGGGCAGGGCCTCACCACCCTCACAGTGAAGAATTTCTTCCTAATAGCTAATCTAAACCTCGTTCTGACAGTTTAAAGCCATTCCACCTTGTCCTGTCACTTCATGCCATTGTCCAGTGTCCTTCTCCAGCTCTCTTGGAGCTGATATAGGCACTGGAAGGTCTCCCAAAGCCTCTTCTCCAGGATGAACAACCACAACTCTCTCAGTCTCAACCTGAGTCAAAAACCCTATGCTGGTGCATAGAATGCACAGTAATTTAGAAGGATGGGGACAATTTGTAAAGAATCCTCAACAGAGAATTAGAGTGATTTGGTCAGGTGCAGAAAATGTGACCTAAGAGAAAAGTTTAAAAAAATTAACATACTTTAATCTAGTGAAAGGAAAAACTGAGAGAAAGTGCAGAAGCAGTCTTCAATGGTGAAAGGAAGCTTGAGGAAAGAAATAAACTCTTTTCTCTGTCTACTTTTGTTAGGCCAAAAAGTAATAAAGCAAGGAAGATTAAAATCCAACATCAGGAAATGCTTTCATCACTCAAGATTTTTAAGAAAAATTGAACCAGCATTTGTCACAAGTGACATAACTGGCCCTGTCTTTATGAAAGGAGATGGACTATATGACCTCTTAGTGTCTCTTCTAGTCCCATTTTAATTGATTTCTCTGATAAAAAAAATTCTCTGAAAGATACACCTATCCTTAACTGAAGCATAAATACCCTGAAAGTAATAAATGTAGCTGCTTAGGGTTCACAAAATACACGAGAGCAACAGCTGTAAAGTAAAACTCTTGGTGATACAAGAATTGTCTCACTCACAGCTGAGACCTGTGAATGGAAACAGATGATCTCAAATTAAACATTTTAAAAGTGGGAATTGATGTTTTGATGGGAAAAAAAAAAAGAAAGAGCAGTGCAGAACACAAAAGCGACCAATCTGATTTGACCGATTGAGTCACTGATATATCACATTTACTGATCTCTTTGTGTAAGACCCTGACATCTGAGAATGGGGCAAGGGAGAATTAGTGATGTTCTCTTTATAATCCAGAGAGATGCAAGAACGACTGGACAGAGAGGTTCGTATAACACATGGACCTTTCAGTGTTATTATTGTCATTATTCACCCATAACAGTGAATTTGCTTTCATTGTTGCTGCTCTGCTAGCTGGAAATCCTGCTTGAAAGAATGCAACACACAGCCTCAAATCTGGCTCTATAACTTTCCAGAACTTGCTGACTTCTCAGCACCTAGAATGAACTATTCCAATCCTACTGTCCTTGGCAGATGTGGTGTTCTCCACTCCCAGGGGCAAAGGACTCATCAAAGCACACACGTCTTGACTGAAAATTCAGACAGATTCAAGAAGGAAGGAAGACGCTGCTAATTATTCATGTCTTCCTCCAACTCCATATTAGCTGAATTCACAACAACAGGCCCCTTGCCCCTGAAAAAACTAAAACCAGAACAAGATATATCCTTACAAAAGCAGCTAGAGTAATGAAATAATAGCAGAAACAAGATTTCAACAAAAACTATGCTTCAGAATTTCCATATTAACTGCACTGAGTATTTAAATGTGCTGATAGTTTTTCAGAATCCAAACAGTCCTTCAAAGAATAGGAATTTTATTGCTCTACTTTTTAGCCTGTGTGTCAGTTCAATAGAGAAGTTTCCCTGAGATGCCCATTGCAGCTTTATCTTGAGAATTAATTAAAATTTGATGAGGTATTCTTATGGTGATCATGTTTTCAAATAATGAGTTTTAAGGACACACTAGAACCAAAAGAGTAAAGGGCTAAACAGATGTGTGAAGTCTTTGCAAAATGTATGGATTATCCGTATGATATATCTATCTGGTCAGATTCACCTTTTCATGACTGAGCAATTTTTTTAATTTCATTGCAATGACTAATTAAATTCAATATTACATGGCGTAAGTTGGAATAATATTCTAGCCTTTCTTAAATCTCATTTCCTTTCACTTACTTCAGTAACACTTTTAGGATGTAACAGTGTAATTTAACACACACACATCATCTGTACTAGGGAAAGGTGCTGGCAAAGTTGGTCTTTGGGATACTTCAAGTTGTGAGCCCAAGGTTTATTAGAAATTTCACCTTTTCACTTCTATATAACATTGTTTCATCAAAAATAAAATGTTTCATAAAAGAAGAATTACCGTGTTGGGAGTGGTGTTTGAGTTGCTTTTATCTCCTGGGTTTAGCCACACAAACAACTTAGTCAAGCAAAAGCAGAGATTTCTGTAAATGTGAAGAAGGGAAAAGAGTAATGTGGGGCACAAGTGCCAAAGCAGGAGAGCCACCTCTGGTGACAGCACTTTGCACAGCAGTGCTGCCATGAAACATTTTGCCAGTGAAGCATCTTGGTCTCATTTTTCCTGATCTTTTAGTGACAACAAATGCAGTTTAACTTTCAGATAACTGTCCTGGGGCGGGGGGGGGAAAGCTGATAAGGGTATGAAAGACGCTGGAATCCTTTCGAATAGTGATCAGATGATGGTTTGATTATCACTGTAAATCTAGGTATGCAAGAATGGTGAGTTGGCTCAGCCTGCCCAGCATGCCACCCAGTCTCTGACAGCATCTAATAGTGGATAGCAAAACAAAATCAGATTAAAGGTTTTTTTCCTTCCAGATGGACTCCCAGCCCCTTGTGCACTGCTGCTCTCTGAGTCTTTTATTTAACAATCTTGGGCAGCTTTGCTTTCCATTAATGAATATCCCCAATTCCTTTTGCATCCATGCAAAATATAAACATCCGCAATGCCCGCAGCAAATAGGTCCAAAGCTCAGCCACAGCAGTAGAAAAGTTACCTTTCAACAGCCCTGTCTCAGAGCTGCCAGCAACAATCACATAGTCATGGGACATAATATGGAAGGCAAGGTATGGAAAATCAGCCTCACACTCCACCAGATTTTGAACAGATACAGGAACAATGATGATTTGGACCTTAGGGAAGTGTGCTGAATCAGGGTATGATACAAGCTCAGCTGCAGCAGCACGCACTTTGCCCTGAAACTCAGAAATCCCAGGGAAAAGGGATCTGTAAAGGCCCAGGGGGTTGTAATAGGTGCAGTTTTAAAGTACAGTACCTTTGAAGGTCAGCCTGAGCTGAAGCTGCCATTTCAAGAAGTGTCTGGGGCCTGTCTGAAGGCAATGAGCTGCATGCAGGACAGTCACGTCCTCGGGAGGAGGAACACGGGGTGAGGTGTGGGACATCACTCTCGCACGGCAAACTCTGATCTACTGACGTCTGTCACTGAGAGCACTCATTTGTTTCAGTTAAATCATCAAAAAGGTGTGGGAAAAGGTAATGACACACATATATCACCGACCCAATTCATGTTCATTTTGCAAACATAAAAGCAAAAGGCTTAAAACATATTAATCTACGATTCTCTGGCACTTCAGGAGTGCCTGAAACATCCATTCTTAGGTGCATGAAGCTGTCGATGACTGATCTATGTCTTGTCAATTCTAAATCAGAAATAATGAGGCAAATCAGTTACATCTAGGCTGGTGCAAATCTTTTTTTTTTTCCCTCCTCTCCTTTGGAACCAATTACCAAAGTAACTCTGAAACAGCTAATGTGAAATACAGTCTTGCCAATCAGCAGATTTTCCAGGAGCATCCATCAGTCAGCTGTCTGCAGCTCTGAGATGGAGCTTAACTCTCTCTAAATTAATAAAAAGAAACCATCTGGAAGACACTTTTCTCCTGAGCAAGAAGCAAAGAAATGCTGGCTGTTCACTAGTGTCATAGCAAAGCACTTGTGAAATGTCAAGAGCAATGGAAATTGTTTCACATATTTACCTATGTTCTCAAAGGCCTCAGTCTGAATTTCACTGTGATTTTTTGTCTTTGCTGGATTGGAATTCCTACCTTGAGGCACGGCCACAGCATAGTGCAGAAGGCTCTGCCTGTGAGGGAAGCCACCACGAGATCCCAAATCAATGCAGGGCAGACCAGTGAGCCCTTGTGAAGCCGAAAGCAAAGAAGCCCAGAACAGAAGGATGCAGTAAATGAGGAGAAATAAAACAAGGGTGACAGGACATGGATAACAATAATGCAGAAAACATGGCTTAATTTCTAGATGCCAGTGTGACAGATATAGAATAAATACATAAAATACACATTCTACTGCTAGTCCATCATGAAATAAGGCTGCACTAATGGGAAAGAAAGTTTCTTCAAGGCATTTTCCTTTGTTTCTTCACTCTGTTGTGCAAGGGCAGCTGGGAAACTCTCAGCACCCTCTTCTGAGGAACAGGGGCCATGGAGAAAAACCCGCTGTAGAGTTTTTGAAGGAAACTGACAATACACCAAACTGTCACCAACTATGTATTCCCACAATGTTTAGTTTTATGGCCCTCCTAAAAATGTGCATGTTTTCATAGGTGCTTTTTCAGGCGTTTTCCAAGAGAACGTATTTTTCTGTCAAAACATGCTAGAAATGGGTTCAGTCTCACACAGTTCTAGCAAGAAACTAATTTTGATTTGAGTATGTTCAACTAAAATTAATCACCAGGGCATGCAAAGCAGTGGAAAAGAGGCAAGACTTTCACTGTAAAAGCTCCTGGAGGTAACATAAAATGGACTAATGTTCCTATTAGGCTTATCACACTTGGAAGATTCCAGAGTCTGCATAGATTGATTTCCTCTTGGCACATAGCCTGGACATTTAGATGGACATTTAAGAGGATTTGCAATTCAGACAGTTTTAAGACTACCCAGAAAAACCCCATATATGATTGGGGGTGTATCTATTTCGAAACCAGAACTTGACTGAGCAGTTTTAGTGGTCTATCCTCTATATTCATACAAGATTCTTATATGAAATTCATGTAGGTGACATTGTAGCTAGCTGTCCCTCTGTTTGGGGAAAAATAATTTTCCTCTTGTTTATGTGTATTGCACAAAGCACACTTTGAAACAGTAATCTACAGTTTAGGTATATTTCACTTTCTGTTATAAAATAACACAGAATCTACCCGTGGAGCAAAGGAAATAGCTAGTCTGAATCGTCTCCTTATCAGTGAGTGCAATCGATGTTTTTCCCTAAGAACAAAAGTCATTCCATCCTAGAGAGTAGGATGCAGGTGGGATGCTGTAACATTCCATTTCAACACATTCCACTACCCAAAAGGTATGGGATGCACAGGCTTTATAAAACCTCCCAGGTGTCAGTCAGGTCGGTTTCTGAGACCAGAAAGGTCCTTTCTATCTTTTTTTCTACAGCCTAGTCTACCCTTTGGGGGGTCAAACTCACAATTCACCTTTAAACTTCAGTGAACCTCAGGACTTTTGCTGATCCTCTGCTCTGCCCAGCACGAGCCACACTCTTAGGAGCACACACTTTAAAAAAATACATTCCTCATATGCTTTGTGCTTTTTCTTCCTAGAGGACAGGTTTCTTTAACACAGAAGATTGGAAAGTTATCATTCACTGTTTTCTACCTCACTAGTTAGCTAATTTACTCAAATTTCCAACTAAATGGATTTGTTTAGCACAAAACCCCAGTTAGAATCATAGACTTATAGAAGTACTTAAGTTGGAAAATCCCTCTAAAAATCATCAAGTCCAAGCATTCCCCCAGCTCTGCCAAGGCCACCACTTAAACCATGTCCCCAAGTGCCACATTCACACATTTTTTAAACCACTCCAGGCATAGGACTCCATCACTGCCCTGGACAGCTGGGCCAGGGCTGGACAACTCTTTCAATGAAGAAATGTTCTGTAAAATCAAATCTAAACTTCACCTGTCACAACTTTAGGCCATATCCTCTCATCCTGTCAAGTTGCCAATAGAAGGGTTTTCCTCAAAAGGAGTGGTTTTGCTTTTTGCTGAAAGCTCTTGTTCACTGCTGCAAAAATGTATCTCAGGGATAAAGACTGACTTTTTTTCCAGATGCACACTTATAACCGCTGACCCAAACAATATCTGCGACAGCATCAAAGGGAATGACTACATCTAATTTATACCCACAGTTCCTTGGCAGTCACTATGATCAAATTTATTTTGACAAAAATTCACCCACTCTGTGATTTTCCTCCATGATTTTTAAACAACCACTTTTCAGTAAGGCTGTAAATGAAAGATTTCTCTTCACACAACACTATAAGTAAAGTCAGCAGACTGTCAGCTCTGGCAGATTGTGCCTGGTCTCTGTAACTGAGTTTGATTAAGAGTTTTGTTGCCATCACTGGCTTTATTCCCTTCCTATGTAAACATTTTACATCTTCTTATTGTTAAATATTGTTTTGCTTTGTTTATTTGGTAGAGCTGCTGCAGAAGATGAACATTCAAATATAGAATTAATGAACATTGATGTCATTGTATTGAAAGGAACATAAGGTTGGGAGGGGGAAAAGAGACATTCTAATTATTGGAGTGTTTGGTAGGAGTTTATTTTACAAACACTATCATTATGTTGACAACAGTGAGTCAATATGTTCCTCAAGGCTTTTGTTGCTTTCAGGAATGGGAGGACGGAGCACGGATGCTGTTTGTTTCATAGCATACATTCTATTTTGAGGTCACAAGCAGGCCTGGCTGCCTGCAAACAAGTGGAAAAAAAGATTTTCTGCTTCCTGGTATCCCAACACCTTTTAGATAATGTAAACCAGGTGGAAACAATCCAGCTAAGAGGCACGTCTGTGTTGAAGCTGGCAGCCACAGGATCACAGAATCACAGATTGGTTTAGGTTTGAGGGGACCTTAAAGCCCACCTCGTTCCACTCCCCTGCCCTGGGCAGGGCTGCCTTTCACTAGACCAGGTTCCTCCAAGTCTCATCCAGCCTGGCCTGGAACACTTCCATCCCTGAAGCATGAGAAGTACAGAAAGGTTTTCAGGGTTCTATACGATCACCCTTGTGTACATGACGCTTCCACCTCAGATGCAACACTCAGTGCAACAGCTCTGACACAGAGACCTCCTGGAGCAGCACCCAGAGACCACCTGAGTCTGTTCCCTGAACTCGCTGTAACAGAAATGAGTGAAGAGTGATAGAGTGAAGAGTGAAGAATGAGTGATATTCCTCTTCTAGTAGTGAAGAGAGGAGATATTTTTGAAAGCACTCAAAAAAATATCCTTGAACTCCTAAAATAAAGATGATGTAATTTTCTTTTAAGATGTTGAAAGTTTTGTCTTCCTTGGAAGGACAAACAATTCCTTGAAAACTAATTGTTTCACCAGCAGTTTATTTACAAGTTGTGTGTCTCAGTATAACAGAGACACCCAAATTAGAAACATGTCTTTCAACAAAACTACTCAGATCTCCTTTATAATGAAAAGAAAAGAATTGCTGTAGGGAATTTCTTGGGAGAAGTAAATTTTTCCATTTTAAAGTGAAAACTTTAAAATACATTTTAAAAATGTGCAAGTTTGTGCCTAAATTACAATTTTAATTTTTTTTTAATATGTGTCAGGAATTAAAAGAGCTCTGACAAATAGATGTGGGAAGTAAACAAAACCACCTTTAAATTTTCTATCAAAAAGTGCTCAACAGCTGTTTTCAAATTACTCTCCAGTGATATCTGTGCCTCCGTCACCACAGACACTGTTTTCTACCCTCCTGAATTATGGCCAGGTCTTCCAAAATATATTCTGCTAAACACTTCAATGAAGCCACAGGAATTATTTCTCCATAAATTAGTACCCACGTCTTTTTTTGCTTCATAAAAACTAGGTATCCTATAGGGCTGCAGAAATAAACCTTACCAAATTAGCTCCTTTAGTAGTGTGGCTGAATAAATGGCATTTCTTACCCCAGTGGCAGCTCCATTACACCCAGGTTGAGGTCATTCTTTCTCGTTAATGAGGTGGCTGTAACTGGGCCCAAAACAGGATAAATAGTGAGGGAGTCTTCAATCAGCTGAAGTTTGTTCTCATATCAGTGCACTGCAGGCATACCTAGTTAGCTTTCCATTAGTGTTAATCAAGCATGGTAGTTGTGCATCAGCTGGGAGCTAAACCTTAGCCTGCACTTTTGTACCATTCAGAGCCTTTGATTTAATTTCTTGCACCGAGTATCAATCCATGGACAGGTCTGAGCTGATTTGTAGCCACAGAGATTAGACCACTGTAACTGATATATGATTAATCAATAGCTATGCTGCAATTCATCAATGTCGCATTTATGAACTGCATGCTAATTAATTTCGTCTTTGCCTTGATGTTTTAAGCACACGAGAGTTCACATCTTGGTTATTATTCATATTTTTAGCTGTAAAATATAAACCTGGGCAAGCGTGGTGTGACTAAGCAAGCCAACCAAGGAAACTCCCATGGAGGTGACAGGTAGGACCTGTTTGATACTCCACAATGTTCTCTCTGACCCAGCTACTATTCACCCTGGTAGGAAGGCACACCCAGAGCTTTCTGAAGGGAAGAAGCCAGACCTGTGACGAAAGGCCAGCTCTGGGGCAGCCAGCTCACGGGATGTGTCCTGTGGATGTTGCACTTCTGAACAGCAAAGCCACCTCAACAGCTGCAACCTGGGCAGGGACTTCCTTCCCATGGCAGTGGCATCTAGCCAGTTTTTTTCACTGAACCCCATGAAAAAACCATTGTTTCACAAAAATAATAATCCCTCCCATGGAATAATAATGGAATTACCACAGATGGCTGTTTCTACATGTGCAGCCCTCAGAGGGCAGTGAGTGTAACCAAACACACGTGGCTTCCATTGCTAACAGCAGCAGCCAAACACCGAAATGGACTATCAGACATCATCCAGGAGGGCAAACAGCAGATTTGCCTGCTTGCTTTTTATGCTGGGAGCCAGAGGAGTTTTGTGTTTGCAGCTAAAACCACGACTAGTCGAAATCCCCTATAAGGAGAGCAGGAGAAGACAGGAGAGAGGGACAGGACCAGGCGAATTTCTCTATTGCTTTGCAGTTGGCATTGTCAGTGCTGTGGAAGTGCTCCCCCATTGTGTCTCCCTGACTTGTGAGTGGAAGGAGTGGCACTGGGGGGAGCAGAACCGAGCACCCCCCTGCATTTACAGCAACTTGTTTTGCTCCTTCCCATCATCTATGTAAAAAGGAACATAAATCAGCTGATAACGTTTGTTCAGAACGGGAAAAAAAAGCTTAGTAGCAAATCTTATCTGGACTCCAAAATCTTCCAAAGGAAAGCCTGAAAGAGCTATTTTTTAATTTCTAATTGTTACATATGCCCCCCTCCCCACATACACACACTTAAGGCAGTTTTTTAAACCATTTGCACTTTCTCAAATTTAATACCACACTTCAGCACTGCTCCGGAGACAATCCAGTGCCCCAGAACTGGATTTACAATAATGTATAGATACAGTGTAATTGTTTTGTTGAGTGTCTGCAAGGGAAGAGGAAAAAATAATAATTAAAAAATATTCTGTTGGGGGTACAGGGGGAAAGTGGAGTACTGTTGGAAGAGCAAATTAATCTGGGTTTATCTCCAGAGATGAGGAATTAATCTCATTTGTATCCTGATCACTATGCACTGTGCCTAGCTGGGATAAATATTTTTAAAATATAGACGTCAGCTTTTGCTGTGTGACTGAAATGCATATTTGCCAAAACAGCACTCAGCTGATGTCACCATGCGCTCACAGGGCAGCCCTGACCACCTGGTTCTGGTTCAGATCCACAGCCCTGGGCTCTGCTGGACAGTGGTTTGCCTTAGGATTTAAATAGGCGAGTGAAAACAGAGCTTTGGAAAGATTAACCATTACTATATTGCTTTCCAACCTGGTTATCACCCATCCAAGCACTCACTTGAGTAGGTACAGTGACATCATGTATCTATATATATGATATACATGTGATTCTCTTTGACTGAAGGATTGTGTTTCAAGCGCAAAGAACTGGCATTGTGAAACTCCCTATTTATATCTGCAAATAGAGGGTGTAAGCACCACGGACCCAAAAGAGCAGTACAGGCTAAAGGGCCCTGATGGCAGAAGGGCAAACAGGACACTCAGGTCGGGGTCATTGGGTCACATTGTCAGAAGAGGGATTTTGAAAGTGGGGAATGAACTGCAAAATGGGGTTTGCTGACTGAAAATTTAGATCATAATACCTGTAACAGAAGAATCTGAAACACATGTTCCAGTAGGATCTTTTTACAAGTCTATGCTACTATGAAGCTTCTTACTCTGTTTTTGTGCTTTCTTCACTGAATTTCCTCTTTAGTCTTTTACTTTGTTCCTGTTACTCACTCTTGCAATATTTTTTTAGCTTACTGGTTGCCTAGACAATAAAAATCATGTCGAAAAATTGTTACTCTATTTTACATAATGGAACCAGAGCAGGAGACTATTAAGTCCCCCTGATTTTTAAGATTTACATTGGGAGTTTACAGTAAAAGCCTAAAATAACACCCAGATTTCCTGAAGCCAAATTCAGGTCTTTAACCACAATGCTTTGCAACCCAATAGGGATTTTTATTCCTCTTTAATGAGATGCTGTATTAACTTTAACAAATATTACAGTTAAATTCCAGTCAAGCCTGCAGAAGCAAAGCAAACATCAGGTCACTCTTAACAGCCTGAGGATGGTGTCTCAGATAAAAGGAGCTCTGCAATGAGTTTGAGGACGTATAAAACTCTGGAACACCAGCTCTGAGCATGACTCTGTATCTGAGAGTCTGCAGGTCATCCTGGGATGTAAAGCAAGGGGAATGAATGGTCTCATTAAAGTTAGGACACAAAGGCAATGCCATTCCCATAAAGGCAATGCCATTCCTGTGTAACCTTTCCAAACATCATCAGTGCCACCACTGGGGTACTGCATCCAGCCCTACATGTACATCACAGGTACAGAACTTTTCAACCAAAGCATGGAAATGCAGAGAGGTTTGCAAAGATAACATGAAGGTGGGGGGTGGGGGGGGGAAGATTTTGGTGAGACTGAGGAAAATCCCCTTCCCAGTCTTATCCAAGAAAAGGTTAAAGTTCAATTTGATCAATCTGAAAGAATCTGCAAAAGAGAAGATAACTGACAGTCAGATCTTTAATCTAAGAAAGGGGACACATGAGTTTCAAAGGTTCATGGTAGAAGATAAATTCAAACTACAAATTGCTTCACTTCTTTAACACTGAAAGTTATAAACCGCTGGAACATTTTGTCATAGAGCATGATGGATTCGCTTTTGCTTGAAGTCTTAAATCAAGACTAAATACTTTTATAAATAGATATCTAGCAGCTTAACCAGATGTTATATACCTCAGAAAGTAATAACAAGGTGAAATTGCTTTTGTGTGTGCTATGTGGGAAGTCACACACTGCCCTCACAGTGGTCTGCTGTAGTTTTATGTATCAGTGTTATAACTGTGCTGTGGTAAGCACCAGCACCTGCAGTCAGAGACCCTGCTCAGGTTTTGTGGCAGGTGCAGTTTCAGACATGAGACCAGAGCAGGCGTGTTTGGAAATCACGTAGCCAGGCACAGCTCACATACCTGAACAGCAGTCCATGGGATGAACAGGGAAGGATTACAGATCCCTTGGGAGGCATTGTGACAAGAAACCAGTTGCCAGAATATTTATCAATCCTGAAATTTGGTCCCTTCCCATACTTAAGGGACGGCTGAGAAACACGGTTGTGTAGCATAGTATAGCAGTTTATGCAAGGCAGAGTAATCCTCTCACCTCCTGCTGCTGGATTGCAAAGAGGTGGGAGCCAGGGGCTCAGCAAACACTAGGGGTTACCTACCTGCCTGTATCTGATGTGACCAGGTCACACCACATGCACACACCATGGAATAGAATTGTGGAATGGTTTGGGTTGGAAGGGAGTTAAAGCCCATCTCATTCCAACCTTCCACTGTCCCAGGTTGCTCCATCCAACCTCACCTTGAACAACCTTGCCTTCCAGGGATGGGACATCCACAACTTCTCTCAGCAACTTCTGCCAGTCTCTGAACAGTTGAGATCAATTTTGTAAAATTAGGGTCTTAGTTCTGAGATGCTCAATTTCAATACTACCTTGTGTTATAAAGTTGAGATTTAAGGTTACAGGCCATTTTCTTACACAGAGACTTGTTTGTTTAACAATAATTGTAGAAAGGCTGTTTTCTCCTGTTTAGATAGCAGCACCAAGGGCTCCTGCATTTCACTGAAAGTTTGATGAGTATTTCTCTCTCCATCTCTTAATTAAATTTGAGTTCCAATTACGAGATGGCAGATACTCCATTTCTTGTTCTGGCTGAGATCTCTCATGTTGTTTACATCCCACCTTTGGGGAGGTTGTTATGCCTGCTAATTTCTTCCTGGGAAAGACATAAATAGCCTGCACATTCAGGGTGTTCTTTCTGAGTTTGCATTATCTCTGTGGATATTGCTAGAAAGATAGGGAGTGCTTTACCGGTGCACTGAGGTCTGAAGTGGGATTTTATTTCACAGAGGACTTATGAATGTCTTCTGTGCTGCACTGAATGTCATTCCCAAATGTCTTGCGGACAAGAACCAGTCAGACTTTTTTTTGCTGGTGTGTTGTTCTTCAACTAAAATACATTTGTCAAAATCAGTATGTCTGTGGGATGTGAGTATCTGGTGTGGAGGGAGGAGGTACATTTATCTTCCCAACTCAGATTTGCTCAGGAAGACCTCCTGGTTCTTGCAGGGACTGTCCCAGAAGTGACTGTCGCTAGTCCTAGACAGCTGCAGTCTCTCCTCTCGTTCACTTCCAGACATATCTCAAAGGATCATATTCCAGTGGAGGACATACTGTATTTCAAAGTGTTTCTTAAGGTTGCAATCTTTTACCTCTGTGGCTAAAGGTAAGGGTGAGAAGAACAGGATACCACCAAAACAGTTCCCACCACTGCACTATCACTTTTTTCCAAAGTATATTTGACCCCAATTCCCACTTGGTCAGTGTCTGGTGGAAACAGCATTTCTTGAATTTGGAAAATCTCTACAAACCGGTTGTTTAATGGTGAAACAAGCAGCTTACTTTCCCCTCCTGTCATCACTCAGAGCCTTTCAGCCTGTGCTGGTCTGTGGTGGCTACACTGGGCCAGCACAAAGTTTTTCTCTCCCAGTAAATTCTCCACCTGCTGTTTAGGTACCGTGAGGTTTTTCCTGCAGAGGCCCATTTCCTCATTTTAGCATCATATTAGGCAGTCCTGTTTGTGATTCATTTTCTTAGCTCCTTTTTCATATGAGCTCTTTCTCTCCTGCAAGAAGTGATAACTTTGCAAACCCTGGGAAGTCACAGCAGACAGTTCTTCAACTTCTTTAAAACATGCTTCATAATGAAACCTCTCAATCCTTGGTAATATTTTAGCCCTTTCTCTGACTCCCTTTCAAACACCTTTAGAAAAGTCCAGAGGAAACCACTTTTCTTTACCAAGAAGAACATCCCTTTCTGTCTCTCAAACACACACACACATCCCCTGACACACCGGTATCTATTGCATCTCTTCCTATAAGTTCTTGTTCTCTAAGCTTCTGCCATCAAACGAAGCATAGATTGCTCTTGACTCCCTCTTCTAAAAGTAAGAGAAGGCTTTTTACAAAGATAATGTTTTGCTGGACTAGCAGTTATAAATGGTAAAATGGATAAGCTCTCATACACCCACATCTGTATCTCCCAGATCACGGAAGCAAAAAGAAATCTGTGATTCCTCTCTGACTACAGGAGTGAAAAATATTTGACTATGATATGTTACAAGATGACTAAATAAACACAGAGGGGAAAAAAAAAAGGAGCTTATGCTTTCTTATTGGACTTCTCCCTAGCTGGCATTTTTACACCTCACTTCTTTTTATTCTTCCTACTTTTAAATAAGCAAACTCAGTCTTTCTAATCACTCTTCTTTATGAGGTTGGGGTTTTTTTTGTTTTGATTTGGTTTTCTCCATGCTTGTCATCATTCTGGCATAAGGAGACAGAATCCCAGCCCCCAGGCAAATTCCCTCTCCTCAGCACGTGTCGCGGATGGAGTGAAGCACTTCACTCGTTACAAGACAAGTAGCAATATGTTTATTTATATATACCAGAAAATTAGCACAGTTTGAAAGAAAATATAGCAGTGTTGTAACAGGATTCAGCGGCAAGGTAAACTTGGTTATTTACTGCATGGAGGACAAGGGCTGACAGAACCACCAGGGGGACAATTCGATTGAGCCACGAGGCTCAGAAAGGATCCCCTGGCCTTCTGAACACCTTCCCAGCAGGAGTCTGGGTGCAGCTCGATCCACTCCTGTCCCAGGCTTGGGCAATGATTTATATCTAAATGTTTATATGTGCATAATCATTTCTAGCTGCAATTTCAAAGTTTACCGTGCTGTTAATCACTTACCAAGGATCTCATGGAATAGAACCAAGGAATCACAGAATGTACTGGAGTGGGAGGGATCCACAAGGACCGCCGAGCCCAGTGCACGTGAAAACCCCAACAATTACACCACATGCCTGAGAGTGCTGTCCAAACGTTCCTCAAACTCAGCTGTCACGAGGAGTTTCTCACCATGGAGGAGCAACCTTCAGAGATGTCCGCACTCAGTGGGATATCCTACTGCGACGCCTTACGGATTACAATCGTATTTTCATACCAGCAAAACGTACCTGGGTCCATTCCTCAAAGTGCACAGTAATCTGGGTGCAGCCCCCACGGTCAGCTACGGCTCCAGGCAGGGCACACTGCCACAGCATGGCTTACAAATTTTGCACACAAACCGTCTGCAGCGAAGATTTAGTTCACCTGAAAAGATAACTAAAATATCTCAAGGATTAATGAGATGTGCACTGTGTTTTATGTGACTTTGTGACATTTGTTGATTTATTTATTAGGAAATATAATTTTAAAGGCTTTTAAAAGTCACAGTATCTTTCCTCATGAAGGTAAACCTTCATTTTCCAGAGGTGTGTTCTTTTTATTATCTTTATAGCAGTTTAATTGGCAAAGCAACAGCACCAGAAACAGAATGAATGAAATACCCTCCCCTGGCTATTTTTTTTCCCCCCACTACTGATTTTTGCTTTCATTTTTCTTCTTCCTTTATTGACCTTTAGAATCCAATTGCTGTAGTGTTTTGTTTTAAATCTCTGGTAAAGATCATGTATTTGGGTGGAGGAACAAAAGTTATATAGCACATCCCATAAAATGGTCTACAGTCTCTGAAAATGGTATTAACCTTATAAATCTATTTCAATTTATCACATTGGATTCAGTAGCCTCTAATCATCGCCTTAAATATATTAATCTCCCTCTTTGCCACATCCGTTATCCCCTGGTTTGGTAGCATGGGAAAGCTATTCCATTGCTCTCTCACACCTAGACATTTCTTAAATGCTAAATGTTAATGTTATGCAATATTTTGAACAAATAGCCCAGACTAAAAGGCACGGTGGAGCAAATCTTCCAGAGTCTGCAAATGCTGCTGTGCCACTGCTGTTAGACACCAGCAGGTCTGGCAATGAATCCCGCGTTTCCCACTGGGGTGGTTTAGCCCCAGCTGACAGCTCAGCCCCACACACCCCGCGCCCACGCCCCCTCCATGGGTTAGGGACAGAATCAGAACAGTGAAAAAGAGTAACCTCATGGGCTGAGATAAAGACAGGTGAACAGGTAAGGCTAAAGCAGAATGTGCAAAGCAAAACAAGGAATTCATTCACCCCTTTCCAGGACAGGCAGGAACTTGGATAACTCCAGGAATTCAGGGCCCACTATGTATAATGGTGACATGGGAACACAAATGCCATCATTCCAAATGTTCCCCCTGCCATTTCCCTCTTCTTCCTCCAGCCTTATATACCAATCATAAAGTCACCCGGTCTGGAATATCCCTTTGGCCAGTTGGGGTCACCTGTCCTTGCTGTGTGTCTTCCCAGCTCCTTGTGCAACCCCAGACTGTTGCTGGTGGGATGGGGTGAGGATCAAAAAAGGCCTTGGCTCTGTGTACACCCTGCTCAGGAATTACAAAAACATCTTTATATTATCAACACTCTTTCCATCACAAATCCAAAACACAGCCCCATACCAGCTACTCTGAAAAAATGAGCTCAACCCTGAAAAAACACACACACGTTGTGCTGTTCTTCTGCTCCTGGTGGCTGCAACAGCCTTCTGTTTGTTGAACGAGGTGAAGGTCTGAGCTAGGACATTTTCCACCACTGTAGGGGAAGGTAGGCCAGCGTCACATTAAAAAAAGACTCAACTTAAAACAGACGAAGAGAGGAATGGTGAGCAGGAATAATCATAATAGAATATCTAAGGGGCACTGAGCAGGAAAGGCAACACCTGCCAAAAATGTGGGATTTTGACATTTGTCTTCTTTGGCCAGGAGTATGTGTTTATTCTAGTAAAAACATAATTATAACAATGTAACACAAGGTTTTTGCTTGGCTCAGATTTAAGGAAAAAATAAAAGGAAGAAAAAACAAGAAAACAGAACCAGAGCTTCATAAGCTACATAAGGGGCAGCATGCTGTGAAATAGGAGACAGAAAAATCAGCCATGGCTGAAGGGACAAAGTGTGCAGAAATTCACTGTTTCACCCAAGGAAATTGCTGATTCCTTGCTTCCCCTCTTGTCTTGGTTTGAAAGACAGGTGTCTTCTAAGGAAGGCAGGAGCCTCCCTTGGAATGGACAATGCAACCCCCTTCCCTCCGAATTATTATAAATTTGAAATTGAGGGGCTTTCAGGCAAAGATATGAGGAATACGAATAACAGTTCTTTTACTAATATATACATATATATATATATATAAAACAAAGCAATAATACGGAAACACTGGTTTAACCTGACAGAGGCAGGGTACGACCTGACACCCCGCCGGGTAGGGTGGTGGTAGCAGTGCGGTTAGGTGATAGCTGCAGTTCTTTTTGAAGTGGTTCTGTTGAAGCTGTGATCTTGTAGAAAAAGATCTGGTCCTCCTCGGAAAGTCCAGTGGTGATTGTGTAGCTCTTGTCCTCTGGGAATCCAGTGGAAAAGGCTGCTTGTGCTGTTCCAAACCCCTGATTATATCCAGGCAGGAATGCTTGGCTCCTTCCCCCTGGGCGGAGCATCTCACAATGGGATGGTGAGTCACAGGGCAAGGCACTGATGGGCCCATGAACAGGAGATAGTCCAGGAGCGAGTTATCTGCCAGTCATGCAGCAAGGCACTGATGGGCCCATTAACAGGAGATAGTCTGGAGGGAGGAGGCAGGGAACATTGCTGCACCTGGTTTCAACAGCTCATGAGTATGGTAATAGAATACACTGCAACCCAGGACACCTCTATATTCAGGAGGGAAAGGACTGAAAGGAGTTTTATCATTGATTTTAATCAACACTTTCCTCAATGTGTTTAGTGGGTGAAGGTGTTAATGCTTCTGGATGCAGTTTTCTGTGCATGGATATTGAGAAAAGTGAGCTCAGTATCCAATTTCAGCAGAAAGTCAGTAGGGACTGCGCAAACAACTCCCTTGAACACCCTTCACTGCTATTTCCTCCTCGCTGCTCTTTAACCAGAGAAAATCTATGCACTCATAAATAAATACATGCAAAACATCTAGATTTGTATTCTCTGATTCCGCAGAAAAAAAAAGAGTCAGATTTTGAAAAATAACACATGCCACAAACTTAAGTCCAATTTAGCACAGCTAAAGGGCTGCACTTGTTTAAAATGATCAACTTTTAGTGTAGGAACATTCAAGGTCACTGCAAACTCAGCCACTTTTCCATTTTACGATGTAGATTAAGTGTTTTGCATCTCAACTTGTATAGTAAATAAAAAATACTGTAGTTAAATATATTACTCTCATCTTTAGAGCCGAAGGTCATGTAGGACTTGGAACTGAATACAGAGGAGGTGGAAGCCTGTTTTGCACAGCACTGGGACAAAATTAGGGATTCGTCTTTAATGTTCTCTTGTTTGTGCTTGGTGTATTTATTTCCTGGTTTCCCTAGGCTTTGATAATTTCTTCTGATACTGAATACTTAGAAAAAGACTTTGTTTCACACATTTGACTTTTTTCAGGTTTCAGTGTCAGAAAATTAAAGTACCTACTGCATAAAGCATTATGCAGTTAAGCAAGCTGTGTTATTCCCTGAGAGCACTTTCCTCAGAAATAAAAAGGAAGAAGAAAGAAAGGCTCAAATAAATGCTTAAATTTTACTTTACAGCAGCAAGAAGGACTTTATAATATATTAAATGATCTGTGCTGTTGATACCGAGAAAAGCAAGACAGGTTTTGGATGAAATTATTTCTTTACTGGGCACTGGGATAATTTTTAGTGGAAAAAGACAATGTAGTTGATTTTATCAATAGTAAGATTAGCATTCATAATTCTTTTTGTGTAAAATTCTCAAATCATTTTGCAAACACTAAGACTTCAGCTGTGCCATTAAGTAACAGTACTAATTACTAGTCTTTGTTAAATTAAGTCTTGGTGGGAAGCCCAGGATGAGGTGTACTTCAGAAAGGACCACCTTTCCTGAAAGATGTACATATCTTTTAAATCCCTCCAGAGATGGGGACTCCACCTCTGCCCTGGGCAGCTTGTGCCAAGGCTTGACCACCCTTTCAGTAAGGGATGTTTTTTCCTGATGCTCAATATCAATCTGTCATGGTGCTACTTGCAACCACTTCCTTGTGCCCTGTTGCTTGTTTCCGGAGAGGAGTCCTGGAAAGGCACAGGGAGAGAGGGAAGCAAGGAGGGAGAGCTGTGGTTACACACGAAGCAAGTATATACAGTCTCCAGACTGTAAAGTGATCTATTTAGTTTGTGTCACTTCCCATTCTCATTATGTTCTTTGTCAAGAGAATGGATTTATGTGCTGCCATTTTCTGCACTCATTACGGTCTTTGTCAAGTTAATGAATAGTCTGAGGATTTGAATTTCCAATACTGAAAAGTGAATTACGGCACAGGAATTAAAATAACTCTTCCTCTTGCCCAGGTTCTGCATCCCAAACCAAGAGACATTTGCTCTTTTTGTTGGTACCAAAGGTATCAACAGGACAAATTGCACTGAATAATCCTGAGCAGGTCAGAAAGCAGAAGCTCGCACTTCTGTCAAATACCAGGCTTTAAACTTCCAGCATCTCATTTTTACAGCAAAACTGGAACAGAAAATGGGATAAAATTAACTGCTAACACTTTATTATAAGTGACAAATAGTTATTAATTTTTTGATATTCCTTACAAGAACATTAATCATGGCAAGGTCTTTTGGACTCAGTGTGACTGTTAATATGTGATTCCAGTGGAATTCTGGTGTAATTTAGCATTAATTAATGTCCACTTACTGCAAAGTGCTACCCTATTAATCTATTTTCTGTGACTAAGGAAGGAAAGGAAATAAAATAGAGTTAATGAGATCCCAATGTTTCAATCCTGAAGGCTGCAGTGACCTAGATTGCATCATACACCAAATTTAAAAAAAAATTTTCATACTTTTCCTAGTGTCAGATGTCAAGACCAAGCTAATAAAGAGAATACCAAGAGAAAAGCAGAGACAAGGCACAGAGACTTTTGTTTTCTGAAGGGCTGGCTTGTGTAGAACTTGGATGTGCAGGAAAAAAAATCTCAGATATGATCCCAGTGATTTTTTTATTCCTGTGTAATGCATAGAAGCACAGTTAGCAAGGAGCTAGAGAAATCCCCTGAAAAGACCATGATCTTTCAAGAGCAGCAGTCGGACTGTCAGTGAGACAGTGACAACTGCAGTTCTTGTGCAGGGCCAGGCACAAACATGGCAATCCACAGCCGCTGGCACCAGCTATGCAAAGAGCAAGACAAAATAGAAGGTATTGTGTTTCTCTCTCAGTAAACTGAGGAAAAAGAGAAACGTAAATGAAGGTTTTGAAAATATTTAAAGTTCCATTGGGATTTATCAGGGCAGAACCACATAGAGTTGTTTTTTTTTTTCTGCATTCCTTGAGGGTACCGCAAAGCCAAACTGATAGCATAGGGTTAAAATGTTTCTAAATTGTATTAACCAAAGTAGGCCCTGAGAGCAAGATGGACATTCTGTTCAGGTCAGCCTGAACTTGAATATTCATTTAGGGGGTAAGAAACTAAGATAGATGAGTTAATTGTGTAGCTGCACCTGGGAAAAAGGGGGGCTGAAAATCATGCTTGAGCAAAAACACATAATAGATGATTGTTTGGGGGGGTTTTGAGATTAATGCATTGGGTAAATGATTAATATGTGATTATATAACAAGAAGGGTATATAATGTAAGCACCTGAAATCCTTATTGGGGATTGATTTGGGTTTGTACCCCTCTCCCCCAGCGCCTCAGTAAAAGCACCTTGCATGTAACCCGTCCGTGGTTATGTGTTCCTACTCTAACAAAACTGCCCATCCCTTTTGGAGGGAGCCTTGCAAAACATTCCAGTTTTCCACGCATTGACTGCTGGATGAACAACCATGGCCTGTTTGAACTAAATAATATTTGAGATAGCTAAAACGAAGTATGACAAACCCCAGTGTTGCTCCACTAAGTCATCTCCCTGCTATTTATTTAAGTCCTGGCTACATATTTTAGTCGTCGTTTTCCTCCCTTTCCATCTCCAAGCAGACAAGGGAACACCTGTGCCTCACAGTGCCGCCAAAGCAGCTGGAAGTGGTGTTTGTTCTCTGCTGCAGGGGAGCAAAGGCCAAAAGCCAGGTCTTCAACAGATGAATTATTCCTTGTACTTAACGAAACAAAAAAATCCAAATATCCACAGAAAGTCATGTGAGAAATGCCAACACCCTGAATGCCATTTCCAAATAGGATTGCCCATTCTGGGCTATTGTTACTGTTCTCTTCTTGCACATATATTAACATATATTATCTAGAATTATTGTTATTACTCCCTGTTCCTACAGATGCCTCATCTATTAAACCAAAATAAACAATTTCTTTAGGCCTTTCCCAACAAAAAACCACAGAATGCGTCAAAAATATGCATCATAATTACGGGATTTGGAGCTTTTCTCTTTGTCTTTGGCAATTCAGCTCTCTTGCCTGAAATTTCTTCATTTTTTTTCCCTTGATAATAAATCTTCTCTTCTTTCACCAATTACTGACCTCTGTGGGAGAGAAGATTAAAATAAATAAATAAATTAAAAAATAAAAAGGTTAAAATTAAAACTGAGATCTGGATATTAAAAAGAGAGGAGCTGAGACAATTTTAAGCATGAGCTGAGATGCTTCAGGTCATAGGACTGTAAAGAGCTCTAGTTGCTACCACTAGTTTGGTGATCTGCTGTTTTAATAGTGGAAGGATTTTTGGCAAGGGATTTCTTTTGCCTTCAGGGCCAGACACTGAATTCTGGCTGTTTCTGCTGTGGGAAAGAGAACGTGTGTGTGTGTGTGTGTGTCTGGTCATTTCTGCTGCTCACTCACTCAACACCCTCTACTCCTTTGCTTCCAGCAAGCATCCACAGGTCCTTGGTTCTCCTCATCATTCCAGATGAAATCCTTTGTCCTGACCATCAAGACATCAAAGTCTACATTTCCTACATTGCTTAGGAGTCCTGGGAGGGGGCAGCTAGTGTTAGGTTAGACCCAAGGGCAATAATTACTACACGGAAAGAAATAAAAGATTATTTATTAATTCTAATCTATTTAAACATTTAAACAGATGAATGTCAAGATTTTTTTTTTCCTTGAGTTGACAGTGGCAATCGCACTCCTGAGATATGATCCACCTGACTCCAGGATTGTTATCAGAGCTAAAATTTATTAAATAGAAATAGGCCAATTCCAAGTAGATGAAGAGGAGAGAAACACTCCACCATCACAGGGCTTCTGGATAATCTGCCAGCACTAGTATCTTGTCTTTGCTAGATGCCATGGATGATAAAAAGGGGGGAAAAAATATCTGACAGCTTCTTCACATGTTCTCCAGTGCATTAGGAATCAATCATTCCTAAACAATCCCTATTTCTGGGAATGTGCCAACACAAGGCACCCCAAATTAGGGATGCTGTGATGCTTCAGCAGTGTGGGTTCTTGTTTCAGAGAGGGAACATAGGATCTCTCTGCTTTTCAGGTTTGATGATTGCTATCTGAAAAGAAATGCATAAAACTGGTAGAGGCTAGCCATGCAGTGAAAATCAGAATGAGTTTAAAAATAAATTACATGGAAGGAGAGCAAAATGTGAACCCAACCAGGGCTGAGCCTCCCAGATCTTCAGCTCAAAAGTTCCGCCAAGTAATGCATGAAGCACTCGGGATGTGCTGGACCTGTTGAGAGGCACTGAGACAGTGATTTCTTCACGTTCAAAAGTATAAAGCTTAAAGAGGCACAGCATGTGAAAAGAGAAGGTCAGATGAAGCTCCATCAGAGAAGTCAGATTTTTGTCAAGCTTTCTCCATGTTTGTTTGTTTGGGGACATCTTTTGTTTGGTTGGGTTTTAATTTGTTTAGTGATTGGTTTGGATTTTTGGGTGGGTATATTTTTAGCACCCGTAGGACTCTAGATGCACATAATTTAGGAGAATATTTCTCTGTGTGTATAATCACGCATATGTAATGCATACCCTATTAATTAAGAAAAAGTGAAATAATTACAAGAATTAAACCAGTCAATTAATTTTCTGTTGGTTTCCAAGTTGTATTTGTGGTTTCACACTGACAACCCTCTAAAAGACAAGTCCAGGGCTCAAAAACCAGCAGAAATCACAGCATGCTTTGAAGGTGGCTATATTACAGGAAGAATTTTCACTTTATGTGAATATAATATTATATTAATCCAAACTCCAAGACTCTGTCATCACTCAATGTTCCCATTGTCAACGGGTGTACCCCAGTTAAACTGCAGAGCATTATTTATTACCTTATAAACCAATTCAATAAAATTATAAAAAAATTAAAAATAATATGAATGGGGCCAGGACTGAATTAACTTTTCAACCTCTGACAAAATTGTGTTACTATTTACTTGAAGTGCTTTATGCTTCTACAGTGCCTTGCATTTGTCAGTGGTTGCAGACTCTATAATGATATCATCATTATATTTAGACGGGTGACTGGGTTTAAAGCATTTTTTTTTCCCTTTGCCAGAGATGGAGATAGTATGCTCGGTTATGGATATCTATCACCCTAATTCTACCATCACATCATCTTACTGCACTTCATTCCCTCCAGACATGTGTTTTCTCAGCAGATGAAAGCTTTGATTTTACACAGCCACGAACCTGAGTCTGCCACACCAGATCTTATTTATTTATATGTCCAAACTCCTACACCACAGCTAAAAAGCTTCAATCTTTAAAACACTTGCCCTTTTAGCAACCCTGGCAAGACAAGGAATGATATTATTTCCTTTAAACACAAGGGAAATGGTGGCACTGAGAGATAAGTGACTTTTCTCTGAGAAAGCCTGCAACAAAGCAGAGACAAGAAGGAAATTTTTCAGATAATCATAATAATCACAAGAAGTCCTGATATTCACTATGCAATCATAAAGTGACAGATTAAGGGTATTTGTTTGTTTCCTCCACTGAAATAACATTCTATCTTTCAGATAATACTGTGTATTATTCCTAAATATTTATTGTTTTCTATTTTTTAGAATAGGAAATGCAACACAGATCTTCTTTTAAATCAAGTCAGAGGAGACATGATTTTGAATTATCATTTCTAAAACTAGCCTGCAAATGCAATAAAGTGATGCTCCAGAGAGAAAGTTATCAATCCTGTGATTCTGTGATTACTGCATATTAAAATTCCATTTTCCAGACCTTTACAAAAATATTAATGTTAATTAGGTAATAAGCTGATAATATTCATTATGGTGTGTGTTATATGACTTATTTTCCTAGACTTCCAAGAACATTTTGTAAAGAAAGAGATCTAAAATACAATTTGAGATGACGGAAAAATTTATTCTTTCCCTCCTTCTCTATCCTTATCACTCTCCTTGAAATGTCTTTACAATGAAGTTAAATTTGAAAGGATTGAACTAAATTAATAATTTTCTTCCCAAGAGCCATTCCGGAACAAAAGAAGAGAAACAAACAAATAAAGTAACACAAATCATACCATACCTTAATACAAATTTTCAATCTAGTCAAAGATCGAATTCTGACATCACTGCTATCTCTTCTTTTTGACATGGATTGAAAATATGGCCACGGCAGGTTAAAGGAAGCTCTGAACTAATTGGAAATCATAACATAACATTTAATATATGGAAAGAATTGGATCACTGCTGCCAAGATTGTTTGGAATTGAAGTCTGTCCCCCAGGGGAGAGGTCCAGAACTCTCCAGCATCAGTCCACGACTTCTCATCATCAGCTCAGTAGCAGTGCAAGCTTCTTCAGCTTTTATTTCGAGCCACAAACTTTCCAAACTCCATTTTATGTCCAATAAGGTTTTCCTCCTTTTCTTCCACCCCACTGAACAACTTTCTGTAATCCTCTTGTTGCAGTAGCTAGAGAGTATCCTCAGATGTCATACTTTTATATTTGTTCATCTCTTGTTCATTTTGCCCATTTACTCTTGGGCAAAAACATTTCCTCCAGTTTGATTACATCTCTTCCTTTCTGTGTGATGTTCAGCCACACAGGGTAATATTAATAACAATTGTATAGTGGGGCTAAAGAGTATAAGTGGGTTTTTTGTTGTTGTTCTTGTGTTGGATTTCTTCTCCTGTTTCTGTTTTAAGCACACAGTCTAACTTTTACCTCACGTGACAATATTGCCCCTTCTCCACATCTGACAGAAACAGTTTGTGTCACACATCCTGAAATACCATTCACTTTTTGATTACGTTATTGTATCTGTGGTCCACAATCATTCTGTGATAGTCTGAAACAGCCAAGACTGAATTTTTCCTGACATAGATCCCTGTGTTCTCAGCACAAACTCTGATCATTCATCCCCTTGCAGTTCCCAGGTACATTCTGTTTTTCTCTCCCATCATTTGTTGCAGATTTATTTCATCTTCCTCCATTACAGATGACCAATCTGCACATAACTCCCATTGAGATGTCTCAGTGCCTTGTACAATATTGTTAATATTTCTCTATCTCTACTTGCACTGACAGATCATACAGGCATTTTTCATGGTCCCTCCACATTGATGCCTAATAATCTTCCCCTTTACTCTCCCTGGTTGTCTCCAGCTGAATCACCAGGCTGGGGCAGAAACCTTTGTTATGAATTTCCTGCACTAGAACATCAACATTACAACCACATCTTTATCCGCTCTGTGCTCGCTTGCACTGTGGCTTTTCTGTAGCTTGTTTCCAACAATCTTAATTCCTAAATCAAGAGAATTCCAGACTATACAAGTTGTTGTTTTGGGTTTTTTTAGTTATACGCCATGAAAGTCTGTTGTCATTTTCCCCTTCCTTCCAGAGCATGGATGATTTTCTCCTGCAAGAAGGCCTCATACCCTATTAAAATCAGACCTAGTAGCCCTATTTCATGGATTGCTTTCCCTCTTTCAAAAACATGGTTCATAAATCACCTTATCTTCATGCGTGCAAGACCATTCCCTAATTTGATAGAATTTCAAATGAGAACTTTTATGTACTTAAGATTAGTGACATTTCTAAAGGCTTTTCAATATGTTTGCCCTTTGTGCTGCAGAGCACCTTTTTCTTTTGTAATTTCTAAAATAACCTTGGAATTTTAGGTGTCCCTGTACATGACCTGCTGCCATTAAGAACAGTTGAACTAATTAAAATGTTTTTAAGGATCTGAAAACGTAATGAAAAAAATGTAGAGGAGAGGAGAGGGGTTCAGAGGCCAGCTGCCAAGTGGCTTCCCCAATGGAGATGGGGCAGCCAGTGCATCCACCATGCAGAAGGGTCAACCCCCAACAGGTCCCAGGGGTCTTCAGCTTGCATGGGCTGAACCCCTGCACATCCCAGAGGAAGAGGAGGCCTGAACAGAATCACCAGAATGATTCTTGGGGGATGGTAAACTATGGAAATCAAATTTTGTATGGAAATAAACTCGTGGTTTGTGAGTCATTGGGCAGATGCTGGGTGCATGTAAGGCAACCAGCCTGTTTTCTTAAGTCAGGAAGGTCTCACTGAGGAGTCCACATCCTCATCGGGACACAACTGCAGGCATCCCCCTGAACCTGGGGAAAGAAACTGAATAAGACCCTCCTCTGTGAGCCCCTTCCCAGTGAGCTTTACATTCACTCACCTCCCTCTCCTGCAGCCTAAATCATCTCTTCCT
Organism: Rhagologus leucostigma; assembly: GCA_013397725.1. Taxonomy (NCBI): domain Eukaryota; kingdom Metazoa; phylum Chordata; class Aves; order Passeriformes; genus Rhagologus; species Rhagologus leucostigma. The sequence continues at coordinate 126,362 of VZTD01000487.1, forward strand.
CAGTTTTACCAATCCCTGGCTTGATTCTTTCCCACCTGGGGCTTGGCTGGTGTTTATATGGGTCTGGATTCCGTCACAAAAGAGCCAGACACACTGTTATGGGAATCTCGTGGCAACACAGTTACTAAACAGGATGAGCAAAGCCTAATTTAAACGGATCCCATTAAAATAAATAACATCAAAGAATGCGAGATATATCATTCAGTGTGGCCTGGAAAACTGGGTGTAATTTTTATGCTAAACAATTGTAAAACAGAAATATTTTTCCTCTCCCAAGTAATATATAGTGTGCCGTGCCAAGTACCTCTATAAAACCTCACATTATACCCCGTGAATTACTACAGACACGTTGGTATTGTTGAAACTGGGTTAAACACGGTACTGGCAAAGCCTCATTTATCTCCAGATAGACCATAAATTGAATTCACATGCTTCTTCTATTTTTCATCCCCTCTCCAAAGCAGCCTTATCTTAATTTTTGCTGTTAATATACATAGGACACTTAGAGTAAAGAGAACGTAAAAAGAAAATACAGTAACTCATGGCAATGAAAAATACATAGTTACGTAGAAGAAATTTGTGTTTTCTGGCTGGGAACTAATGAAGTTTAACCCAATTTGGCATCTGGAGGGAGAAGAGTACTATTTCTTGCCTGTCACCTTATCTTGCCAGTTAAAAGTTGCACACTTCCCATCAGTGCTGGTTATCACTCTTGTTTCCTAAAGAGAGCAGTGAACATGTTTCCTGAGGGAGGTCATGCATATTTATAGGTCCAAACTCACAGGAAAGTTTCATTAAAAAGGCAAAAAACGTAGGTTTGAAAAAGATTCAAGAAGACAGACATCTGCCTAGAGAAACCCCATTCACGGCCCGTGAAAGTAAAAGTCTCAGCATAATTTTTCCATGGAGTAGACATCAGAGAATCCCTGCAGGCACACCCTACTGAGACAGAATATCAGACACTGGGGTTCAGCTTTTTGCTCCCCAGACTAATTACGATCCCCGAACTGAGCCCAGCCACCCTAAATCTCAGCAGAAAACAAACCTCTGTGAAACCCTCTTCCAGAACCCCTCAGTCTCTACTCGGACTGCTCAGAATGAAGAAGTGTCAAACCCTTACGGGACAAGAAGATTGGGTTTCACCCACCCACAGCAATTCGGGTTTGTGCTGGAGTAACCAAGGCACACTGTGTCTGCCAGCTCCATTACAGCGTGGGAAGTCATCTCTCTCTTTGAGGATGGCATCGATTTTCCTCCTTGCAGGAGGCTGCATGAATGAAAATCAAGCTTATGAGTACCAAGACACCACAGCAATGAGGGTCAAGCCAAAAATGTGAGATAAATGCAGTACACAGAGCAGTGGAGAACAGAAATTAGACGTTTGCCCCAGAAGTAACTTCTCAAATAGGAACAAAGTTCTGCCAGGATTGAGTTTGGCCAAGCATTTTGACATGGAGAGGCACTTCACCCTGTGACAACAAGGTTTTTGGTAGATGAACTTCCTGGCACAGCTAATCTCTGTCTGCCTTAGGAGCAAATCTCAGGGGAGTCTCCTTTTAGATAGAAAACAAACATCTGTACCTTGCAACAGCCTCTGCTTCAGACCCTGGGCTGGGCTCCAGCACCACTAATCCCAGCTCTACAGCACAGGCTTGAGGTTGCATTTAAGGCTGTCTGTCACTCTGCTGACAAAGAGGGGTTGAAATGTTTATTTAAGTGCTCTGTTCTCTTAAGGCTTGATTTTGACAGGGATAATTTGCTGCAGTTCATAGGGACAAAAGGGAACGCCCACCACACACCCAACCACCCCTTTCTCCGTCTTCAGAAATCAAGCAAAGTCCTAGACAACTGTAAATGCTCATATATATTTATTTCCATTACTTAATGACCCACCAGTGCCTTCTGCGCAGTCATTTGGTCTCATTCTTTTTTCTAATGTGAAGATACCCGCAGGGAAATTGCTAACAAGTGGCAGACCCTTCATTAGTCACAGGAAAATATACTTGCAGCCAATCACAGCTTTAATTAAGGATCTGACCCTGCTCCTAGCACAGACAATGGCAAAACAACTCGAGAGAACAGGAAGAGGCACTGAATGTAGCCCTCTTGAACCTGGAAGCAAGTTGCTTTCACGCATATCACAATTTCCATCAATCACTGAATGCAGGGCTGCAAGGCACCTCGAAGGTCTGACTGACTGGTCAATCCTTCCACTCACAAGCAGGCAAACTATTCCTAAACCCTGACTGCTGCTTGTCCAACCTGTCCTTACCCCCTACTGCAGCCCAGGAGGTTCCTCTATTTCTCCAGGCTATCTCTCACCATGTTTACCTACACAGAGCCTTAGAAAATTTTGATTTTATTTTTCACTTGCCACTGTCTGACCTAAATCTCCTCTGTGGTGTGTCCCTGCCCAGGGTCTAAATCTCTGAAGTCCCTGCTGGTATTCGGGCTGGCAGAAAGAAGGTGGGAAAGCGTGGCACCGCTCAGATGTGGCGGTATTTCAGACCCACTCCAGACAAACTGAGTCCATCCCACAACAGAGCTTCAAGCGGGATGTGGGTCACCTTGGCTGGATCTTCACTGAACTTTGCAGGAGCCCTTGTAGTTCTCCATCTCTGACAACGCGGAGTTGTTTTGATCAAACTCGCCATTTCCCAGGACTGATAATTGTAGCTTTAGGAGGGCTGACTTTCTGGTGTTAAACCTCCCAACGAGCTTTAAGAACAAGAAGCAGCTGGAATGATCTGCTCAAAAGAGGCACGTTTTCAATTCATTATTTATGCCAGCCTGCAGGGGGGAAATTGTTGTTATTCTCCGTTAAACACCATTTGGCAACCTAGGACTCCTCCCATTACCTGCTGAGCCAAGTTAGCATGTTGCAAGATGCAAAATAAAACTAAATTTATTATGATTAAGCACCATGTGACAAGTAAACAATCCCAGCACAGCAGCCGCCAAAATGACTTTCTTCCTGAAATCTCTGTCTTCCCTCATCTGATACTTGTTCTTGTTTGTCTCCTTGAAGTTTTTCTTTCCTTTTTTATTGTTTGACTCTGTGTGGAAAACATTACGTGTGTGTTTTCCTTCCCCTGAAGCTTTTACTTTCCCATGGTCTGTGTTTCTTTTGTGTTTAAGTACTGAACATACTTTGTTGCGCAAAGAATAATGAGGAGGGAAGTAAAATTTAAAAAGCAAAGGCAAAAAAGAAAATCTCAAAACCTAAAACACTATCTAAGTTTATTGCAAAAATAAGGGAGCTTTCCTTGATGGTTCTACGGCTAAGAGTTGGCTATAAAGAGCTCTGTCTGCTGCTGCGGGCTCTTCCAAGCTGAAATACAGGAAATTTTGTTCAGATATACGGAAGAAATTCTTCCATTTGAGAGTGGTGAGGCCCTGGCACAGGTTGCCCAGAGAAGCTGTGGCTGCCCCATCCCTGGAAGTGTCCCAGGCCAGGCTGGATGGAGCTTGGAACAACCTGGGATAGTGAAAGGTGTCCCAGCCCACGGCAGGGGGTGGAATGAGATGGTCTTGAAGATCCATTCCAAACCAAACTATTCTGGGATTCTGGGATTCTACGCTCTGTTTTACCAATGCTCTTTGCTTTCTCTGGACCACTCTGCTTGCTAATCAAACTCCAGTTTTCTTTCTGCGTCAACCTGGTCCACAAGCTCCTGCGAGCTCAACTAAAATATTCTTTCATGTCTGCTATTAGTACAAGATAGCCTTGAAACTGATCAGAGGCTCAGTAATGGCACCAGACTTGTTGATTTCAGGGGACTTCAAATCAAAAAGGGTCATTATTCTGTTTAAGATTTAAACATTAATCCTCATTGGAAGGGTTTAACCTTGGAAGGCAGCTGAACATCACTCATTAGGCAGTTGCAAAATACAAAAAGTAACAAATGCTAAGTTTTTCTCAAGGAAACACAAGAAGATTTAACAGTTCAAATCATTGCAGTGTTCAGAATGGAATAAGAAATGGAATAAAATAGATATTTTAAATGAAGGAGTAGTCATACCTAACCTTGGACTTTCGAAGAGCTACAGAACATTGTAACTACCCCTGCCCTCTGAAATGTTAGAGCACCAGTGTGTCTGCATTCCCTAAAGCCTTGAGTCCTGCATGATGAGGAGCTAGAACCACCTGTTACACTGTTTTCTAACATGATCTGAGAAAAGCTGGTTCTATTCTATTCCATTCTATTCTATTCTATTCCATTCTATTCTATTCTATTCTATTCTATTCTATTCTATTCTATTCTATTCCATTCCATTCCATTCCATTCCATACTAATCTATTCTTCTCCTATTTAATCTTTGCACTTTGATCCTGTGACTTTCCCAAGACCCACCTTCATAGTAAATTTCGCCTTCTCAATTTAAACATTTTGTTTGTTTCTGTGTTTTAAGCAGAAAAAAGGGTGAAGAGAGTCATGTTTATGGTTGAGGAAGGAGTTTTATATCTTAAATTTCCTGTAAAAAAAGGAAAGCTTTTTACTTGCTTGCTTGCACATTTTTGCATCTCAGTTAATTACTTTAAATTTTTAACACACTTTCAAATGTCATCCACATAAGCCTACAGGGTACTCTCTGGAACTTTTAGCTAGTTCAGATGCCAGCAGAAAAAATATTTTTTCAAATCTGGCTCTGGAATTTTTCTGTGGCTTCTGCATTTGTGTGAGTGAGACAAAGATGTAAAAGTGTAACACCAGCTGGATGGCCTGAGCACAGGTATTCTTTGTAAAAGAACAAAAGTTGCTCCTTTTGGTGAAAATAAATGTCTGCCTTTAAAGGTTAGAAAAGAGTTGGAAAGGAAAGCAAAAACTGTGGTTAAGGAAGTCCTGTTTTAATGCTGCAGATTCAAGTTTTGGCTTTGTCACTGCTGTGCTGCTGCTCAGTCCAAACTCACACAGAAAACACATTTGTCTGTCTGCTCACAACCTACTCAAAAGGGAAGGGGAGGCTGCAGGGGTTTAAGGGTGAAACAAGACTTTTTATGTGTCCAATTCATATCCATCAAAGACAAAAGGAAACAACTCCAATATCTTATTTTAATGCTTTCGTTTATCGTGGAGTTTAGTTGCCATAAAAAGTGTATGTTTAAAATGTCCTTTAGGAGTTACAGTCCCATAAAATCTTGTAACCAAGTGACACGCGATAATGAAACTCCCTCCACAAACTACAGCAAAATGAGATTTTTTTTTTATTATAATCATCAAATAGTTTGCCTCGAGGTATTGATGGAATTATATATAAACCTTATGTGCTTCTGGAAGACAAAGAAGAAAAAGAGAAGAAAAGAGGGAGGGGAGGGGAGG
>VZTD01000487.1:131704-196035 GCA_013397725.1 Rhagologus leucostigma
AAAAATTTAGTGGAATAGAGGCTGGAAGGGGAGAGAAGACAAGTTGGTGTAACAGTGTCTTGTTAGACATGAAGCAAATTATACGATTAAAAACCCAAACAAAATATTAATTTAACCATTTTTAAGCAAATAATTGCTTATGGTTGCAGTTTTATTACTTATCCTCCACAGCTGTAATACTGTGAAAAAGAGAAAAAAAAAAAATTAGAAGCATATTAGAGTTAAAATTGCACTTCCAGTTGAGACATATTTATCCAGGCAGATAGAGCCATTCATTTAGTAAAAAGGACTTTTGTAACCCTTTAGGATAAGGCTTGTCATTGTTTCAATGCTTCTAAAAAGTTCAGTGCACTACGCTTCACAGGCTTCACCCCTACCCATACCTAAACTCCTACCCTGAATTAAAATTCAGATTTATAAAACAACAAAGTTATTGAATCTTCAACTCAGTTCTGAGCCTAGACTTTATTGAACTCCTCCATACAAATTCAGTTTCGTTCAGTTTACTTTTTGTTTGAGGTCTCAGCATATCTAATTTATCTGACATTCAGACACCACAATTATCTGTGGAATACAGCATTTCTGCACATAATGGGTAATGTGACATATGCAAATCTTTTCTTTCCATAAGTACCTGGAGCAGTAGCAGAGATACCACTGTAATTATAACTGGGAAAATGAAGTGGATGACAGCATAAAATAAACAGATAACAACTTAGGCTACTTACTTAGAGCTCACTTTTTGTAGAATTCAGCTATCACAGTCATGCAAAGGCAAGACCAAATGTCCTCTTTGACATTGGAGCTGTGCAGTTTTTCCATCTCCAGCCTTACATTAAAAGAGGGTTTTTGCAGAACTTACTACAAGAAAACAAAATCTAGGCTAATACCTGCAGGTTGTAGTATTTAATTGAATACCTACTGGATTTGGTTTTTTATGTAAACCATAAATATGGAAATGCCCATGAGCTTCTTTGGAAGATGAGAGAAGAATGGTGCTCTTCACATAGTGCTTTGTGTCATTGGGAAATTCCTGACATCAAATTTTTTCTCAGTAATCAGCAGAATTTCCTTGCTTGTCATTCTCTTAGCATTTGTTTTACACTGGTGCAGTACAGGATTCTTCACTAAAGGGTATTTGCCTCCCAAAATTTCCAGCAGCTCATGACTTTGGGAAGGACATTGACAAGTTCCGGTCATGGAACATCCCCACTGTTTCACAGAGGGCAAACAACAGTGCCAGCCATGTAATGGAAAATGCAGAAAAATGAGACATCTGACTGAATCCTTGAGCTGGGAAAAGTTTCATTTTGCTGACTGGCTCAGGATGAAAAAAAATTTTCTTCTTCTTAGATATATTTGCAGTTTCACCACTGGTTTCCATGAAGTTTCTGCATAGCAAAATGCAGGTCTGACAGCCACCTACAGGTTAAAGGTACCTGTTGAAGGAAGAATCTTTTTTTTTTCCTGCTGATATTTTGGCAGTGGCATTTAACAGGGCTTCACTAGGTGCTCCACGAACCTGGGACACAGCAAAGTGACAATTGCCTCGGGCACTCAGCACCTGTCACCAGAGCCGTGATGATCAATGTTTCATTTGCCCTTCATGTCAAGGAGGTTGTTACATTTTTTTGGTGATCAGACGTGAAACTTTGCTCAAGTTTGAAAGCATTGATACAACGGCAGGGATTAACAGGAGACACAGGTGGTAAGAGGAGAGGGGCAGAGGAATGGCACTTGCTTTGAAAATGAGCCAGCAGCAGGAGCAATCACAAAGAACTTCAAGGTCCCTCTGGCCTTGTCAGTCTGCTCCAAGCACCACAGACCTAGGAGCTGATGGGGTGTTTTTTTTACTGGATACCAATGAGTTCAAAGCTATGAGAGCCGTGAGTCTGGAGAGAGAAACCTACACCAGCCTTTTGTTCATGCCTGCTCCTGCTGATGTGCAGAGACGAGTTTAATTTTTAAAAAAACAGTATGTGCCCATGGTTTCAGGAGGCCTGATGGTCAGAGACCATTCCTGGCAAGTGAGTTTGGTTGTGACTGCAGTATTCACGCAAGGGCATGACTCCGCACACAAGACGGAGAAGTGCAGAGCGTTTATTGCGCAGGAAAATATTCCCTAAATACCAGCACCTAACAGGATATCGCATCATATAAACAGGAAAGATGTTCACCTCAGTGTCCCCCAATCACCTGGGATAGTGCACAGACATTGCCTATTATGGTAACAAGTAAACAATACCCTATAAGGTCACAAACTACAATTATCACATCTCATAGGTCTGACACTGTCCAGAAACCCATAATCCTCTCTCAGCCCATCCTTGGTGACCTGGATGCACTCCCAGGATCACCCCCGGGTCCGAGAAAGAGGCTCTCTCTCCGGCCCTCAGGGCCTATCTCTTTTCTAGCACATAGTGCACCCCAGAAGTGACTGCCTCATCTTGAACAACAAGGTGCTTCACTGACACACGGTGGGACTGGAGCAGGTCCGGGAAAGAGAACGGAGCTAGGGAGGGGTCTGGAGCACCAGGAGCAGCTGAGGGAGCTGTGGGGGCTCAGCCTGGAGAAAAGGAGGCTCAGAGGGGACCTTGTGGCTCTGCACAACTCCCTGACAGGAGGGGGCAGCCAGGGGGGTCGGGCTCTGCTCCCAGGGAACAAGGGGCAAGAGGAGAGGAAACGGCCTCGAGGGTGAAAGTGGAGGTTTAGATTGGGTACTCTGAAAAGTGTCTTCACCTGAAGGTTGTCAAGCACTGGAACAGCTGCCCAGGGAAGTGGTGGATTTAAAAGGATTTAAATCCTGGAGGGATTTAAAAAAACATGTGGATTTGATACCTGGGGACCTGTGATTACTGTCAGTGCTGGCTTAATGGTTGAGTTAAATGATCTTGGAGGTCTTTTCTTATCTAAATGATTCACTAGCATGGCTGCAAGTTGTTTTGGGCTACTGATGGCAGTGCCTGTGGGATCTAGGGTTTTCATAGATTACCTAGGGCTCAGCTTACTGGTCCTTGTTAGGTGCTGTTTCACTAGAGCATCTCAACGAGATTTATGGCAGCCATGCCTTTTGCCATGGAAGTCACTCCCTATTTTTGCAGCTGTAATCATCTGTGATACTCGTAGCAAAGCTGACTGAATAGCTCAAAATGAACCAGTAATGCAATGAACTGTCTCACATCAGTTTCATCTGCAATATCTGTCACACTTATCTGTTCTGTAGTGCTTTGAGATGGATTTGTACCCAGACAAATACAGAAATACACGTACAAAGTGTATGGTTTCTTTCATGTTTTGTAACTTTAGATTAACTGCAAATGTTACTCCACAGTTTCCTAAGATTCTTTTCTCTGTTAAAAAAAAAAAAAGAGTATCAAAAAGACTCAGAAAGACTGATAACAATATAATATCCCCTTCTTAAACTGTTACAACTCTGTCTATAGAAATATTCATCTACAATCTGGGTAAAAGACTATATAATAGTTATCAGATAGCTCTGGATGAATTATTTTAAACTTAAAATATGGGTGGGAAAGGAAGTAAAGAAAGAAAAAAATGACCATTTTCTCTAATTGGATCCATCACTGCCTTAACGATGAAAGAGAAGTTCACATCTTCCAGGGTGGAAAGGAGGGGATTTAAAAGCTTAGAAGATATAACTTGTGTTATAACAGACAGATATTTGCTATTCTTAAACAGAAAATGTTAGAGCTATGTATAAACATATATCTATAAACATCTCTCACCATTTAAATGACTGAGAAATAGCACTTTGATGAGAAATTGCTTCTTACAGCAAGGTATGCAACTAGCTTGACTTCTTCCCTTCTTTCAACTAAAACAAAAGGTTCTTCTTTCTGGAAAGGAGATAAAATAAGCAGCCCCTGTTCAGGACATCCACCTTGTCTCTGGATATGCCCAGAACCTGGGGGATGAAGCTCTTTCCATCCTCCCAGGCTGTGTGTGAGCTGAGGATGCTGTGGCTGCTGTATTCAGCTGAAAGGCTGCATCCAAACACTGCAAGTAGAATGGAAACACTGGCTGTAAAGATTCTGCTGGGATAAATCTTCCAGTGGATAGGGATCAACACAAATGGGAAGGATAAGCTGGATACGAAGTATCTGGAACCCAGCTGATGGTACCTCTAACTGTGACATCAAATGACCAAAGATGCCTCATCGTCCCCAAAGAGATGAGAGAGTTCTGACTGGCACTCAGAAGTTGTGCTGACACACACACGTTCAGCTTTTACATACTTTTTTCAGGACAACAGTTAATTTTAACACCACACAAGCACACACACATACACACAGACTCCTCTTTTCTTTTGTTATCAAGAGTGGAAAGGAATTCTGTGAAAAAGGACAATGATCCTCAGCAAAATTGCAGACTCTTACTAAAACAAACATTCTTTATTTTTCAGAGCGTACACAAAAGCAAAAATAGAAAAAAAAAAGAGAGACTAATTGCAGTCAATATGGCATTTTCCTTTATTGCATGCAAATGGTAAACCCTGAGAACACGGAGGGTTGTAAAGCAGGTTGTTATCTGCTTTTCCTATAGGGGTAACAGAATATACCTTACTTAGTGCACAGCCCTCTTGAGGCAGGAATTCATTTGCTTGCCAAAAGAACGTAAGTTAAGTATTTTAGGAAGTCTTTTCTTTTCACTTTGGTTCTTTAGTGCCTTGTCAGTAGTCCAGAGATTTCAGTGCAAGAACTCTTGCAGTGGCAGAGTCCAGGAACTCCTGACTGAACTCCCATTACATTTATTTCTGTTTGTTAAAAAGCAGATTTTCAGGCACTATAGACCTTACAGCAAAGGATTTGTAAGTTTATTATTTGGACAGGTGCAGGTACCTTTATTCTCCGCCTGAAAAACACAGAGAGTTTCTTTATCTGACCAACCAGTGGAATGCTGTGTGGGTCTAGAAAGGGAAGTTGTATCAGCAGCTGAAAACCAGTTTACAAAGAAAAAAGGTGTCCGAAGTGGCCTTTGCTCTCCAAGAGCTGTCACAGACTGGTACCACTGTTTGTCCCTGCATTTGTCACTAGGGACAGGCCAGTGTGCGGCCTCCACATTTCTTTCGGAACTTGTGCCAGTAAGGGGAAGGGAGAGAAAAAATTAGAAGAGCAGTGGAGAGAAATAATAAGAAAGAGCTTTGACAAACCCAAGGAGGTTAAGCATTTCCCTGGGCCGAGGTGAAGGATGTTCCTCAGGCTGTGGTGGGAGCCCAGATTCCACAGGGAACTGTAGGGTGCTTCCCTCCAGCCCCACTGGTTCTTTAGTGGTTTAGGCTCCTGCCCAAAATACTGGTGGATCCATGTTTTTGGTTAGGAGAACCCTTCTTTCACACATCCCAGGAGGGATCTGTTACCTCTGGGTGTTATTATACCAAAGGCAAGTGCAACCCTTCTGTCATTCTTGAAACAGAAACAGCTTTAACAGTTTGGGGAGCATGTTACACATTCTTTGAAAACGCTTAACAGGTTAGGCTGGGGTCAGGTCCCCAGTGCCAGTTGCAGTTTTAACTTCCTTGAGCCTCTTTTGGTCTTGTGCAGCCTCTGGTCCTGTGATAAAAGAGGGTTGAGTTCACATGGCCTCCTGTGAGCCTTGCTCTGTGCAGATTAACAGAGCCCATATCCCTTTCCACATGCCAGTTCAGCAAAGAGAGCATTATTATTGCATGTTTTCCTGCCTAAACGACAGCTTGGGTTCCATGGCCTGATCTGAAGTCGGTTGGACCTGCTGAGGTTGCAACTCAGCTGCGGTTCTTTCTTTCTTTCTCTCTATTGTGCAGCTCTCCATGGCTCTTTTAAAACTTGTTCTGCTCATTCTACTGTGAAGAAAGTATTTCACTACATAAGACACCCCTGCGTAAAAGTGGTGATATTTGTGCCAGTACCTACATCTTACAGAAATTGTGGACGTGGCCAGTTTCACTCAAGGGCTGTCGGACTTGAAAAGCACAGCAATGATCCAAGTTGAGCCAGGTGGCCTGAGCACTGCATCCCATTCCTCTGGGCACATCATAGAGGGACTGCAGCTGTGGTCACTGGAAATCGCCCTCCTCAGCCACTTTTGAGCCACTGACCTCATCACACATCTCATCCACCTTTTTTTTTTTAAATTCCACTACCTCTGAGCTTTTCTTCTCCCCACCTGGTTCGAGGAGCTTCATTCACTGAGGTGAAACATGAGCAGGTGTGGGAGATGTTCATTACCAAAGCAGACTCCAGCTGAAGGGGCCATATGCTGGTTTGTTAGCAGTGACCCACACGAATGAGAAAAGAGGATACGTAGCTACTGTGCAAAGGCAATGACATATGGAGTTCAGCATGGCTTTGTACCCAAAATGGTATTTAAACTTTCAGCCTTCAAGCAGAGACTCCAGACTGCATCTCATTTTGCTTCTTTCTTTCCTAATTTGTACCCAGCACTTGATTCAGCAAATGCCAGAATTCAACTTTGAGGATGAATGAAAAAGCCTCAGGAAACTAATGACCTCCTTAATAAAATAATACGATAACTTCACTAGATTTAATATTTCAGGTTTCTATAAGGATTGAATTGGAAAGATTTTTTTTTTTTTTTAATTTTTTTTCTTTCTTTCTGCAGGGGGAAAATGAAAGCACCCGGACTTCACAGCTGGTTACTAGATATTATGTGCAGTGGTAGAAACAGAAAGTATTGACTTTCATTACAAGTCAGAAACAGGCAGGTTACACAAAGAAGAATTTTGAAATATCTGCTGCAGAAGGCCAAAGGAATATTTGCCTTTCCAGAGATTGTTCTTATTTAAATGGAGCTCAGAATTTAAAAGCAAATATAAAATCCATCCCAGATGTATTTTACACTCACTTTCTGCTCCCCCATACAGGAAGTTTTAAAGAATTACTGGTTTCAGCCATCTTCTCAAACTTTTTCTGTGAAACTGACACGCTCCCTTCCAAACGGCAAGTGAGGCTGACTCTTCAGGCACAAATCCCCATCTGTTGAAGCCCTTGGGAACTCACAGACTAAAAGTTGCTGCAAGATCAAAACTTATCACTATCTGATGGGGAATTCTTGCAAAATTTCATATCTACTGGATCATTCATCTGGCTAAATTACCCATGTTCAGTGCTCAGACAGGATGCAAAAATAGCTAATGTCAAAGTCAAGGAATCTCTCAAAATCTTCAGCAAAAAGGGTTGTCCAGCCCTGGTACAGGCTGCCCAGGGCAGTGGTGGAGTCCCCATCCCCGGAGGAATTTAAAAGCCCTGAGGATGTGGCTCTTGGTTCATGGTTTAGTGGTGGGCTGGGCAGTGCTGTGCTAAAGGTTGTACTCAATGATCTTAGGGGTTTTTACAACCTAAATGATTCTATAGGTCTAGGCTATAGAAAAAGGCTTTTGTCACATATTTACCTCACTGCACCAGACCTGGGGTGTGCCTCACCTGGGTTTGACCACACAGAAGTGCAGCATCTTACTTAGGCAGCCGCTTTGGTTTCCCCTGATTAAGAACAACACATATAGATCACAAGAACTCCTGTGGATAATTAATTCTGTCCTAGAGTAGTTCTGAAATAGGTGTAAATAGTTCCCCTCCAGAGGCAGCTGTCTCCATGAATTGTCAATAAATGGAATATGCATCATTAGCTTTAACTACTTGCTGTAACTTTTTAACAAGGTTGTTAAGTGAAGCAGTTGTTTCCTTTTAACGTTTTACTTAAAAAACACTTTAAATGCAGGATAAGTGAGAATGTTTTTTGAGAAACTTACTGGAACCACATGGGAAGAATTCTGACTTTGATTTTTCACAGTGATTTTCTACCCTGGGTCACAAGGTGAAAGCAAAGAAACTTAAAACCATGGACTGACTTTGTCCACCTTAATTTGAACCATCTGAAGAGACATTTTCCCTTTTTTTTCCAGACTTTTGGAAGGTTTATTTTGCTTTGATTTTATAAGGTAAAGTCAGAACAACAAAGGTTAAAATGTACGTATTTTATTTTTTTAATTCTGCCAGAAATACGGTATTTCAATTATTAAAAAAATATAAACAATAACATCAGTCAAACCAGAGAAATGTCATCAATTTAAATTTCCTAGAATTCCCTGGTGATAATGCTTTACTACAAAACTCCCAAATAGACCTACTCAATGTAAAAATATAAGAAGTATTATAGAGCATATGTAAGGAGTGCGAAATAAATGAGATCTCATCCGTCTATTAAGGCTGACTGCTATTTGTAAGATTGTTTTAAAAATTGATGATTGATAAACAAGTTTTTGTTTATCAAAAGAGAGCCAGAGGGGACTGTTGATGATCAGTCCTGACTTTAAACAGCCCATTATCCTCAATCCAAAATGCAGACCTCGTTGCACGACGCAGGCAATGTCAGGCAGAGCTCCATAAGAAACGCTATGAACGCTTCCAGGTATTTTCTTCAGTGAAAGACAGCTTGTAAGACCCAGGGACTAATGAAAGTGCTTTTGAAAAAGTATCAGGTAAAGTTGTAGTTCACCAACCAAGTTCACATCAGCAAGTTCACGGATGACACAAAGCTGGGAGGAGTGGCTGATACCTCAGAGGGTTGTGCAGCCCTTCAGAAGGACCTTGACAGGCTGGAGAGAAGGGCAGAGAAGAACCTGCTGAAATTCAGCAGAGCAAATGCAGGTCCTGCACCTGGGGAGGAACAACCCCAGGCAGCAGCACAGGCTGGGGTGACCTGCTGGGGCAGCTCTGAGGGGAAGGGCCTGGGGGTCCTGGTGGACAACAGGCTGTCCAGCCAGCAGTGTCCTGGGGGCCAAGAAGGACGATGGGATCCTGGGTGGCAGCAGGTCAGGGAGTGATCCTGTCCCTCTGCTCAGCCCTGGTGAGGCACATCTGGAGTGCTGTGCCCAGTTCTGGGCTCCTCAGGACAAGAGAGACATGGAGCTCCTGGAGCAAGTCTGGAGGACTACAGAGATGATGAAGGGACTGGAGCATCTCCCTCATGAGAAGAGGCTGAAGGAGCTGGGGCTGTTCAGCTTTGAGAGGAGACACAGCTGAGAGGGGACCCCATCCCTGTCTGTCCCTGGCTGCAGGGAGGGCTCCGAGCAGGGCCCAGGCTCTGCTCCGGGGGCCCAGCAATGGCACCAGAGGAACGGGCAGGAACTGATGCCCAGGAAGTTCCACCTGGACATGAGGAAGAACTTCTGTCCTGGGCAGTGACCGAGCACTGAACAGATTGTCCAGAGAGGGTGTGGAGTCTCCCTCCCTGGGGATATTCCAGAGCCATCTGGACACAATCCAGTGCCGTGTGCTCTGGGATGGCCCTGCTGGAGCAGGGAGCTGGGACCAGATGACCCCACTGTGGTCCCTTCCAGCCTTAACCCCTTCTGGGATTTTGTGAAATGCATCTTACACAGGAAATGTTCTCACTAATGGCAATGGAAAAGCAGATGCAGGAACACCAGCTCAGGCTCTAAGGCAAGGCTGTTTTTCAGTACAGCTGCACAGGTGAACTTGTTTAGGTGCAATAAGGATCTGCAAGGTTGGCTCTTCTACACAATTATCATTTAATATTCAAAGAAAAGAAAACTCCTCTGGAGTGAAAAAGCAATCATAGAACAGCTAAATAGAGAGAAGGGGGAGAAAACAGCCCCCCATAAACGTATGAAAGAAAAGGCTTGAGGGAGAGCGAGAATTCACACTGGCATGACAAAAAGCTGGAATAAAGCCAGGCTAAAGACAGATTTGGTACCCCAAAGTGACTTGGAAAGAAATTACGTAAAGTGCAATTTATGTTAATACTAAATAAAAAAATATGAGAAAACACAGTGTTTAAGTTTTAATAATACCTTGAACTGCAGTTTTAATAGTGCCCTGAATATGTGCATGAGGGGAATTAACAATAGATAAATAACCTGAATCTAACTAAGGCAAAGCTTTAAATTCTCTTGGGATTGTTATGACCCATCCCTGAAGGTGAGGGTAACTCATGTTCTTTTTCATAGATCCCTTGGAGTGGATTAGGGTGAAAAGGCACTGAATGAACATGTTTGTAAATATATACATGTAGGGTTTACTTCAGAACAGTTTGGTTGCCATGAAAAGCAGGTATGTAGCCATTTTGGTTATTATTATCTATACAGATGGAACAATATAAAAGCATAAAAACAATACCTAGGAAAATGTATAAGGGGAAAGGAAGAAAGAGAAACAAAGGATAAGAGTAAAAAGATCTTCCCACCTGTGGATCCAGCTACAAGACTTGATTGCTGCAATTTCAATGCCCTTTGGTCGCAGTGACGGTCGCTGCCTTGATGGGTCGGGGTGGGGGAAAGCCTGTGGAGCACAAAGTTCAGTGGGTTAACGTAAGCTCAGATTTATGTGGGAATGCCCAGGTACATCCCCTGGGGAGGCAGTTTTACACTGTCCTATGGTGGAAGGCCCCAGAGATGAGTCTGGGGGCGCTTCAGGGCTCTTTGATGGTTTATGAGCCCTTCAGAGACAAGGCGTCTATTTCTCACACCAACATGGTTGAGCCAGTTATGCTCCAACAGAAGGCATGAAAACCTTCAGGCTTACATGAGAACGTCCTGATTTCTCCCCTGGGAGGGAGTTTTATGCCTGAGCCAGTCGTGTAAGGGACGACATCCCCAGGACAAGAAGCAGTATCCCACCTCGCAGGATTTGCTTCTTCTCGGCTTCCTGCTTTATCTGGCTCTAAACCCAGCTTCCTCCTAAACAAAGGTTGGTTTGTGTGGTCATCCTCTGTTGTTCACACACTCAGCCCTGAGCTGTTACCTTGACACAGTCAGCAAAGCACACACTGCTTTTGCAAACCACCGATTACTCGAGCCATCAACCACTAACATTTCAGTCTCTCACAGGGACCTTGGACCAGCAGCAAAACAGTTTCACAGTCTCAAGTGAACTCGAGAGACACAGCTTTTTCTTCCTGTCCGCAGAAGATAATCTTTTGTCTGAGCAGCTCCCAAGGCAGAACCTGAACGTTCATGATTCCTTACAAGTCTTTTGAGTCAATGAAGTGCTCCTCCTCCAAACCAGAAAAGCAATTGCATCTGCTCAAGGAAGGCCAAACCTTATTCACATTCCTGCACCATGCATCCACACACATTACAAACAAAACATTTGGCAGAAGATGTCAGTGTCATTATTTGCACTTTACCAACAGGAAGAACAGGGCACAGGCAAGTTCAGATTGCAGACGTGTGTGATGATTTTCAAATTGATGCCTTAATGCTATGATACAATGCTTGCTCCTCAGCTGTCCCTTCTCTCTGCCTCCCAAAATCACTATTCCATACTGCAATCACCATTAAGTCTACCATACCTGAATTTCATATGCATATCCACTCTGATTCATGTCCTTCTTTTTACTTGCAGTTTGACCAAAGCATTGGCAAATGCAGTGAAAACACATTGAAACTGAGGCCATTCTTCTGGGTTGTGTATTTACTGTGCACAGACACTGCATCCTGGCCCAGAGCTGCAGTTAGTGCTATAGAATTCATTGTTCTGCATGCATTCTGTCTGATTTTACATAACTGGATAATTCACAGCATCAGTTTTAGTAAGGCATAAAATTTCCCTTCACTGATGTTGTGTAAGTATGGCTTTACTGTGCATGTTCATTACAGTTGTTCCCCAGACCTGAACTTCCTTTGGACCAATAACTCATCTTATAACAAGCAAGTGTTGAATTTATAGCAGGAATTTGCTAGAAAAAAGAAAGGGAGAAAAAAAAAGAAAAGAAAAAAAAGAAAGGAAAATTGGAGAAAAATATTAAGTGTAGTGGTTTAATTCACATCTACTTTCTTCTGCGAGATAAGGATTTGGAGAAAAACAAATGAACCAAAACACCTACTTCCGATGCTGTTAGAATTTTTTTTCGGACATTCAACATAGAGAAGATTTTGCAATTTCTAAATTAAATAAAGTTCTCTCTGTGTGTTCTTCAAGTAATGTGTCACCTGTCTCTCCACAGCCCCTAGAGGCTGGCATCCTCACCGCCTCTCTGCTTACACACACCCTTCCCTACTGTGAGTGGACCACTTCCCTGTTTCCCAGACTGCCTGATTGCCCTACAAAGTCAAACTCAGGGCAGTCACTTTTAATCCATGGGTACCTTTCACATGTGCTGCTATTTCAGGCTGGATGAAAGGCTCGGTGGCCTGTTTGGCTAAGGTTTGTTTTATGTTTTGCCTGTCTCCAACACAGGTTTTTGCCTTAACAAGGCTTTTTCAGTGCTACCAACTCAGACCAGCACAGTCAGGTTTGGAGAACCCCTTTACTCGGGGTGCTCAGGAAGGAACTTTCGGTGCATGTGCCAACATGTGGACAGACTGACACCACTCTGGTGCAGCAGAGAAGATGTCGTATAGCCTCACAGCCTCTCTAAAATGTGGCTTTCCATTTTCTACTGCCACCATGAAACTGCTGAGAGGAGGCCAGTGAGCCTCACACGCTCAGCCTCTCTCGCTGGTGGTGGTGGTGGCAGAAGGGATGTGCAGAGCCTCCCTAGCCAGAGGCAGAAACTTTGGGAATGCAGCATATTTTGTCAAGGACACCACTGTTTACTGTGCTTGCCTGTTTAACCATATGGCATGGGGTGAATTCACACCTTCTTGGGATGCAACTCTTCAGGGAAGCCCTGATACTGCTGCTTGTAAAGATGCAGGCAGAGCCCCCGCTGTGAGACTTTGGAAACAGGGCATACTTCTATCAAGAAACTAATACAGCAATTGATAGTTATAAACATATAAAGGGAGTATTTTCTGCAGACAGTGAATATTTGACAACTCCCTAGAAAACATATGGATCCTGCTTTGGCAAAATACACACTGATTTGCATCCAGCTCAGAATATTTAAAATTTTGTTTTCGTACACAAAATACCCTTTTAATTAAAGCAATTTAGTTGGTGCATTTTTTTTAACTGACCAACATTCTGGTTATAATAGTCTGGTTGATTCAAAATTTCATCTATAAATCCTACCTCTAAAGAGAGTTGTTTTATTACTTTTTAATAGAATTTGTCATTATAAATCATCTATAGTACCAACGTGCCTAAAGCTGTAAATGGAAATGATAATTGCACTGACTGCCATACAATTTTTTATGGGCTTTACCCCTGACCTGAAGGGGTTTCCAAAGGAGACACTTAATTCTTTACACTCATTTATTGTTTTGTCTCTTTAACTTTTATCCTGATTTTGTGAGAACTGCACTGAGACTTTCCAGCTCAGTACACAAATGGGAATGAAAGTCTTTGCTAGGGGAACAGGCTGGGAGAGCTCAGCCTGGAGAATAGAAGACTTCAGGAGGACCTCAGAGCACCTTCCACTCTGTAAACGGGCTGCAAGAGAGCTGAAGAGGGACTTTTGACAAGGGCCTGGAGTGAGACAACAAGGGGGAATGTCTTCACAATGAAAGAGAGTGAATTTAGATTAAATATTAGGAAGAAATTCCTTTCTGTGAGGGTGGTGAGGCCTTGGCACAGGTTGGATCTCACTAACACTCAGGTGATGCTTTCCACTGCCTGAATCACACTGCTCAGCAAGTGCTGTCACAGAAGATGAGAGCTGGTTTCAGTTGCACCCACTTCAAAACCTACACAAAGGCAGGGTGGTTATGGAAAAGGAACCAAGCACCAGATCTCCAGCTGCCACTGATTTCACTGCAGGATGGTGTCTGTGCTGCTAAAGCACTGTGGCTCTGCTTCCACATGTACGAAACTGGAATATATCTTCTAAGAACACCGATTTCAGCTTCTAGCTGATAGTTTAGAGTTGAGATTGATTTGTGGGCTCTGCCACCAGCCCTTCGTGTGCTCCCACAGATTATTCAGGTGGCCTGCAAGAAGGAGCTGAAGGAGCTCTGCAGCAGTGCTTCACAGGAAGAAATGCCAGTCTCTGCTGGCCTCTCTAAGCCCTTATCTGCTAGATAAACCAGCTCTGCGTCCTGCAGCTCTTCTCCTGGGCTACGATGCTATTGAAACAATGACGTAATCGAGCAAAAAGGTGGCCGAGCCAGTCACTTCCAGGTAAAGTAAAAGAGAATGTTTTTCACATAGTTCACAGGGAAGTTAAACCCATTCCCAATTCCCAGCTGCTCTGCCAGCTGTGTTGTGCATCCTTGCACATGTTTGCAGAGCAGGGCAGCCAGAGATCCAGCAGAGCAGGCTGGGAATCCTGACAAAGCTGCTTCTCCACCTCACAGCAGAGCAGACTAGCAAGAACCAAGTCAGGAAGCTGCAACCCAGACAGCCCTAATCTCCTTCTAATCATGATATATTCAAGGTGTGATGTCACGGAGCTGTGTCTTAATGGCATGAAGTTGTGTCAGGGGAGGCTTAGGCTGGATGCTAGTAAGGGATTCTTTCCCCAGAGCGTGGCTGGGCTCTGGAACAGGCTCCCCAGGGAAGTGGTCACAGCACTAACCTCAATAAGTGTTTGAACAACAGCCACATGGTATGATGCTTGGGACTGTTGTGTGTAGGGCCAGGAGCTGGACTATGATGATCCTTGTCAGTCTCTTCCAGCTCAGGATATTCTGTGTTTCCAAGATGTTTTTATAATCTCTGCCCTGTGCAGGAAGATGTTCTCTCTGACAGCATTAGCAAGAAAATCTCTTTGTCATACAACACCAGCAGGGAAATGAGACCTGTGTTTTCAGACTTACTGGAATGTTGTGCACTCAGTTCCAGCTCCTGCCTTCAGGATTTACAGTCACCTTTCCAGAAAAGACATACAGGGAATATCAGCAGTTGAAAGGAGCTCAGAGTACTGAAAATCTGCCCCCAGAGCACAGGCATAGGCAAGCTGAGTCAGAGGACAAGATAAATTTTAGCTATACATCTTGTCCATCTACCTTATGAAGGCAGTTAATCTCATCACAGGATATGTAATACTAATTGGGCTAAATCATCCCAAACTAACAGGTGCCTACCGTATTCCTCATTCAGAGTAATTTTTAATAGCCTGTCCTCAGCATCTGACAGTTCAGCAGATAAAAACAAACAGCTGATAATAATCAAATGGTGAGAATTGTAGTCTGAACAAATCTGATGGCTAAGGCAGTGTCCTTATTTCCCCTGACTGGTGGGAAATTGAGGAACAGATGCTGAAGGCTGGATCTGTCCAGGACTGAGCGTGGGACTCGGTTTCCCACTGAGCTCAATGCAAGGATCCAAATGGTGAAGCCAAGGGAGGAGAGCTGGGCACGGCATTCAGAACCTCTTCTGCTTGATTTTAAAGGTGGGGACAGGGTTACACAGACTGTTTGAGATTTGCAGGTGGTGGATATTACTATGAGAGAGGAATCAAGATTTCTAACCCTCCAGCTGAGAAAGAGAAATTGAGAAAAGACTGCTTTATTTTGCAGCATTTTGCAGATGTGAATATTGTCTCCTAGTCCAGAACAAGGAGCCATAGAACATCCTTCAGGAAAACTGGCATTTAAGACTCCTGCCAACTGTGAAGCTTCCCATTTGATGCTGACAGAACAGTGATTGCTGCACTCTCCTAACTACCAAACCCTTCCTCTTGCAGTGTTTGTTCTTACACGTCAACACCTCTAGGCCATATAGATGTGACATACGGATGCACAGACATGCCACAGACAAACTGCTATCCTTGGCTCCTCTTCCTGTTTCCACAGTAACCTTACAGAAACAGCCAGCAGTCAATAGAGAAAATCAAAGGCAGGGATAAGTCATAATTTCAGGTTAGCAAGGAACAGATCTTGAATGCTGAGCAACTGATACACAGCATAATGTGATTTAGGGTGTTTATTACGCTAACCCAGGGCAGGAGTGTGCAGGCATACGATGTGGCAATTACAGCACACATTTGCTGCTGGTTAAGCAGGAGTGCAGAGGAGAGAGCAGGTACAGAGAACTTTATGCTCACAGCCTGTTTAACGGCTTAATCCTCCTGCCAAGCCGAGCTTCACTTTGCTTTGTACCTGACGCTTCCACACGCTCATCCAAGAGGCAGCACTGAGACATTCATAAACAGGTGCCCCATCACTGCAGGCACACTTTGTATGCTAAGCTTTGTTCGGGGAAAATAACAAAAAAAGACCAATCAAATACTTTAGCTAGGAAGTGTCAAACTCTTAATATGAATTGTGCTCATTAATGTGACAAGTGTCAAATGCATTAGTCCTTTTTTTTTTGGTGGCTGTCAGTATATTGATGTGTATTTCACAAACAGTTTTTCTACCAAAACTGTTTCTCTCTAGGGAGCAGTTTAGGCAACAGTCAGATGAATTACTTAGTGAAAATTGAAAACTGTTTTTTCTATTAGTCACTCAAGGGGTAGTACTCCAAGTAAGGAGCCGCAACAGCTTTATTCCATTCTCCTCCAGGCCATCAAATCCCTTCAGATTCACATGGTACTGAGTGCAGGGTCTGTGGGTATCCCAGGCTTGATTTAAAGCATATAATTCTCAAATTAAGCACTAAAATGGTATCTGTAGTAGCATGGTGAATCGTGTTTACAGGACCTACACTTTGAATATTTATTTAGTATTGCTCAGTCTGGTTTTGAAACAAGATCAGGTTTCATGCTGTTGGTATTAACCTAAAGATTGCAATGTTGGCTTGTGCACATCAGCAAAAAATAAAGGGAACCATAACACTAACATAAGCTCCACTTTGTAAGAAAACTGGTGCTTTGTTAGGACATTAAGAAAGTCCCTTTTGGGGGATCAAAGCCTATCTGACTTGACTCAGAGTGACATGTCAAATTGGAAACATAAGACTAAATATATATTCCCGCTGTTTGTTATTTTAAAATCTTATTCGTCTCTCAAACACTTTTTCTCCCTGACACCAAACAAAATAATGTTGTTTTAAGATGGATGTTGATCACTACATCAGTGCTCTCCCTGGAAGGAATGCATGTGCCTAAAGCCTGGCAGGACACAATGTCACTCAGCTGGACTCATTAGCATGGCAAGCAGTTTGGCATTTACATCTCTGCACAGCTCCCAGGGAAAGGCAGCTCCAGCTCAGAGCACAGCATGTGTCTGTCTGCAGCTGACAATGTAGACATGCCCTTAAAAGCCAGGCCATCCTTCAAGGAGCAAGTGAAACTGGCAGCTGTGGAGAGGCGGTGGCAGCTTCTGTCGGGCAAAGGACAAGCGCTGAGTGAATAATTCTGGATGAAATCTCTTGATCCGTTGCAGATAGTGCTTATGGCCTTGAAAAGAGTGTGTATCAGTACCTGATGCACAGAAGCACGGAGGTGTCTGGGGTTCGACTTTGCATAGAATTTAATTGCCTGGGTACACAAAGACTGAGGTCATTTAATTTCTCCCTGTCGTGACAAACCAAAGTAGAAAAAACATCAGCAGGAGACTCAAAATAGAATTCATTCATCTTTTCATGCCTAAATCTTCTGAAAAGCCTTGCCCTGCAGATGCACTCACCTCCAGCACGCCACAAGCACTGAGCTGAGCAACCACAGCAATTTCCATCAGTAATGAGGCCGATGGGAGCACCACATCCTGCTCCGAGCCAGATCTGTGCTCTACGTGCTCAGACAGAGCAGAAATGATCTTCCACACCTCTCTTTGTGAAAGGGCTTCAAATCCCAAACTCCTGTTTCCTAGGGAATGCCTGACTTCTGGCAAGCAGAGGAAAAACAGATGCCCCATCCCTGGGAATGTTCAGGCCCATGTTGGATGGGACTTGGAGCAACCTGGGATAGTGGAAGGTGTCTCTGCTCATGGCAGGGGGATGGACAACGATGATCCTTAAGATTCCTTACAAACCAAGCCATTCTGTGACTCTGTGATTCTAAGAAAAAAAGTGATGTGTGTGCCTCTGTTCTTCCTGCACAAGTATTTAACAAAGGAGGCAAGATTTCAGGTGTCAGTGAGCAAAGAAATAAATATATGTAGGGATGCACTGTTAAAAAAAGCCTGAAACAAGAAACATGTGCTCCCAGTCAGGGATGGAATTGGAGTTGGGATATTGCAGGAAAATGTGTCTTGATCTTATTCAGGTCTCCAGGCTTTGTCATCCAAATCCAGCCGTGGGAGGAGATCACAAATATATTTTTGTGATGGTTGAGGTGTTCTTTTTGTCTTCAGCATCTGCACTGACTGCCTGGAAACCCAGCTGTAGGTGCCTAACCTTTCCCACCACTTCCATAGGAACACAGAACCCTGCTAGGACCTCTGCTGGGCACAGAATGCCTAGGTGTCCTTGTGGGCTTTGCCCAGTGTCTTCTCTTGGTTCCCACATGGGATTTGGGGATTTTTTTCTTTATTTTACCTCCAGGGTCTGTTGTACTAGTATGTTAACAACTACAGATTCTTTGCAGTGACAGCAAGGCAGACAGGGGAATGTGAAAATTGAAGAGTCCTTCAGCATAGGCCAAAAAGCTTTTGTGTGAGTCAATGCCAAATTCCTTAGCCTGAAAGAGAAGTTTTGGGCGAATTTTGTCAACACAGGAAAAGCAAGAACTTGTAATTTTAGCAGGGTTTTGCAGGTTTCCCCTTTCTTGGAAATCTTTCTAGGAAATCATGTGAAGGGATAAGTTCACAACTAACAGGGACTCTCCGACAGAATGTACAGCGGTGGGTGATGTTGCTAAATGAACAGCAGTGCTTCTGCTTTTTCCAACAAGTCTTAGTGAGGACACAATTGAAAGACTGGCCACTTCGCAATAAAAGGGTTGAATGGGCTATTAGTCCTTTCAATCAGTCCAAGGTTGCTCTTCATGAAGGAATAAACATTCTCTCTTTGACCTTAATAAAAGCAAGGAGGTCATCGGGGAAAAAAAAATTGAGAGTTTTTATTAGAAAAAAAAATATTAAAGGAAGTGCCCAAAGTGGGCAATTAACAAACATTAAAGCAATAAAATACTGACCCCCTCTTTTTTCCCCGTCTATCTTTTCCCTCCCATTTCCAAGATTTGAAGAAATAATAATGGTTAACAATCAATGGGTTCCTAATGAGAGTGGCTCACACTACACCCGTAAAAATTATCTTTTGAAAAATCAATAGGGAAAGAAATGTGAAAAAAATTTTATATAAGGCGTGAATTCCTCTATTTCTGTTTACACTCCCACTCCTTGCACTTAGAGACAGGGAAGATATCTCCATCTTGGCCGATAATCAAATAATTAAGATGTATGAGGTGTGCATGCCTGTGACACGTGAAATGAAGTCTAATGAAGGAAACAACAGAAGCATGTATAAAGGGGCTTCTTCCTTAGCAATAGCGTTTGCTGCCATGAACAGTATTCTTAATCGGAAAAAATACTCCTTCATAACAATCATGCTGCACACAGCGATATTCACAACAGACCCAGGATGGCATGGCTGAGGAGGTGTAAAAATACAGAAGTAATTCTGCTATGAAATACCTAGGAAATTACATCCTGCTGTGGATGTTTCTGTTGGGACTGGGTCATCACTGTTGATCCAGTTTTCGCTGGAAAATAACATAATAAAAGTGGAATGAACACAGAATTTCAGCCTAGTTCCATAGATATAGATTACATCCTAGGACTCCTGGGTGATACTGTGTAAATTTTGAAAATTTATGAGTCTATTTCAATAAATATCACAAACCAGTCAAGAAACTGAATATTTCCATGGCTATAAGGAAGGATAGAAGTTTTTTTATACTACCTCTGCCTTACCCATCCTGGTGACCTTTACCCATCTACCACCTCAGCAAAACAGTCTGTTTTTTAATTTGAAGTTGAGGGCATGAAAAGATTGGCTGCAATGAACACCTAGAAGGAGATATAAAGATTTTGAACTGAATGAGATTGGGAAATGCAGGGACTGCATTTTCATCTGCAAACTACCAGGCTTGATGTGAGGGCTGTGGGGATAACCAAAGAAATCTTCACAACATGCTACATAAATAATGATGGTTATGATGCCATCTGAAGCTAGCTCATATTAGTCCTCTTTAACATTGCCAGGCAACAACTAACATAGGCAGGAGTGTCACTGGAAAAGAATTAAATCCGAGATTTCCATCTGGCTAAAATATAGGATGATGGTGGGCAATTAGACCTTATCTACAACCCAGACAAGCAGGGCAGGAACAGAAACATCCATCCAGAAAAACTGAACGCCCTCCTACTCTTACCACTCATGCTCTGCTTTTAGCATCAGGGTGTCTCAGGCTTTAAATGAAATGTCAGATTTAATTTGGCTCTGGATGCACAAGATATATGATTGCCCTTGGAGAAAGTTGATAACTCAGCGCACTCTGTGTCAAATGTGAATCTGCCCGATAGCTCACTCCATAAAAAAGCACTACTCTGCTTTCCCTCAACTGTGCGAAATAGCCGGGCCTGCCTGCAATTTACACAAATAGGTCCATTTTGAAAGAAAACCTTCCTATCAGAAAGGAGAAATGACTTATTGAAAGTTGACTCCTAGTTAAATTTCCAAATGGCAGCGCTGCACATCACATTAGCATTCCGTGGCGGGGAGGCCGTTACCGCGTCTGCCGCGGATGGCTCGGCAGCGGGCGAGGAATTATGTTAAATGGCACATTTGGATCTCTGCGAGGCTCACTTTGGAAACTCTCATTTGGAAGCATGGTGCACTTTCAGTGAGTTTTTAACTGCTTGGAATCCAAACAAGGCAGAAAATACCGAGGGGATGTTTGTGATTATTGACGGCCTTAGCATTCTTTACAACATCTACTGCATCTAAATCTGCGCTGAGAGAATGGAAAGAATATGTGAAACCATTTGCAAACCTTCTGGTTAAGATTATCTTTTAAAATCAGTTATTTTCTATGTACACAAGCAAACTAATGGGCCTGGTTGTAAAAATCTATTTACAAGAAAAAAATAGGAATATAACTTTGTTATGGATCTGTACTTGCTGTGTTCACACGGCACTGGAAAGATTTTTTGCCACTGAATCTTTTCTGCATTTTTACCTGTTGTTTTGCAGTCATCACTCAGAAAATATTACTTCAGTCTGATTATTTGCATTTTTTTTTGTGCTTTTGACCTCTTATGCAGCCTTTATTCAGAACTGAAATGCATCATGCCTGTTCTACTACTGGCATGCAAAACACACTAGGAGAAAAACTCAAAACTTTCTACCTTGCCATTTAGACTTTGCCATTTTTGAAAGACACAATGGTTAAATGTAGAGTCAGTGACAGATACTGTGCAGAAAGACATAAATAGATAGGCAATATCCTTGTCACTCACAGAACATGAGAAATGCCTCATATGCCCAAATAAAAGCTTGCAATCTAGGCTCTGCAGAGATAAGGTTACATATGTGACATTTTGTCATTTTGTTCCAAGAGCAGTGGATATCAAGTTTTACTCCTATATCTAAAAAAATCCCTTCTTTCTTAGTTAATTTAGTGAAACTCCTGCTTGAGACTGACAAGATATTCAATTAAAATAGCAGTCTATCCTCATTTTCTTCTCTTTCTTGAACAGAGTAAGTATCAACCCCTCTCTGGCATTTCTCCTTTCCTTTATCTTCTTTACTGCAGATGGATTTTTTTTTTCTTTTTTCCCAACATTGCCTCAGTGGTTTTTGTGTCCTGAGCTCTCCATTTCCCCATTCTTTCTGTCCCTCCTTTCCAGTCAAGCCTCCCATGAGCAGCTTAACTTCTCACTCTTGAAGAAGACAACAACATTTTTCTTCTCAAACTTCCATTTTCTGGTCTACCTGTGTAATTCATGCCCTTCTAGTGCTCTTGTATTCTTCAAACTAAGAGCTCCCAGGGGTTGAAGAACTTCCAACAATAGCTTTTAATCCCCGTTTGACTCTGACTTTAAGGATGAAATGTACTGTTTAACCAGGTTCTTAGGTCTCAAAAAACCTCAGGAAAATTCAATTCATTTAAGGGTAGAGGGAAGGATGGAAAACAAAAGAGAAATATTCATAAATATTATTAATTATGTCAAATTTCATAGAAAAATAAGAAGTTAAAATCATACTGAATCTAGGTCTCCCTTTTTTCTATGAATGTTGCCATATACATAAAATCCATGGCAAGTCTCCGAGCAGCTCTCAGGAACTTTTGATCTTGAAGTTGTCATTTCCACTGGCCTGCACTTTTAATGATGTGGTCCTTTTATACTAGCTCATTTATTTCTGCAAAACAAATGCTCTGTACTCCTTGTTCCTCTGCAGTCCTTCCTGCATACTTATTCCTATGAAATAATTTCATTACTTTGAAATAATAGCATCAGTGCAGAGACAAACAATAATAGGTCATCACTGCAGCATAGCAAGCTCAATCTGTGCCCTCCTCAAAATCTTTAACGAAATAGAACAGAAGAAAAACAGATGGCTTTGCAGCATGACCAGAAGGTGAACAAAGCTGTGCCTTTTCCAAAGAGCTATAAGACTATTGTTTCTTTTCTCGCTAGGCCAATATTGATTATATGTTCCAATTTCATTCGGATATTGAATTTGTTTTATTGGGCAAACAGCTGCAGTCTCTGTCCTCCATCCCTTGGTAAATATTATTTCAAACTTCCTTTGAACTCACATTGCGCGAGTGTGACTCTGCTGCACTCACGAAAGATTCTCCATCATGGGGCCCTGGTCTATGATCATGTAGCGGGTCCAAACACAAGTCAACACACTGATTTTACTGAAATAAGCCTCCCCTGCATCCTCCTTGCTCTGTAAAGAGTCACACAGTGGTTCTCCTCCCATCTGCTCTACGGCACCAGTGGCCCACCACGCAAGACAGCTGGATTGCTGTCAGTAGATGAGAAAACATGCTGCCTCAATATTCTTCTCGTAACAGTTAGAAATTAAAGTTTATGTTGTACTTCAAAAGAAAGTAAGCATTAAAATTAGAGGGTTAATAGTTTTCTGTCACCTCATTGGAGAATATTGGAGTTGATCATTCTCCTTCAATCACAGCTTTAATCTACCTTTTTTTTTTAAATTTTTAATTTTTCAGAAATAAATGGTGTATTTAGACAGACCTTTTGAGCACCACTTCACTTGACTTGCTTCAGTTAATAATCTTTAATCTATTCCCTGAAGTGTTTCCTCAATTTTGTTTGATGAAAACAGTAGAGAACAGACATGGGACACAATGGGCATGGAGTCAGATCAGGTACAATTGTAAACTAATGTCACAGAACTAAAGAGATATAACTCCAGTCATTTCCATTCCCATACAGAAGAGCATAGGAAGAAAGATTGCTACCATTTAGAGCGTGGTTGTTTGAGCATTTTGGGGTTTGAGGAGCAATCACGGCTACAAAGCATCTGGGAAGTGACACTATGGAGAAATAACACCACACTGCTCTCAGGATTTCAGTCTGTTTTCTTAAAATGATAACAAATCTGAAGCATTAGGACGAGCTCTTCAAAATCATATTTTTTAATGTTTTGAAATGTTTAGATTTCAGCCTTTGTTTAAAAATTATGATATAGAGGAAGAAGCATGGCTTTGAACAGTTTCTTCAAAAACAAGCTAAAAACATTTTACTCCAAAATGTCCAAAGAGGATGTCAAAATATTGTCAGAGCTTCATCCCTTCGCTTGACTACTCCTTCCTTGCAGTTTCTCTGAAACAGTGTTGTCATAATATAAGGACACATTTTGATTACAGTGGGATTGCATTTTCTTGCTCATGATCTCCAGGAACAATATTTCCAGGAAGTTTTACTATCCCAGTGTCATGGTTTGACGCTGGTTAGGCGCCAAGCACCACAAAAAAGCTATTCGTTTACCTGCCTCTGCTGTAGCTGAGCAGAGAAGGGGAAACTAAAACTTCATTTTTCATGAAGTGAAATAAGGATTATTGAGGAAAACATAAAACTGGTTTAGCAACCTGTCTATCAGCTATGGGCTCTGTGCCGGTTACGGAAGTTTTTCTAAACTGCTAAACTACCACACCCAGTCAAATGACTAATCTTTTGAGTATGGTTGAGTATGACTAATCTTTTGAGTATGAGTTTGGATAAAAGCCATTCCAAATAATCTGCAAAGCTAATTCTGTGAAATACCAAGAGAGTATCGGAAACATAATAAGGTAAAAGCATATATTTTACTACCTGTTCCATTTATTTTTAATTTCATTTACATGTCTTGTTTTCCTCTCTAAATCTGGGCTTACATCAATAGATGTTTAGGATACGTTAGAAAATATCTATGTTTTTAGAAAACAGGGAAGGGTACTTTGAAATTAGAATTATTTTTTGTCTTTTATGAATCAGAACCTCTTGTTTTTAAAATTTAGAACACCATATAGCTGAATTTCATTTTTGGTATAATATACTTTATATCAAAATTTTTCATAGGAATTAATTAATTAATAAGAATAATTTCCCATCCTGCCTCAGGTCCGTATGTATGTGTTTGTGTTCCCAAGGATAATGAAGTACAACTCCACAATCACCCTAAAGATCATGTTATTTTGAGGAGAGGCTGAGGGAGCTGGGGCTGTTCAGTCTTGAGCAGAGAGCACTGAGAGGGGACCCCATCCCTGTCTGTCCCTGGCTGCAGGGAGGGCTCCGAGCAGGGCCCAGGCTCTGCTCCGAGGGCCCAGCAATGGCACCAGAGGAACGGGCAGGAACTGATGCCCAAGAAGTTCTGTCCAGACATGAGGAAGAACTTCTGTCCTGGGCAGTGACCGAGCACTGAACAGATTGTCCAGAGAGGGTGCGGAGTCTCCTTCCCTGGGGATATTCCAGAGCCCTCTGGACACAATCCCATGCCGTGTGCTCTGGGATGACTCTGCTTGAGCAGGGAGCTGGGACCAGATGACCCCACTGTGGTCCCTTCTGCGGGGACCCATTCTGTAAATAGTATTTGGATCCTCATAGCTACACATAGGAACTCTACAAATGCTTTCTTAGTCTCACTTGTGAGGTTTCTCCAAACACATCGCAATTTTACCTTTTTCAGTTTTTCGGGGTGACATTTGATTAAGTAGACTTTGAGTAAAAGATATTCTTCAGCGAAACCAACAAACAACCTAACTGACTAACTAACTAACTTGCTAACTAACTAGCTAACTAACTAAATTAACTTACAGCTTTTCTTGTCTTCTTGCCCCCATTTCTGCTGTTAACATTTTACTTTCTATAAGAAGACTCAAACTTTAAGCGGCCATTGAAAAGAATTCTTAGAAGGTCTATAGCAGAAACTGAACGTGTTGTTAGGCTGCGTAACACAGGCTGAGAAATCCTGTATTTGAAAGGCTTTCAGTCACTAGAATACTGACAGAAAGCTAGCGTACTTGCAAAATGAAACAAATTACTATGGAAATAATCAGCCAGGACAAGCATTTATATATTACTTGCAGATGCACAACGAAGCTGTAAATCTTTGCCTCTCAGTATGAAAGGGGACAGACTTAAAGTGATCTCTGTTTCCCCCAGAACATTTGTGTCTGTGGAAAAGCACATAGAGGTGAACAAAGCTTTCATATTCAGAGCCACCCATGGAATATGAGACTCATAAAATTTGACAGATATAAAAATGGAGGAAATAACCATTACATTCTGATACATTACTGAAGACACGCAAACAGGGAACAGACCAACTAGGTTAAGTATTGGTATAAATTAAACAGAAAGCACATTTGCTCTAGCACTAGCCTTTCAAATTGGGAGTGATGGCATGATTAAATAATTGAACCATCTCACCTTGCACAGTCAGACAGAATTCCAATAAGAACAGTTATTCCAAAATGGATACAAAGGCAAATCAAGCTCTTCTCCAGCTAATACAGCAATCTGCAGCTTGACTTTCTTGCTGCCTTGTGGATGTAAGTGGGATGAGGATCAATGGGTTGTTTTTCTTCAATTTTGCAAATGTGTCAATTACTCCATTAGGGCTGATCCCTTCAGCAGTAATTCTCTTTGTGAAGAAAAGGTTTCGTGATTGCTCATGTCACGTAGTGCTGCAATAAGGTGCTCCTAAATATTCCTAAGAATTAATTCCCGTGTTCGCCCAACACATAATTTAAAATCCAAGCATCATGTCTGTCACCTTGAAGGCTTTCTTTTTTTCTCAACAGCCTGACATGAGCTCTGGGCATTGTACATGCTATGTAAGCAGCAGCAGTCACACCAGCCAAAGGTGTCCTGTCACTGAGGTGGGCGCATCCCCATTGCAGCACAAGGCTCGGAACGATCACGTGAGAGCTCGTACACAGTCCTCTGAGCCACAGCACAGGTCCCTGCGAAAGTGCACAACTGAATTCTCGCCTCATATAACTTAGCCTTAGAAACCTCCGGTGAAAAGAACTGTTTCAAGGATAGTCTGCCTAAGTTTTTACATCCCTTGAGTTTTGAAATGGTAGTTTTTTTTGGTTTTTTGTTTTTTTTTTTGCTAAAATTTAACCTGACACACTCTTCTCCTAAAGTACTTTTGTATTAAAAAGTGCACTTAGGAGGGGTTTTGCCAAAATACCTGTGATTACAGATATGTACCTGTGATGACGAGGATAAAAAAGAGGAAAGGAAGGTGCTCTGTACCTGTGATTACAAGCACACAAGACCTTCCATTCCTGCTCTTTTACCATCACCACTGGTTCTTGACTTTCACTGGCTTCACTGAGCTCAATTCCTATAGTTTTTTAAATTTAATGGGCTGTACTTGCAACCTTTCTCTGTAATTTTCTGTTTCACCTGTTGTACTGTGTCAGGCTGGAGTGAAGTTAATTTTCCCCACAGCAGCACTCCCAGTGCTGTGCTGTGCATTGGGAGCCAGAAGGGTGTTGATGACACCTCAGTGTTTTGGCTACTCTGAGCAGCGCTGGCACAGCACCAGTGACATCTCTCCAACATCCCCCTGAACCACTGTCCTGCAGATGAGCGAGATCTTGGGAGGGGACACAGCCAGGAACACAGACCCAAACTGACCCAAGGGACATTCCATACCATACGACATCTGTTGAGCAGTAAAAGTGAGGAGAAAGAAGGACAAGGGGGTTCTTCATTACTACATTTGTCTTCTGGAGCAACCCTTATGTATACTGAAACCCAGCTTCCCAAGAAGGACAAGATGGACAGTTAAAAAGGTAAAAAAGGTTCCTGATCAATGCAGGGGGTTGGACAAGATGACTTTAAAGGTTCCTTACAACACCGATTTTTCTGTGCTTCTCTGATTCTGTCTCTGGACATCACCTTGCTGATGGGAAGTTAAGGATAAATCTTCTGCTTTCCCATGCTTCTGTGTGAAGTTTTTGCTTTTGCCGTACTAAAATACCTTGAACCATGACGATTTTTATCATCTTATTTTCTTCTTTTCTGTCCAGCTGAGGAGGGGACTGTTTGAGCAGTTCGATGGGCACCTGGCATCCAGTCAGTATCAGCCCACCATAGATGTTTTTTTCATAGTAAATACAGGTATATTTACTTATTCTTTCCAGCCTCATGGGAAAACTAATGAATCATTATCTTTTCCTAGCTATCTGCCTACTTTTATCCCCTTTAAGCTCATGAAAAACACTATCTGTGAACATCGAAGTTCTCTGCATCAAGGAGATCTTCTGATCCTATTGCTGCTGCTCTTCCTCTGCTCTAAATCTTTCTATACTGTTGTTTTAATGATCACTGCATGAAGAGATATTAACTCTTCTCCCTCTTCAATCTCTTTTTTTAGTTCTTCAGCTTGTTATTCATTCAGGGTTGCTGTTTGCTTTTCGGGGGCTTTTTTCCTCTTCTTTGGACTTTTATGGTAGATTTGCTTTTAATCAGTCTGTACAAAGTTCTTTCTCATCCTTCCCCCTCTCCTCCTGGTCCAACAGAAGTCTTAGCTTGATCTTTCCGTGTTCCTGTTAACCCAAAATCTTACTATCATCTTAGTATTCTTCATATTTCTATATCCATCTGTATGAAGCTCAGAGAGTCAGAGAGAATTGAAATATTTGTAAATTAATTGCTGAAGGAAGGTGGCCTCTGTTACTTGGTGTTCGTTTTTTTTTATTTCAACAAGTAGGGAGCATGGAAAGTGTGTTTTAGACCAGAAAAAGAGGTTGAGGAGGGACCTTATTGCTCTCTACAACTCGGTCTTTCCTGGGTAACAAGTGACACAACAAGATGAAATGACTTCAGGTTGTGGCAGGGGAGGATTAGGTTAGGGAAATTTCTTCACAGAAAGGGTGGTCAGGCATTGGAAGAGGCTGCCCGGGGAAGTGGTGGAATCGCCACCCCTGGAAGTGTTCAAAAGCTGTGTGTTTGTGGCACTTGGGGACACGGCTTCATGGTGAATGTGGCAGTGCTGGGCTGATGGTTGGGCTTGATGATCCTAGAGGGCCTTTCTGACCTTAAAGATTCTATGACTCTTTGAGGACAGACAAAACTTCTACTTTCTTTAAATCACTTATAAATATTGCCAAGACAGTTGAGTACCCTGAAAAAGTAAAACACTGTGGAATTTTTTCCTTTCTTCCCCGTTTCACATCATTCCAGACTGAAATTATATCTTCACTCGGTGTTCTAACAGCCTGGCCTGTGCAACAGCTGCCCCCTGAGAAGAGCTGAGGACCTCAGGCTCACACCTTTCCAATTAGTTTGGAGACTACATGACTGGAAGTAATCCTGCAAGAATAGAGGGGTGGGGCGAGGTAGCCTTACTCTTCTCTCCCTAAGCATTTAGGACTTTGGGATGCACTGCGCGTTCCTCCTCTCTTTGTGATGCCTGTGACAACTCCCTGGGGACACAGCTGTCGTCGTGCCAGGCCTGCAGCACTGCAAAGCAGGAGTGTCTCCTGCTAAGGGAGTGCCTTGGCAACAAATCGGCATGAACAGAGATTGAGCTTGTTGGAGCAGTGGGCTAAATGTGGCAAGTATTCACCTGGCTTTAAAGAAAAGGTATTTAAATTTCACGGAGGTGTTCATACTTGACACTGAAATTGCCCAGGCAACCACCGATGCATCATGGCCTTCTCTTCATAAAAGCCAATTATTTCCAAGGTTTGACACAAAGCAGTGAATAAGCTTTTGACATTTTGATCAGAATTATTGTTAAACAGAGAATTCTTTACACTTTTGTGTCATCTCTTGTAAGCACAAACCACTCATTTGTGTCGAGCAGTGACGGTGAATAGCCTACAAAAAGAAAATGTGCATAGTAAGGGCTGCTCTTTACCTTACAGTTCACTTATGGATCTGTTCAGGGTTAAGAAGAAAGGAATAAGAAGCAGTCTGAGATCAAGAATTATGTCCTTTCCCTCTGTCAGCTAGTCAGCCGGTGTGGGAATAAATCCTCAGCTGTGGGCATTTAGAGAAGTAGCAGGTTTTGACAACCTATATCTTAGTTTCTGAAGCTCCATTTATGTTGCACCAGAGAGCAGTTCAACTCAGCAGGCAAATTAAAGGTTTTCCCTCTCCTTGCACCAGGTGGTCATCTGAAACCTAACTACTAGCCCCACGTGACAGTAGACATTGAGGACAGCTGGCAAATTAGGCCTTAGGGCTGCTTTTGAAACACTGTGGGTGTAGTCTTACTCCATAAAATTATTAAGACAACAAAAGCAATTCCCTATAGAGGAGAATTACTGTCAGGATATGTATAGAAATGATTCTTAAAGGCTGAGCTCCAAGTGAGTAATTAAGTACAGCTTGTTTTATGAAACAGTAAAAAGCACATTTTATTTTTCAAAATCCTTTGAATTTAACACTTAGAAGATAATGAGTGCACAACCTACCTGTTGTTTTCAAAGACTGACTCTAATCTGCAGGAGATTCATTCCAAGATTAAGACACCTAAATGAAGATGTTCACAGGTCAATGGGGATCTGCTTTGTATATTCAGTGAAGATTGAGCCACTCACTGAACTAGTGGTGGTGTCAGGCTTTAGTTATCTACACGCAGCAGGGGACACGAAAACTTTGTGGACAATGGCATCTGCTATATGGGACCATTTCTGAAAGTCAGTTAGACCACGCCTGAGGACATCTCAGATGGTTCTGGATATCTGTGAGTGAACAACTGAGCTCTAAACCACCACTGATCACAGCAGGAGGTGCATCTGGACACCTCCATGTGCATTGGCTGTTTTAATCTGGAGCTTAAACGATCTCATGCTGGAGATCTTTAATCTGGAGATTTTATGATCTCATGCCATTTGGCTCAACCCCAGTGTCAGTCCTGGCTGGGGAATGAACAGACCGAGAGCAGCCCTGCCCGGAAGGACTTGGGGGTGCTGTGGGTGAGAGGCTGGACATGCCCCAACTATGGCACTCACAGCCCAGAGAGCCAAACGTGTCCTGGGCTGCATGCAGAGCCCCGGGGGCAGCAGGGGAGGGAGGGGATTCTGTCTCTCTTCTCTGCTCTGCTGAGACCCACCTGGAGCACTGCATCCAGCTCTGGGCTCCCAGCATGGGAAGGACATGGAGCTGCTGGAGGGAGTCCAGAGGAGACCACCAAGTTGATCAGAGGGATGGAGCACCTCTGCGATGAGGAAAGGCTCGGAGAATTGGGATTGTTCGTCCTAGATGAGAGAAGGCTTTGGGGTAACCCAATTGCAGCCTTCCAGTACCTGAAAGGAGATTACAAGTTAGATGGGAAGGGTCATTTTACGAGAGCCTGGAGTGACAGAGCAAGGGGCAATGGCTTCAGACTGTAAGAGGGCACGGTTAAAGTAGATATTAGGAATAAATAAGAGGGTGGGGAAGCACTGCAACAGCCTGCCCTGAGAAACTGTGGCTGCCCTATCCCTGGAAGTGTTCCAGGCCAGGCTGGATGGAGCTTTGAGACACCTGGTCTAGTGAAAGGTGTCGCTTTCCGTGGCAGGGGAATTGGAATTAGATGGTCTTTAAGGTCCCTTCCGACCCAAATCATTCTATGATGCTCTGATTCTATAAATTAAGAAAATAGTTAATGTCACATTCAAAAGTGCCCTTAGTTTCCAAGTCAAGAGGGTGTCTTCTGAAATATAAAATCCCCAGTGATTTAGGTTTTTATGGCTATTTCTGTGCTCTTTTAGGAGCACACAGCTCAAGTGCAGTGAGATTGGATCAAACACCTCAGAGTTTACTGGCTCAAGCTCATTGCTCCTCTACTGTGTGCAGAGGCAGAGCAAGAGCAGGATTTGACCTTCACCTTTTTCTTCTGCCTTTCTACTTGCCCTCTATGCAGTACAGAATATGAATAAAGTTTCGGTAGCTCAGACTATCTGAGCATTCATTTTGAAACCAGGACCAAGCCCAAGAAAGCACAGGAGCTTGGTGTCACCACTGTTTTCCAGTTCCTCATCCACAAAGAAGAGCTTCTGAGGGTTTTTACTTTCAATACTAATCTTTTTGAGTCTGTGTCATCTACGCATTTTGTTTTTGTACAGCATCCAGTGAGAAGAGCCCCGAGGACTTTTGTAAACCTTCCTCTCCATTCCACAAATGACTCAGGCACATAAATTCTCCTGGCTCGACAGTGAGCTGGTCTTTGTGCTTTGAGCAGTAACATTAAATCCTGTATTTCCCCCCTGGTTTAGGACTTAGCTGATTCCACCATGGTTGACTGCTGCCTCTTCTTAGGCCAAAGAGCAAACAGCCAGACCCAGCAGATGTGTCCAAACGACTGGAACTCCCTTGTTTCCACATGACTTTCCCTTTAAACAGATCTTTTTTCTCATTGCCTCTTCTGATTCACTTTTGCCAGCTGACCACATGGAGCTGAAGGTAACATTTCATTTCAAAGGGCAGATGTCTTTGTGTGCCAGTTTATTCAAAGGTCTGTGTCTCTACCACATGCAACAGAATGAAGTACAAACATATTTCAAACTGGTTTGTATTTTTATGTGTGTCTACAGAAAGAGCACCTGTCCTGTGCATTGCTGTAATGCAACGAACAAATAACAGAATACAGAGATGGGAAGAGAAGTGAAAAGCTTATTCAAATTGTGGGCTTGTTATACAAAAAGAGTTCTAAATCACATTTCTTAAAATTAGGGAAGAGTAGTACGATGGCTCAGTATTTTCACACTTACCTGAATCTCAGCTAGTTAGTAATGCCTCAGTTATTGGATTCCATTCAGTTCACAATCAGGTCCTAAGCTATATCTCCCAGTCAGTGTTGAGGCACCAGACACTTAAAGAGGACACAGCTGGCTAATCATGCCTTCCAGCCCTATCTAAAATCACACAAGGTGTTATCTATTAGCTTGTATTAGCCCATCAGGGAACTGGTAGTTGTTCTTTGAACAGTTCTGCAGACATGAGAAAGAGCTATCAGCACTTTAATAGGCTAATGGACTACGACTGTCTTTCTTCCCTAAACAAAAAGAGCCAGAGTAGCATTTTTGCTCTTAGCTTATGCACACAACAGAAATTAAATACCTGGGCACATCAATTTGCCTGCACGCTTCTGAACACACAGAAATGATATCCTGTATTGAAACAATAGAGAAGCCAAAGCCATGCTCCCATTCTCTTTTTTGTCTGGTTTAACTTTAAAAGTATTCCAATGTTATCACAGAATCACAGAATGGTTTTGGTTGGAAGGGACCTTAAAGCTCATCTCGTTCCACCCCCAGCCATGGGCCCAGACACCTTCCACTATCCCCTTGCTCCAAGCCCCCTGCTGTCCAAGCTGGCCTGGAACACTTCTAGGGATGGGGCAGACACAGATTCTCTGGGCAGCCTGTGCCAGGGCCTCACCACCCTCACAGTAAAGGATTTCTTCCTTATATCTGACCTAAATTGCCCTCTTTTAGTTTAAACACATTACTGCTTGTTCTGTTGCTACAGGCCCTGCTAAACGGTTCATCCCCATCTTTCTTATCAGACCCATTTAGGCACTGGAAGGGGCTCTAAGACCTCTCTGGACTCTTCTCCAGGCTGAACACCCCCAGCTCTCTCAGCCTGTACCCAGAGGTGCTCCAGCCCTTGGAGCATTTTGTGGCCTCCTCCGGACTCACTCCAACAGGTCCATGTCCTTGGGGACCACAGAGCTGGATGCAGCACTGTAGGTGGGGTCTCATAAGAATAGGGTAGAGGGGCAGAATCCCCTCCCTCGATCTGCTGCCCGTGGTGCTTCAGGTGCAGCCCAGGACACGGTTGGGGCTTTCTGGGCTGCCAGTGCACATGGCTGGGTCATGTGGAGCTTCTCATCAACCAACACCCCCAAGTTCTCCTCAGGGCTGCTCTCCCATTCTCTGCCCAGCCTTTACTTGTGATTGAGATGGCCCTGACCCAGCTGCAGGACCTGGCACTTGGCCTTGCCAAACTTCATGAGGTTCACAGAGTTCCACCTCTCCAGTCTGTTCAGGTCCCTCTGGATCCATCCCTTCCCTCCAGCATGTGACCGCACCACACAGCTCAGTGTTGTCACCAAACTTTCTGAGTGCCCTCGCTCCCACTCTCCATGTCCCTGACAAAGGTGTTGGACAGCATCGGTCCCAGCAGTGACCCCTGGGGAACACCACACCTGGTTGCCACTTGAATCACAACTTGGACGCTTGGACAAAAACAGTCCAAAGCTCTTTGAGTGTGCCCATCCAGCCAGTCCCTTACCCACTGAGTGGTCTACCCTTCAAATCCATGTCTCTCCAGTTTGGAGACAAGCAGGACAGGACCAAATGCTCTGCACAAGTCCAGGCAGGTGATGTCAGTTGCTCCTCCCTGATCCACCACTGCTGTAACCCCATCACAGAAGGCCACCATATTGGGCAGGTGTGATTTGCCCTTAGTGAAGCCATGTTGTCTGTCACCAATCCTCTCCTTACTTCCATGTGCCTTGATACAGTTTCCAGGATAATCTGCTCCGTGATCTTGCCCGTCGCTGAGGTGAGACTGCACTTCCTTGGGTCTTCCTTATTTCTCTTTTCAAAAACGGGTGTTATGCTTCCCCTTTTCCAGTCAGTGGGGACTTCATTTGAGTGCCACGCCTTCTCAGATGTGATGGACAGTGACTGAGCCATTAATCTCACCACTTCTCTCAGGACCTGCAGTTGTATCTCATCAGGCCCCATGGACCTTGAGTTTCCTCAGACAGTCTCAAACCTAATCTTTGACAGGGGGCACTTCTTCATTCTCTCAGTTCCTGCCTTTGCCTTCTGCAACTCGGGCAGTGTGTCTGGAGCACTTCACAGGCAACGAGACCTCCTATTTCCTTCTGGAGCCCTCTGGACCACATTTTCCCTTATCTCTCTCTAATCACCAACATACCTATAAAATCTTTTCAAGTTGCCCTTGATGCTCCTGGCCAGATTTTTAATTCTTCCAGGGTTTATCTTTCCTAGCCTGATACCCGGCTGCTCAGACAACCTCTTTGTATTCCTCCCAGGCCACCTGTCCCTGCTTCCACCCACTGCAGGCTTTCTTTTTTGTGTCAGAGTTTGTCCATGAGCTCCTTGTTCATCCACACAGGGCTCCCGGCATTTTTGCCTGATTTCCTCTTTGATATTCCCAACTAAAACATCAGAGGAAAAAAAATCAAAACCCAAGGAACAGAAAAAACAGTGCAAGATCACAACAAAAAGAACAACATGACCGGTTACAGGAGTGGAAAAAGCCTAAGGCATAAAAAACAAGCTTAGTCCTTTGTATTTGTGGTACAATGGGACTTTTCGACAGGTTACCACTATGATACCAAGTATATAGGAAATTGGTTCTATTGTAAAACTCTGAGCCTTCAGAAAACAACCCTTACAGGCACCTTTAATCTACTGAGGCACACAAAGCCTTAACTCACCGGAGCAGTGGTTTGAGTAAAACCTGCAGCTGCAGCTGTGTTTCCTCTGAGGTCCTAGGTAAGGGTCAGGCTTTTGCTTTTGCTTTTTGACTCTCTGATTTTTTTGCTCTTGACTTTTGAAATAAAATATTCATTATCCATGAACTTGGGTCATTTAAAAATAACCCAGCACTGATACCGAAGATAAAACTACGAAAGCTGGCAACAAGATATTTACCTACATCACAGTTCAGAGCTTCAGTCTGGTATACAAGGGGTTTTACTCATGAAGGTGTCCTTACAGATGTCAGCCTAGTGGGTCATCTTGTATCAGTGTTACCAAGCCACCAGTGAAAAGCCATTCATCTGGAGAGTAGGAAGAGAAATATTTATTCTACTTTGTAATATTAGGATTCTTTTTTTTTTTCTTTTTTCTTAGCTGCAATTGAAATGGATGGTAGTACTTAATGTAGAAATCAACAGAAGTCCAACAAATTCTTGTTTGCTTCCACATAACATTGTTCAATGTTACAGTAAATAGGCACAAATCCTAAGATTTTTTAAAGCGTACATAGCTCCACTGAGTACAGTGAAAAGTAAGTTTGCACCAAATGGGAACATAAACTATGACAACAAATACCCAAGTTGCTTCACCCTAGTGCTGTTGCAA
Source organism: Rhagologus leucostigma (assembly GCA_013397725.1). Taxonomy (NCBI): domain Eukaryota; kingdom Metazoa; phylum Chordata; class Aves; order Passeriformes; genus Rhagologus; species Rhagologus leucostigma. Next base: position 166,982 of record VZTD01000487.1, read on the forward strand.
AGCACGTGTTATAAATGAGAGCCTGTTTCTGGACATTCAACCCCCAAACTCACTTTCACCTCATTCGCCCTCTCATTTTATACTACAGTAAGGAGAACAAACCTCAGCCAGGACTTTCTGTCATCAAAACAATGATGTGAAACTATCCTAAACTGTCCTGGGGTTTTTTGGTTTATATTTTTGGATTTTCATTGTTTGGGGGTTTTTTGCAATTAAATTAACTGAGCTTAAAATGTAGAGTTTTTTTGCTGTGATAGGACCAGAAGAAAGGAAACCGACACAACTAAAGGCAACTCAATGTAAAAAAGGTTAAATTCTGGCTGGGTGGAGTCAAAAAGAAACCTTCCATTGGCTTCAGAAAGGGTAGGATTTCACCCTGGAGCACTGTGAGAGAATGAGAAAATAGAGATAGAAAACATATCATGACTTCTGACATAGGGAAGACTCTCACAGGTAATTTCTTCTCTCCTTCATGCACTGAAATCTGCTCGCTTAAGATCCTTGCTTTATTTGAAAGCTGCATTTAGCTGCAGTTGCAGGCTAAGAATGCTTCAGGAGACGACAAGGTTGTTAAAGCTCAAAACCAGAGTGTAGCATGTGGAAGATGTGCTTGAACACATACAAAGATGCAGTGAGGTGTGATACTGACTTCCCAAGGGACTGAAGGGCCACCAAGTCAAGAATGCCTTTTGTACAAAACCCTTAAAGAGCTATTTGCTACTTAATCTGCTGAAAGCCCTCAACCTTCTGTCCCACACTCTCCTAGAGTTCCTGCCACACCTGTCTGTGTGTTATTTCCTTTGTCTCATGATTATCGGTTTCTTTTACATTTGGACATCTTCAATGCTTACTCCGAGGAACTTTTTCAGTGAAATTCCTTCACCCTTTAGCTTAACTCCACCTTCATCTTCTCAAAATTCCTGGTCCTGCTAGGGGTGGTAGAACACCTCCTCCTGCCTTCTGGCAACTGCCAGCATTCCCCCAGTGACTGTAGCCACAAATCTCGGTCAAGAGCCATGTCCCCTGAATTTATCAAGACTCCAAAAAGACTGCACAGTACACATCCCGTTAGACTTGTAAGACTCCAGCCACTGACACTTGAGGAATCAGTAACCCCTGTCCTACACAGAAAGTCAGAAGGTGCTGGACGGTTAATCAGCTCTCTGTTTAAACATGTTGAAGATATTTAAACAGTTAATTTAAAGCGGTTAAATTGACTTAATTAGAGAGCCTGATAGTCAGATGGTGAGCTGGTGTGGCTTAATATCACTCTGATTTCTCCAAAATCTGTTTTACTTTGTCAGTGAAATAATCATATTAAATTGACTTTTTGAGTATTGAAAATCATTAGCAGTTTACATACTGACCCTTAACAGTGGAATGCAACCTTAGAAATAGTCAAATTTATTAAAATTATTTATTTAAATAATAGTCAATATTACAACCTTCTGATACGGCCTGCAGAAAAATAACTGTTATCAAATGCATCTTATTTTCTTTTAAAAAATCTATTTTACTCATGAGACTTGTTAAGATCAATCTTTATATTCTTCATCTTAAATTTATAATCAGCAGCTAGGGTATCCAATATTGTAATTACATGACTGAAATTTTTTGCCATTTTTCCATTACTCTAAAAGAAATACTGTAGAACACACACCGTGGAAGCTGTAAGGTCTATTATGAAAGTTTGTGGAAACAAAAGTGGCGGCTGAGCTGTTGTGGGTTCATTTCTTAATCATCACGTCACAGAATGGTTTGGGTTTGAAGGGACCTTAAAGATCATCTTGTTCCAACCCCTCTGACCTGGACGCCTTTCACTAACCCAGCTTGCTCAGAGCAGCCTGGCCTTGAACACTTGACAAAGCCTGGCCTTGAGCACTAAAAACCCGGAGGTTTTAGGACTTGTCTGCCTTTCTTCCAAGTCAGCTGCATCCCAGTTCAATCACAGTGTTTCACTATTCATTATTGACTTTCCTCAGACCTTCACAGACATGTTCTTACCCCAGAGTACTTTAGTTCTTGACTGCTTCAGTACGAACGACACTTTGTCCTTATGGCTCATCTTCCCTCTTCTTTTTGTCCCTGAAATGGCAGCAAATGTATTCACTTCTCCTCTACAAATACTCACACCCACTCTTGAAAGCCCATTATTGAAATCAGCAGTACTATCAGCTACAAACTTTTTCTTTTCATATTTGTAGCCCTGAGAGCTTCAGCCTGCAAAACAAACCAGAGACCCACCACGGCAGTCACTTACTTTATTTTTGTCTCACAAAGCTCGACCGTTGTGAGGAAAATATCTGCAGGATCCATCACAGCAAAAATGAATTTTTTCTAGTGATTTGCAGATGCATTGAACTTAATGTAAAAGAAACCGATAATCATGAGACAAAGGAAATAACACACAGAATAAAAACTCTCCTAGTGAGCTGAAATTCATACTGACATCAGTGGAGGTGGGTAAGGATTATGATTGCAATACTTTCGTAAGTAATTACCCTCTCTAGATAATTGAAAAACTCAGCCTAAATGGTTAACAAGCTGCAATGGCAGTCTGCATTTCTCTAGCACATTATGGCTCAGAAGTGCACAATTAAACTCCACAATATCTTGAAAAAAAGTATGTGTTTGGATTAATGAAAAGATTATTAGCTCCTCAAAAGTAAACAACTTCCGGTTTTAATTTTGAACAGTGAGACATCATCCTTCATTTCACAAAGATTCTTTCCTTCCTGCTGTTTTGAGCTTAGGTCTATTTGAATTCTCTGCTAGAAGTCCTAAATGAGAGAGACTTTACTCGGGCATCTTATAGCATTTTTTTTTTTAAGTGACAAGTTTGGAATTGGAATTAGAAAATTCTTTAAGGAAAGTATTGGAAACACACAGAGTGTTTGCTTATAAGTTCCTCTGAATTAAGGAATATTTTATTACTGATTGCAATGAAAACATCCTGTCATTAGAGAGCTATTTTGAAGTTATTTAATAAAGGAAAAATATTTCACAATTTATTTTATGCAGTAAATCAGGAAAGGTAGACCCTGGAGCTGAGTATCAATAAAAAATTTAAGCAATTAACAAAATAAATACTGTAAATCTTTTCAACTCTGAAATTTCCCCTTTTATAAAAATTAACCAAAACTGGTTAGGGGCAAATAATGTAAGGGGTGTTTCCGACATTCAAAGCATGTTGCCTGAGGTTACCTGCCTGTCAAGCTGGCAGCTTGCACTTTCCCAACCTGTTGGTGCAGCCCTTAAGGAAGTTGTTCTGGGAGTTCCCAAAAGAGCTGCCAAACTCTCTGGGAGCTTGACACTGTGCCCAGAACCTCTGGCCTTGCTTCTGGGCACTTTTTCCAGTGGCAGGGCTGTCCTTTAGCGTTGTGGATACAGCTGCCAAGCCTGACGGAGTGGTACATGCCTGCTGCAGATCTGGGTCCCTCCTGGCATCCCCTGAAGCTCAGCCTCCACCTCACGGCAGTGCTGCTCTCAAATGCCCTAAGAATTGTGATCTGGTTCACCCTGATTTGAGGATTAATTAGTGCTACTACAGTTTGCTCTTGTAACTCCTATGGGCTAATTGATTTTTGCAATTTTTTGTTTTGGAACTGGCTGGAGCCACCTGGGTGACATGGAGGGGAGAGGAGAGTGCAACTGCTCCCTAGGCTGGTAGGTTTGTCTCTTTTGGCTTTGGCTTTTATCCAATCTTTCCACCTATCTGAGCCTCTGAGTTTTGCAGTGGGTAAAAAAAGCAAAATAAATAAATCAATAAATAATTTAGAATTACACTATGTTTTGATTAATATATTTTGAGGGTTTGGTTTCTTTTTTTTATATGTTTCTTTTAAGTGAAAAAAAATTCATTTTACAGCATTTGCCTTGTGAAATAACTAGAGTTTCCTTGCAAATGTTTGTTAATATTCACATTTGTGCGCTCAGTACTTAGCTCCACCCTGAGACACGTTGGCTATTGCTCTAACTAGTGTTTCATCTTTCTGCTCTCTTCATTTCAGAATGGGTTGTAGTGGGAGATTCAGTAACAGAGTGGAAATTATAATTTCTTAAACTTTAACTTTTTATCATAAATAAATAAGGTTTCAGAGGAAGTTATCCCTGCTGTCCTGTCCCGCATATGTGTGCAGCTTAAGGCTTGGCACCTGGGGCACTCTGTGACAGGACACAGGTAGATTGCATGTGGCCCAAAGCAACTCATATTCAGCTAGCTGAAATGTCCCTAAGCTACACTGGGAACAACATAATTAGGATTTTTTTGCCGGGTTCTTCTCTACCATAAAGCAGAAAATGGTGAAGGAGGTCAGTACTTGTGAGGCTTCTGCTTTTATACTGAGGATAAATGATTTACATACTCTAATCAAGGTTTTTCTGTGATTAGTGCTCGTAAAAGGAACGGAAGGAAATTTAAAGTGCTTACAAGATTTTTAGAGGAAGCCAACCATTAAATTCAGGACTGTGTTAACTGAGGTACTTCAGCTAGAGGAAAACCAGAAGAAGAAATAAACTGTCTTGTTATCTTTTTGGATGTACCCACACAGAAAGGAGACTTTTCTGACAGCAGATGACAAGACTTCAGAACTGGATTTCACCGTGAAGACTCTGGAAATCAGCATCATCTGGAGGACTCCCCCTGTTTTACTTCCCTATTTCCAAATCTGATGTTTTACTCCCATTCCACCCAAGCATCCTTTCTCTGCCATTCCTCTTGGGTAGCTGATCTAAGACAAGCTGATCCGAAATGCCGTGAGATAGAAGGACATTAGTTTTCATCCATTTCTGTATCTTTGTGCAGCTAGTCCCACTTCTCCCTTAAAGGCACTAGCAGCAGAGACGTCCCTCATCTTTTCCCACATCTCCTATTCCCAATTCTCTAAAGGCAAGTGACCCAGTACAGGAACGACCCTGGGGATGTTTCAGTCCAGTGTTGTGCTGTTAAGTTTCTTTGTCTGTACTCATTTTGGAGCAGATGTGAGTCCAGATCTCTGTATCTACACGCAGAGGCACCAAGCTGAAGTCACCAGTGTGATTAGTTATTTCACCAGGCTGTGGCTGCAAAGTGGGGATTAAACTCTTTTTGCATCAGCAAAATTATACGAGGTGACGTGGAGAAATGTGCATTATAGCAGGCTGTGAGAAGCTTAAACTGAGGCATAAGGAGCTGCAGAGGGCAGCTGAGCCCAGTCTTCCAGAAAGACTGTCAACCACAGAGATGCTAAACCACTGACGGATGCTTAGTCTTGCTCCTGACACTCTCGACTGAATAATTGCCTCCCTCTACATATTTCTCAAAGAACAAAACAAGATCTGGATAGCAGAGTCCATTGTCACTCCATACGGTGAAGCAAGGCAAGATGGACAGAATCCAAAACACAGAGTAGATGATTTGCTTTGTTCTTCTTCCACCAGCTGCAACAAAAAAAGCATGAGGAAGAAAAAATCTGTGCAGAAGAGAAAAAATATTTGTCAGAAGACAAAGAAAAGTTTTTAGCCAAGCCTGCATTATGACCTGACTTTCTGATAATGAAGGCCTGGTTTTATTACAACTTCCACGGCATAGGTCATAGAATCGTTGATGTTGGAAAAGCCCACTGAAGTCATCAAGCCCAACCATTCCCTCAGCACTGCCAAGCCCACCACTAAATCTCATCCCCAAGTGCCACATCTACATGGCTTTTAAATCCTTCCAGGGGTGGTGTCTCCACCATCCCCCTGAGCAGTCTGTTCCAACACTTAACCACCCTCTCAGTGACAAAATTTTTAGTCCAACCTAAACTTTCCCTTGTGCAGCTTGAGGCCATTTCCTCTCCTCCTGTCCCTGTTCCCTGGGAGCAGAGCCCAACGCCCCTGGCTGCCCCCTCCTGTCAGGAGTTGTGCAGAGCCAGAAAGTCCCCCCTGAGCCTCCTTTTCTCCAGCCTGGCCCCCTTTCCCAGCTCCCTCAGCCGCTCCTGGGGCTCCAGCCCCTTCCCCAGCTCCGTTCCCTTCTCTGGACACGCTCCAGCCCCTCAATGTCTCTCTTGTCCTGAGGGGCCCAAAACTGAACTTCCCAACCAAATAACACTAACTCTACTGCCTGGTCAAAGCATGGCAATTGAACAATTTCTTTTTCTCATGTGATAATGAATCTTTTAGTGGCAGCTGGAATGTCCCATCGTGGAAGTTCAGAGATTTTTAATGCTTCTTGTATAAACCTATTTCCCTTTAAGTTTTCTTTCTCAGGGACAATAGGTTTGCATAGTCCGTTTTCCAACGGAAATATTACAAAGCCATAAGTGGTCAAAGACATTTTGATTCCTAGACAAGACCAAAAAGAAGTCTAGAAAAGTCTTCCCTATCAGTCCAGAGAAGCAGCCAGTCCCAGGGGACATTTTGTGACTGTTTGCTTTTCCCTTGTCTTTTAACCAATAAGTGCAAGTTGATGTTTTCTATTGCACTGATACATGCAAAAAAATCGCCAACCTAACCCAACCCAAAAAACAAACGAACAAACAAAAGAACCTTAGTGAAAATGCTGTTCAAGCAGCCAGATGCCAACAAAATGTAGTATTGAAAGTTAGAGAGCAGCACTTTCTGTCTGTCAGCTGGAGCACTGCAATTCAGGGCAGCGATGGCAGAGGGCTGCACGTGCCACGAGCAGTGTCTGACAGGCTCAGAGATGTTACCAAGCAGGTTATATCTCTTTAGGAAAAAATCTGTGCAGAGGTTGGGGAAGATGCTGTAAAATTCTTTAGCGCATCGTGTATAATCCCTGTATTTGTGGGTAATGCTTAGTGTTTGTACCACACAGTGCTTAGTGCAAATGCCAGAGATTTATGTGGCCTCGTGTTAACTCCCTACATTGTGACTAATAAGTCTTGTGCCAGCTAGTGCTTCCTTGTTTACTTATATCAGTGACTAATATGTTCTCGCTGATATCTTAGTTTTGAGAACAGAGATAAAGTGTTGGAGTAAAGAGTGATAAGAGAAGTGCCTCGTAACCTGACCACATAATAGAGATACTCTCAAGGAAAAAAGATTCATCAGAGGGCCCAGGGCAATAAAAGGGGATTTTGAGGAATGGGATGTTCCCAAAGGAGCACCAAAGACCCTCAAAAGACTCTTACTCATATCCAAATAAGTTCATGGAAATAATTAGCATGTATGTAGGTATCCAGGACATGTAATGAATAGGTAATAGAAATATGATGAACAGGTTCTAGTTTCATGGAAATAGCCTAGTCTGTTAGATTGCTGTCTGTGCTTTGAAGAGAATTCCCCATGCATCCAGCACTGTCGATTTTCTAACACAGCAAATTGGTTGGAGAGTTTATTTCCCAGTTTTCGGTGCCAGACACACTGAAGCTGTCACCTTTTCCAGATTCACTAGTCAGAGAGCAGAAATATTACCAATCAAGTTTTTCAGTGTAACTGGCAGTGGGTATTGACTCAGTATCACCCCTGTTCTAGTGCTGCTGAGTTATTTGGTTGGTTTTTGGTTGGTTGGTTTTTTTAATGCAAATGTTTGAGGGAAATAATTAGTTAAATCAGGTGAATGGAGAGGCTTCAAAAATTTAATTTCTCTCTGTATTTGGTTTATGTGGCCAGATTTTGGCAGTGGAGGGGGACTACGGAAGTGACTTCTTTGAGAAGCTGCCAGAAGCTTCCTCCATGTCCAAGGCCAAGACAATCTGATCGTAGTAAAGCCTCTGAGATAACATATTTAAGCCAGAAGAAAAGTTATTGCACATATATAATTGCAGCCAGAGAAGAGCGGAGTTGAGAACATGTGGGATGAACAGCCCTGCAGACACCCAGGGCAGTGCACAAGGAGGGGCAGGGGCTGCTCCAGGCTCAGGAGCTCAGATTCCTCTGCAGCCCCTGGAGGAACCCACGCTGAAGCAGGGAGACCACAAAGCCACGAAGGAAACTGTGAACCCATATGAAGCCCGAGCTGGAGCAGGGTCCTGGCAGGACTTTTGACCCTGTGAAGGACCCACTGCAGAGGCTTAAAAATCACGGTTCCCTGTTTCAAACACTGTTAAGACCACAGAAGGGCTTTGCCATGAGATAAGCACGGAAAAGAGCAGTGGAATAGTGATGGCTCCAGGCCTGGCAAGGGCTGGCCGGCACATCCTGAGTGATATATCCGGAGAAGGGTTCCCACTGCAGCAAACTGTGTGGAGAGGCAACTGCTCGTACACATTTCATTGGCCAGGCAGGGATCACCCTGCGTTACGGGACAGATGGCAACTGCAACCACCAATAAACACTGAAGCACAAACCCTCACCCCCTGAATATGGATTCCTGGAACTTGGACTGTAAGCTAAGCCAGTATGTATTCATTCCTCTGTTTGCTAAAATGTATAAATAGTGAAAAGCTTTGAACAAGCTCTGAACAAGTTCTTGAGCTTTGAACAAGCTCAAGTACCCCACCACTGAGAGGCCCAGAGTGAAGAAGGACCAATGGAATGCTGACGGATCCATGGGCGGTGATATCTTTTCTTTCTATTTAATCTCTCTCTCTCTCAATCTCCTTCTCCCCCTCAGCCCCTTCTTATTTATTTCTTTCTCTCTCTCTCTCTACCTCGTATTTGCTGTTAAATATAATCCATACTATTGGCTTTGGGATAAGATCTTGTTTGCACCTTAATGAGGGTAGAGCCGTCTCTCTAAAAATCAGGTCATAACATCCCTGCTGGAGAAGGCTGTGCATGAAGGATCAGACCCCACGGAAAAGTGACTCAAGCTGGAGCAGCTCATGGGTAACTGCTGCCCGTGGGATGGACTCACTCTGGAGAAGTTTGTGGAGAACTGTCTGCTGTGGGAGGGACCTCACACTGGAGCAGGGGAAGAACTCCAGCTCCTCTCCCTGAGCAGCAGCAGGAAACATGTGTGATGAGCTGACCATAACCCCCATTCCTTGTCTCTCTGGGCTCCTGGGGGAGGAGGGAGAGAGCCTGGGAAGGAGGGAGGGGTGGGGAGAAGGTGTTTTTTATGATTTATTTTCCTTCTCATTACCCTGCTCTGATTTTGATTGTTAATTAATTCAATTAATATCCCCAAGTCAAGACTGTTTTGACTGTGACAATAATTGGCTTGTCATCTCTCCTGGTCCTTATCTCAACTCATGAAACTTTTGTTATACTTTCTCTCCCCTGTCCAAGTGTGAAGGGGAGTCAGAGTGGCTTTGATGAGTGCCTGGCACCCAGCCAGGGTCAACCCACCACACTATGAACAATAAAATCTGTGCTTCTGGGACCACATCGCCATGCTGTTGAAGCAATGGGCAAAGTCATGATCACAGCGTTTTCCTTTATTTTAATGTGTGAAGAAATAAGTCCTTTTCTACCATAATTCTAATAAATTAACATTTTCTGTGGCAACAACCAAACATTTTGTAAGCTTTCGTACATGCTGTAAGACAAGTCACACGTGTCTCTCAGGTCATGCCTGAAATCCTACAGAAACACATCCAACACAGCGCAGCATCACAGAGTATCTCATCATGAGGGTACAGACTTAATTGCATGACTGGATCTAAAACAATGCCCCAGGATGTCTTACAAGGCTCCCCCAGGATCCTGTAAGGCAGGCACTTTGCCGTCCAGACTCATCCTAGCCTGTGCTGGAGCTCTGCAGCTGTGAGTGCCTCAAGCTTTCACGCACTGGCTGAGCCCTACCTGTTGAAACCTGGTTTGCAGAGGGGTAAGCAAAAAGTAAATAATCCACGAGTAACATTCCCAGTTCTGCGGGAAATGCAGCCCCTTTAATGATCCAGCAGCTGGAACAAATGGCTGCTCACTCATAACATACACATTGCAGTTGTCATAGAAACGCACTTAGCAACAAAGAATCCTTGACCTTTTCCCCATCTGTTTCGAATCTTCACAAAGGCACATTAACTTCTATATATTGATTTTTCCTGTTGTTTTTTTTCTCTCCCCACAAAAATGCCACGTTTTGTGTGGCTCCCAGACACCAGCAGAAGTCTTCCATGACTCCAGGGGTAGTACTGCAGAGGTCCTGCCTCTGCTTACCCCTGTTCAGTGTGGGTTCAGCTAGGTCCTGACAAAAAGTTTAGACTGGATGTTAGAAAACATTTCTTCACTGAAAGCGTGGTCGAGCCCTGGCAAAGGCTGCCCATGGCACTGGCGGAGTCCCCATCCCTGGAGGCATTTAAAAGCCATGGGCTAGTGGTGGGCTTGTCAGTGCTGGGGAAAGGGTTGGACTTGATGCTCTGAGAGGCCTTTTACAACATAAACAGTGCTGTGATTCTATGTAAAGACAGCTGCAAACTAGGCTGTGCAACTGGCTACTCCACCTCAACCTAGGAACTTGAAAAACAATCTGTTTCAGTTTGGGAAGAGCGAGGGAAGCTCAGGGCTCTGCAGTTTTGGATTAACCAGCACAGTAAGAGCCTGGTAAATTAAATCAGAGCATCCCCTTCAAATGGATGCAGACCATCCAGGAAACAAGAATGTATTATCAAAGGCCAACGTGGACATAGCAACACCACCGTGATGAGAACAGCCTTGCTACAAAGGGCATCAATAAATTCCAGGAAGAAACAGAGATGGATGAAATTAATCCAGACTCTGAGTAATGGCGAAATCACTGCGCGTTCTGAAGGCACAGAGATTTTAGATAAAACTTGTCTGATATGATCACATTAGCCATCAAATTAGATCCCCAGAGTCTGGATGTTTTTCAGTGTGTATCATCACCATGTTTGCCATTTGAAATAAATAGAATAAAATTAATCACAAATTATCCTAAAATAATAAAAGAGAAAATAAGTATTTTTCCTATTTAAGTAATTTTGGAAAGATTCTAGTGCTCAGTTTACTTTTTTTTTTTAATTTTACACCTTCTCTGAAATTGATGATGTTTACAGTAGGATATTTTCTTTTCTCCTCATCTCTCCTCTCCCCAAAAAATTACATAATGAGAAAAAGAAAGTAATACTGCACACACACGCATAAACAAACACACATAACTTGAATATCTGCAAAGAAAAAAAAAACAACTTTGAAACACCTAGTGCTTCTTCAGGAAAATTATTAAATGCATCATTTTCCCATTAAAACAGATTTTTGAAATAATTTCAAATGACAATTATTACCCATCTTAAGTGTTTTCTGAATTATACAACAGAGAAAGGACTGTGTAACAGCAATGACAAGGTGCTGGCAGCTTTATCAAATCTCCCAAAACAGTGGATCACAATTAAGATTCAAAATATTTCCTGTAACACCACACTTTCTTAGTGTCAGAATTTTCATCTGGAAAGGAATGGTGTGTGTTGTTATGATTTTGGAGGTTGGTTAGGGATCACCTCCTGGGTCATTTGTTGTCTGCAGACCTCAGCTTACCTAATGCTGGTGAAGCTTTTGTCTTGGTTGGAGAAAAATGACACAGCTACAAGTCACCTTCCATTTTATCTGCTCTGAGTGTACTAAAAAGTAAATAAAGGAGGTACAGAGCTGGGAAGGCTTGTGGAAAAAAAAAAAAAGCATTTCCAGAATTCAGAAGTCCTGAGTTCTAAGGTCTAAGTGGTTTGTCTGCAGTTTAGCTAAAAACAGATGGTTCATGTCTGGGTCTAATGTATTTTTTTATGTATAAATAAATTGCATTAACAAATAAAATTAAAAACAAGCAGAGCAGGTGAAAGAAGAGCATGGCGGTGTAGAGAGAGAAGAGATGGATTTTCAGAGCCAATGATTGCTGATTTTTACATGAGCTGGCTCATGTTCAACATTTTTTTTAATTGTTCGCTTTTGTGTCTAAATGGGAGATACCAAAATCATGACTTGGGTTCCCATTTAAAATTTATCGTAGTGGTGTATCTGCAAATCAGTTCCCGATTTTGGGCAGCTCTTTCTGAAGAACTCACAATCAGAATCTCAAAATTGATTGTTTTGGCTAGCACTCGTGTCCTGGGTTACAGTGTATTCTATCACCATCCTCATGAGCTGCATCCTCCCTCCAGACTATCTCCTGTTAATGGGCCCATCAGTGCCTTGCTGCATGACTCACAGATAACTCGCTCCTGGACTATCTCCTGTTAATGGGCCCATCAGTGCCTTGCCCTGTGACTCACCATCCCATTGTGAGATGCTCCGCCCAGGGGGAAGGAGCCAAGCATTCCCACCTGGATATAATCAGGGGTTTGGAAGAGCACAGCAGCCTTTTCCACTGGATTCCCAGAGGAAGACCAGACCCTTCTACACCACAACTGGACCTTCAGGGGAAGACCAGACCTTTTCTACAGAATCACTGCTTCAACAGGACCATCACTCCAGGAGGACTGCAGCCACCGTTTAATCAGACTGCTACCAACCCCCTGACTGTCAGGGGGTCAGGTTGTATTCTGACTCTGTCAGTGGGTTGTCTTTTGTACTATTGCATTTATTTTATTTTACCTATTAAATTGTAGTTCTGACTTGGATTCTCTCACTATTTTGCTTTCAAACTAGGACAACTGGCCTCAAGTCTAATTCCATTTGTTAATACGGGCCAGAATCCTCTGAAATCCTTTGACAAGTCAGATGGGCCTCTGACTGACCTGGTGTAGTGGAAGGTGTCCCTGTCCAGGGCAGGGGTTGGAATGAGAAGATCTTTAAGGTCCCTCCTGACCCAAACCATTCTATGATTCTGTGATTCTATGATCTAGCCCATCTTTACATCACCAGAGGCTGAAGCTGAGTTTTCCTTGTGCTTTCACGGAGCTTGGCCCAGCCCTCTGCTCAGACAGCTGAATGATCCCACGTACATTTTTCCAGTTCTTCAGTTCCACAGCACTTTTAATCTTGCTGGTATTTAAGCTGCGAGCATGAAAAACAGTTACAGTAATTGCAGATACTCCTGTTTATAGGGATTTAATGGAAACCTTCAGCATAAAATTCACCAAGCAGCATCTTGCTATTGGAGCAGTTACATTTTAAACACCATTAAACTTGATGGAAATCACAGCACGCAACCTCACATGAGCCTTTCGGCAAACTTAAACGCGGAGGCAAATTCCCCTCCAGGATGGGTGGGACACTGTGGCACAGTTTCTCCACCTTTTGTCCTTCCCCGTAACACCCAATTAGTTAATCACGCCCACAATACCCTTAAAATATGCCACCATAAATTCTACTCACTTCCCCGACTCTCTTCCCCACACAGCCTATGATAGGCCCTGTATTCATGCAGGCAACACAAGGCCACACAGAACCTTGCAACATTTAGTCTGAAACGTTTCTGGGGACAATTTATTTGGTTGTATCCCTTGGTGAGGTTCAGAGGAGGGACAATGGGATGATGTTTTTCCTTTGATGGTCTCAGGAGTAACCAGTTGTGTGTCCTTCTTCACCTCACCCTCTGCAGAGCTCTGCTTACCATCAATTGCCTTTAATGAAGAAAAACCTAACAAAAAGGCAACCTGAAAATTCCCTTCCTACTGCAGATAACACACAGAGAATCTGTGCTGGACAGAGAATATTTGCAGTGGACAGTGAGTTCATTCTCTGTACAAACAGGAAAGGCCAGGCCAGTCCTGACATGAGATGAGTCACATCTACTGCCTGCTGCCCCCCAGGCAATATTTAACTGTTCAGCCTCACAGACCCACGTTCCAGCACTCCCAATGGGTCAGCAGAGCCACCTTGAAACAAAGGTCTTTGTTCCCTTCATTGAGATTTCATCCTGGAATGAAACGGGGAAAGGTAATTTATTCATTTGAAATCACTGTATCAAATAATTGCATTTAAAATGCTTGCCATAATCCTCAGGGCATGAAACACGGGCCTCAGAAGAACAGCCCTAGAGCTCCTCTGTGTTTTTAAGGGCTAGTGAGGACTTACGGAATGGTAATGTCTGCTGTGAATGGAGAAATAGCCAAGCTTTCTGACACACATCTCTTCTCTGAGCCTGAAAGAGAAGCAGCAACTGTCAGTGTTAAATTCGGGTGGAGAACGTCTGTTCTGTGTTACTCTTGATATGGTAAGCACTTAAATCATCTGGGGATAAACGTTGCTGGTATCCGTACAGGAAAAATTAGTGTTCACAGGGAAAAAGGTGATAATCTTGTTTGGGGAAAAGCAGGCCAGGAGCCTCATCACCTTTAGGAAAGGTGGAAGGTGGCAAATGAAAGGAGGAAAACAAAGCACATCTCAAGCCAGTGCTTCTTCTGAATCCAGGATTTTTAGTGTTTAGCTTTGAATTCCAGTTCATACGTTTGGTTTTTGAGCAGTTTTGTGTGGAGTTGTTTGGAAGGAGCGGGCTGTAGAGCAGCTTTCCTTCGAGACTCAGGACTGAGAGGCCAGAGCTAGAATGGTTATTCGGCGAGAAATCCCCTCTCCCTGATAGCCTGGTGTTTCTGTCCCTCACTGATTTCCTTTAGAAGCCTGTGCTTCTGCACAAAGCTTCCAGTAGAACACATTTTGCATGGGAGGAGGTACCTTGCACTCAGGTATCACCCAGGCGCACTGCAAGAAAGGCTGCATCATGAAAGTAACTTAATGTGATGGCTGTGAAAATATGTTTTCAAACATATCCACTCTTCCAGGACAGCCTGGCTTCATCCAGAGTGCTGGCTTTCGGGGTAAAGTTTCCAGGAGCTGGGGAATGCTTTGAAACTTACAGAAATCTAGGAAAATACATGGAAAAGCATTGTGTATAAAAGATGGTTAGCACACAAAGCACAGTGAAGCAGAGAATGGTAGGATGCTGTTGATCCTAAGAAATGATTCCTACTACCCATGTGTGTTACAAACACAAGCGAATACACAAATAACTGTGTACACAGAGTTTTGTTACACTAGTGGATGACACCAAGCGGCTCCAAGAGTAAACACAACTGAGCCAAAACCCACCTGCAAGCACCCTTCCTGCCTGGACAAGTGAGGTGATGAAGCACCTCGGTCAAGTGAAGCTGGACACAGATAGTGGTGCAACTTCCCAGGGCAAAAAACCCACGGAGCTGGAGTCTCCCTGCTTGCTTGAGAACATGGAGAGGAGTATCCATGACCAGCTCCACCATTCACACTGCTTTTGTTCCTATTTATTCTTCCAGGAATTACTGGAGTGACTGACTCTCACGTGTTGGGGTATGACCCTCATACAATATATACACAAAATACAGCAGCATATGATAAGCTGCTGAAGCAGCACATCACGTTCCATCTCCTCAGGAACATCCTGCCCGACTTGTGCAAGAGGGAAAGAGCCTTGGCAGGTCCTTCCCACCCTCCTGGTCACCAAAACCAAAACAAAACCACAAAAGATCAGTGTGGGTGGTTTTCTGCCCTGAAATACTTTGACTAGTGCAAGTCCACTACAAACCTGCTCTATAGTGGAAAACTGAGAGAAGCTCTATAAGGCTGAAACTTTAAAACAACATGTTTTTATGAAAGAGCTAGAAACCCACAGGGTTTGAAGTTCCACAGAGTTTTTCTAGGCCCTCTTTTTCCTTCACAATGCAGGAAATTAAAAATACATTGGTCATAATTCTGATTTCACCTTATCAGCACCACGGACTGCTGGAATTACTCCCGTTGACACTAGTACAAAAGGATATTCTGACAGATCCAAGAAAACTCAGACTTATTAAAAGCAATAAATAATTGTTATGATCCCAGAGAAGCAAAATCTACTACTCTACTTGTTTTGTGTATGACTTCAGAGATTAGGGGACCCTGCTACTTAATTGCTCAGAGGGACACTAATCTTGTAAAGCTCTTTTCCTAGCAGAAGTTATCAAATAGAAGCAGGACTCCTTAATAAAATTACAGTTATTAAATTCTCCCTTTTGCTGAGAAGTTACTTGGTCCAGAAACACTTGCCAAAAACACTCTTAGGAGGAAAAATCAGGCTGCAGCATCAAAATCTGGAAAATTCAGATAAGTTAGAACTGAGAATTTATTTCACAGTCTGTTCTGTATGTGTACGTTATCTGGTCGTATATATATTTTCTTTCCCACAAATTAAATTTTCACACCAAGCAACAGTTGAGAAAGGCAAAATTACTAAAGGGGCATGTTCTAACCAAATGGAGGTGTCAAAAACGTGGTTCCCAAAATCACTTCTGCACACGTGGTATTTTTCAGACCCAACATGTACAATTTCTGATGCTGCAGTTTCTTGCCCAGTGGCACTTCAGCCTCTCCTGGAGAAATTCTAAGTAATTGCATGTTTTTAGTAAAACAGTGGTAAGAAGGGGTTTTGTCTGTTTAAAAAAGGAGATATTTATAAATAGTTCTCCCTGAGTTTGTTGTGAGACATGGCTGTAGACAGCTGGGCTGGAAACCTTGAGGCTGAATAAATTTTGGGCAGGTGACTGGGACGTTGAAATATGGTGCCGTAATAGGAGTACCTATCATAGAATCACTGAGGTTGGAAAAGACATCCAATATCATCAAGTCCAGCTTTCAGCATATCATCCACCCCCAGGACTGTCTGTTGGCAGCTGACTGGGGAGTAACAGGACCAGCACTTAGGATACACCCCCAAAATGCTCTCCTTCTGCTTTCCCTGAAAGGCAGGGAAGGTACCTCTAACTGCTGGAGACACCATCTGTGCTGCTAACAGCAGCTACAGAAATTAAGGAAGGAAGCTCCTTGACCAGGCTGTGGGTTGTGTTCTGCTTCCTCTGAACCTGTGTGTGCAGTTCCCAGGACTGGTGCTGTCGGTGCCACCACGTCACAGAGGATGCACCAGGCAGAGGTGCCTGCCCAGGCTCTGCTCAGTTCAGCACAGCTCACGCTGCCGTGGATCCATCTCTCAAACCGAGACCAAAGCAAACCATCCCACTGCTGGATGGAATGGGATTTGCCGTGCAAAACGTGGCTCCTGTAGGCCGCTCATTATTAATAATTACAGCATAATAGAAAGCACACAGCTAATTGCTGATCCCCTGCTATAAACTGATAGATTAATAGAAGCAGTACTTTCTTCTCAGGAGAGGAGGCTCACTTTCGCATTACAAAAATAATTAAAGTGTAATCAAGTGCTGAGAAGTCACCCAGGAGGTCTGTGCGTAATAGCCCACACTCACGTTTTGTCTTTTGTGCCCAAAACCGCTCACAAAGCACCAAATCTGTCCTGCCATCAGGTCCTGATTCCGCCCTTGCAGAGGACAAAGGGGAAGAGTGACTTTGACAGGAGACCTCTGCACTTTTCACATGTTTCACACAGAAAACAATCGCAGGAGGCTGCAGCTCCCCTCAGCATATTTTTCCCTCTCCTGGGTCACTTCAGCATTAAATTCTGTTTTAGTGCAGATGTTAAAGATTTAGGTGCCTCCCCAGCACCTAAAATAAACCCTAAGATTGCTGCAGCTCCAAAAAAAGCAGCACAAACTCCAAGCTCTAGACTAACAGACCAATAAATTTTCTTGTGGCTTTTTTTTTCCCCATTCTAATTACTCTTTAAACTCATAAAGAATTTTAAGAGGGAAGATCGGTGGAAAATTTCCGCTCACACACACTTATTTCTCTCTCTATAACCAATTTGCAGCTTCTTCGCACTCCAGGGTGAAAATGACTGCAATTTTCTTTGTTTTTCTTCCCTGTGCCTGTGCATGGAGGCAAAAGTCCCCTGCAATGACCACGTTGTTACTCACAGGGTTTCAGCCTGGTGATCTTCATCTTCTTAAGCAAGAGGCAAAAACCACTTATTCACATATCAGTCTTCTTTTTTTTAAAAAAAGGAAAGCAAAATGCATATCTAAAAGTTAATTAAGGTCCTCACAATTAGGAAGAGAAGACAATTTTCACCCTCCTTATTTTGGATGTTCTGTTTGGATTTTTGGACAGGGAGGAACATATTACACAAACATTAACTCACTAAAAGGCCAAAGCACACAGGTTGAATTTCATAGATTTTAAGGGGGAAAGACAAGGAATAATTACTTTATCCCATCTGGCTTTTGGCATTCTACAGACCATTGCATGTGTCTTCCATATTTTATCCTGATCCCACACCTCAGTTAAAGGTAGGCATTTCAGTCATTAAGAGTCTAAACTATACTTTCACAGAGGTAAAAGGAAAAATAAGATAGTGCTAACGCCAAAGGTTCTTCAGTTACCATACCGAGATCTGTTCAGGATGGGAGTCACAAAACAAAGGAAAAAAAATTAAAGACCCATACTTCCTCCACAATCTGAAACAAAACAGCAATTCTCAGAAAAAAATTCTGTGGAAAGAATCTTTCAAAACATGAACCCAGCAGGCATTTGGTCCTGGGTGCACAGACAGTAAACAATCCAGGACTCTGGAGAAAGAGGCTTCACCTTTAAATTCTTCAATATTACTCCAATTTGGCAAGTGCCCTTGGGCTTCAGCTATGCTGAGGTGGTGTTCATATTCTGAACCATCTTCTGTACTTGGTGTAGAGACTCCTGGTTGATCTGACTTCTTTGGCTTTAAGTCTTTAAGATCCTTTATCTTTGAGATTTTTAAGAAGTATTATTATATAGAAAAGTACTGAAAATGCATTTTGAAATGTGATGCATTCAGTATCTTACAGAATTCTAGAATGGGTTAAGGCTGGAAGGGACCACAGTGGGGTCATCTGGTCCCAGCTCCCTGCTCCAGCAGGGCCATCCCAGAGCACACGGCACTGGATTGTATCCAAAGGGTTCTGGAATATCCCCAGGGAGGGAGACTCCACACCCGCTCTGGACAATCTGTTCAGTGCTCGGTCACTGCCCAGGACAGCAGTTCTTCCTCATGTCCAGGTGGAACTTCCTGGGCATCAGTTCCTGCCCGTTCCTCTGGTGCCATTGCTGGGCCCCCGGAGCAGAGCCTGGGCCCTGCTCGGAGCCCTCCCTGCAGCCAGGGACAGACAGGGATGGGGTCCCCTCTCGGCTGTGTCTCCTCTCGAAGCTGAACAGCCCCAGCTCCTTCAGCCTCTTCTCATGAGGGAGATGCTCCAGTCCCTTCATCATCGGACCCACTCCAGGAGCTCCATGACTCTCTTGTCCTGAGGAGCCCAGACCAGGGCACAGCCCTCCAGAAAAACATTTTCCAAGGTAGCTCACAGTCCTCACAAGAGCAGGAAACTTGTCCCCAGTGTAACTTGTCCCAAGCATGCATTTTAAAAATACATGAACATGACCATAGGTCAGGAGAAATGGCTTGAAGAGCGCCCTCTGGTACAAGAGTCCCATTTTGATGCCAGCAGGAATTTCTTGTCAGAGCTCTGAACAGGATATTGATTCTGATTTGGGCCAAGAGTCAAATACTTTTTTCCAGTCCCCCAAACGGGAATTAATACATCCAGGGAAACTCCTTCTGAAGTCTCTGCAGAGAGAGGTTTTCAGTGGGGTCTACAGAGTGGGTATAGAGGATGGAAGAGGCAGCAATGCACCTGAATACTTTTAAAAAAATTGTGCCTACTTGACTTCAATTTCACAAACGTTATATCCAATTCTCACCTCCTACTCTTCTGGAGTAGAACGGTGGTGCAACACATCTGCAAAACTAATAGGACAAGAATTGTGTACAATGTGCGGATTTTTCTGTAATCTTTCTCGACACGAATAGCATGCTGACTTTCACATCCTTTTTTTTTTAAATTACTGTTTGGTTGGTGATTATTTGCATGAGATAAAGAATGTTTGAAGGCTTCTACATTAATTAAGTTTCATCTTTTTAGACTGTTCTTTACATGTAAAGGTAATTGGTTTTAGTTGTTATAAATCTTGTGTAAAATTCCTCAAGCAATAAACACAAGCTGTATCTCAGTAATTGTCTATTGACTACACTTTCCAGTATGAATTAATTTTCAATTACAAACTTCCTTTCTTACAGTATCAGGTTGAAAGTCTGCATTTTGAACACGTAGATATCCTCATCTTGTGCAAATTTGTCTCACATCATACTGGAAGAAGAAGAGATTCATTGAGCAACCATCAGTCTGAATATCAATGCAGCACGACAATAACAGTGTATGTCAAAACTCAGGTTTCCTCTGCAAATTCTCAGAGAGCAACAAAGACTCGTTTCCAACCCTAATTATTTTTATCGCTCTTACATTGTGCTCTTCTCTGCTGCATCTTTAAAAGTTAATGGCTTGATTAAGAAGGGGATCCTAAACTCAGTAAAACTTTCACTGTGACCACAAATGAAATCTATCCCCACTTAACTGGGAGTATTTTAGGGGGGGAGTACAGAAGTAAGAGGGGTAGGATAGGATGAGCTATCACATCTCTTTCTGAACAGGACTACAGCAAGATTTTCACAAGTGGAAATTCACATCTGGATTTTCACATCTGAAGCTGGGTGCTCAGTCTGCTGATGCTTTCAGAAACATCCCAGCGTACCTACTTGGAATTTTACTTGTGGGATACTTTTCACGTAAAAGCAGCTGAACCCCATCTTTAAAATCCACTTGACTCATCCAGCACCACAAAGTTTGGTGAGCAGATCCGCAGGGAGTGTAGGCTGTGATGAGGGAGATTCCAAATATGATCCCACATCATAGCTGGGGGAGAGATGCTGGCTTGGGGCCTGAAAACAGCCAGCTGGCCTGCTGGAGAGAGAACCAAAGCCCTCTGGGGGAAGCTAAACAGGTGCTGATTCAAATGGACAAAATGCCATAATGGACTTCTGCTGCCAGAAGTGGACGTCTCCATCCTTCTTTCTTGTCCCTTCCTCACAGCCATGAGGTCCCACCCTTCCCTGAGCTGGTACTGGAGCTTTGCTGTACCAGTTTTATTAAATAAAATAGCAGAAATCTCCTGCCACTCTTGCCTCCCCTGAGACACGGTCCTAAGAATGCCAAAGGCGGCACCAAACAAACGACAGGAGGATACACCCAGGAGGGGAAGCTGGAAGGAGCTTCTACGCCAGTGCCACACTGTGAGTGTGATGTGAGCAGCCTTTGAATCCTTTCCCTCGAAGTCTGAGGCGTCCTGACTTTACAAGGGTCTTGTAACACTCAGAGAGAGATAGTCCCACGTGGTTTCCCACTTGGTGCCCCGAGGCTTTCCACTGGGACCCTGGGTGCCCCAGATGTCCTGTGTCTGACTCGCAGGAGCATCTTGGATGCCCCACGGCATCTGAAATGGCTCTGGACATGTATCTTTAGGCACCTGAATCTCTCCATCATCTACCTCAAGTGATGCCACTAAATTTCAGTAACATCAGTGACTTTAAAGGGCTGTATTTCATCCAAGAAAAATATTATTTTAACTCTTAATTATATTAACTCTTAATTATTGCATAAATTGTGAAAGAGCAAAAGTGTCTTCACAAGCAGTTCCAAGTAGGAGCATATTGAATGCTTTTTAAGGTGTAAAATAGGAATTAATAAACAAGAGATTTCAAGCTATGTATTCAGCACATCTGCATTTCAAATTTCTGGGCTCCTATTTAGGAATGTTAACAAGTTTAACAGGCTCAGTGTTACCGTATTTCTGATAGGAAAAAGAAAATATATGCAATATATACACATATATCTGTAGGTTTTTACACACTTGGGCATTTATTTAAAAATAGATATTTTTCTGTTCTTTGGTATTTGCTGTAACTGTCAGAAAAAAAAAAAGGAGAAAGAAAAAGATCAATACTCCCCATGCAGGAATCCTGAGAATGGGACTGAAAAGAACATGACGGTACAGGCACATAAAGTGAGGCTTGACCATGTCACTTGACCACTGCAACATGAAAAGCTCCATTAGCGTAAATTGTCCTTTTCCTTATCTTTTCCTTGTGTAGGATTTGTCCTTCTGTCTGTGAAATAAAGACTTCAGCAAACAGTGCCACCAGATGGGCCCTCAGTGGAACTGTATTCACTCAGTGATACCCTAACAGTAAAGAGAAGAAAAAGAAAACCCCAAACTTCAGCATTTCTATTAATTTCATCCTATCTTTTCATCTCTGCTCTGAATTCTCTCTCTCCAGCAAGAAACTGAAGGTTTTATAGTGTCTTACATAATAAGGTGAAAAGACCTTGGTTTTTCTTTTCAGTGCAATAACTTAGAGCTTGCAAATTTCTCACTTGAGGTTAATTGTCTCTTCAGAACGCGTGACCCACATTGCGGGCAGGCAGAATAAAACAGTTCTGTATACTTCTAATGGATTTATTTAAAAGGATGAGCAAGCAAATGTTCACTTAAGAGCACCTATTAGTGAGCTAATATACTACATTTTTACTGGGAAAATTAAAGGCTGAACAATGCAATGGTCAAACTGAGGTCACAATTAAAATTAAATCAGTAAATCACTAGACTCAGAATGATCAAATCACTGCATGAATACAATACATAATGAAATCAAATTATGTGCTTGATAGCAGATTAAATTACTAGTCTTTGGCTTCTGCTGAATTTAAGAGAGGTGTTTTCCTTCCAGGAAGGCCCCACTGGTGTTATACCAGGAGTGCTGGCCCAACAGGTAAAGAAAGCAAATATCCTCATCTATGGCTCTGCTGGTCTCTTGGTAGATTTCCTTGGGAGAAATCTAGAAGACAATAATGGAGGCTTAGATTAAAAAAATACAGCTCTTGTTTGATTTTAACAGTCCCTCCTCAATTCTCACTGCTATTAACACTTTGCTGCAGTTGTTCTTAATTACCACCCTCTGTTTTAGCAGTGTAACACTGAGTTTCCCTTAGGAATCTACCAGACCTGATGATTTATGCATATGTAAGTGGAGCTTTTGGGTAACAGTCTTTCTCTAACACAGAAGAATCCACTCAATAAACCACTAAAAGTTTCTGTTTATTTAGAGAATTATTGAGGTGTTATCAGTACTACCCTCACTGCGTTATTTTAAACACCTGTGAGTACAGCCCTTCTTTAAATGAATTAAAAATACGGAATCTGGTTTCAGTCATTTCCAATATGAAATAACACAAGAATCATGCTGCTTCTGCAAAATACTAGATTTCATAAGGGCTATTTTTCTTGCTTTGCCTTTGGAGTCAACAGGTGCTCAACAGGTTTTGGATAAACTCAAGTGCTCTGAATATTCAATACGGTCCAGGACTTCAGTCAATGCATGTTAATTTTAAAGGTTTTGTGCCACGGAAGAAAACTTGGGAATCAATTTGTCCAGTTCTGTTTGCCACAGAAGCTGCAGCAGAGGTAATGGTCATGAAGAAATGAAAAGTGTTTAATAGAAAGGTTTGGTGAAGACATTTCAGCCAACAAAGCAGGCATGACATCTCGGAAATTAAGTAAATAAATGCACACTCCTGAGACTTATACATTACCTTTTCTTAGATAAAAATCCAGGAGCAGAAAATAATGACTGACTCTAACGGCATTTACTCACAAAAACCTTGCAAAAGTTTTTATATTTTTATCAGCATATGCTCTACATATGATTACAACATCTGGGGTCTCCTCCTCCCCAGCTCAATGGACTCTCTGCAATTTTAATGGAAAAAAAAAGACAGGGTGTTCCAAACTCAGCATTATTCACCTCATTCTTCCTCTGAGGGCACCTATCTCCACTGACTAGAGGAGGATGACTACAGTCTAACTTGGCTTTCTCCATTAGTAACCCAAAAATATCACTTAAAATGACACAGTCACACTGAATCGAGCTGAGAGGTTTGATCCTTCAAACACCATCTTCATCCTCTTAGAAAATATGCCACTCTTTCCATCTTTCATCACTGCAGAGCTGTGGCCCTCACTTCCAAAAATCCTTGACCATGTAGTCTTCTCTCTTTAACCAGTGACAAAGCTTTCACAAAGAATTAAATAGTGCCAAACTGCCATTCCACCATCTGACTGAAGAGATTTACCCTATTTTTAAGAGAACTTACGAAAATCTTACGGTAAAAACTCTTATAAGTATTTTAAATACTATTTTTCCCAGTTATTGATCCCATTAGTTACCCACTTCGTCTGTTCTGATAGTTATTTCCTCTTAAAACACTTTCAGAAAATGAAGTAAATGTAATACATTTTTATAAAAGTAAAATAATGGATCAGTAAATATAAAAATAAAACAATAAAAATAAATAGTGTCTCAACACAGCAGGATTAGTGCTCAGTTATTATTTCATCACTTAAGCTACAGGCTTGGGAGCCAATTGCTTAAAAAGAGGAAATACACATTTCTTTGTTCCATGGTATTACTGAATGGAGCAGATGACTGTGGTCTAGAAACAGGAGAACTGACAATCCCATATTAGGGAGCACTGGTTTGGTGCTTTGTTCTGTCTCCAGCAGCAACACATCCCTTTGCTATATTCATGTGAGAAAAGAAAACAAGATTATCAAGTTTTGTTTGGCAGTGATTGCAATTGTTTGTTTTGGAGCAGTTGCATGATTTTGGGACAAATTCCCAGACAGTCTCCACTTACTGTTCATTCATTCAGCTATGAGAGCAGTTTGAGATCCCACTGATTTCAGTGGGGTGGGGAAGGAGGCAATGACCTTCTTAGTCAGGCACTGGCAAGGATCTTCAGGCTTCTCCTTGTCACAAGAGACTTGCTCTGTGAATTTGGACCACCTCATTCCATCCCTGGGCAGGGACACTTTCCACTAGACCAGGCTGCTCAGGGCCCTATCTAATATCCGGTCCAAGCCACTCAAACAGGCTCCTTGTGCTCCTGTCTGGCATCTGTTTAGGACCACAGATCTGCTTCCCCGTTAAATGACTAACTTTGACCAAATTTCTACCTTTTAAAGTAGGTAGCATGCACCTAGTTCCCTGCCTGAAAAGCAGCCCTGCCTTTTCATGGAGAGTTACACTCCAGACTTGTTCTGGGTCAAAAAACTCCAGGAGTTTTGCTCCAGGGATATCACAGCCTAGCAAACACAAAGAGGAGAGAACCCTTCCCAGACCCAAATATGCATCGCATGACAGAATTGCTACTGCCCCTGTGTGTCTCACAGGCTCTGTGCAACCCTTGCGAAGAGATTCCCTTTTATCTCTACCCGGAAGTAAAAAGGCAGCGAAGTGGGCTTAAGGAACAGGACAAGCTTAGTTTAATTCCAAAGACAAGCACTTTGGATGACCACCACAGCTGCGACCGCGCAATTCCCACCCACAGTTCCTAAGCTCTGCGTGGCTTCATTGGGTGCCAGGAGGGAGATAATAACTCATGAACTTCCTAAACAAACATCAAAACAGATTTGAATGCAAGAAGGTTTTGTACTATTATGCTAAATAAAATCCGTGATAGATAGCTAAGTCACAGGAGGCCAGTTGCAAGCCTTTGCTGCTGTCAAGTGATTAATTTCAGTAAGACCATCAAAGAGAGGAAACAAGGAAAATGGATGAGATGCTTGCTGCTGTGGCAGAGGCAGCAGTGGGGGATTTTGTCCCCATTAGAACTGCAGCCCTGTGCTCAGAGCTGCCATAACACATCGTCATTGCCATTGTACTGGATCCACGTAATCTTGAGAAGTAGCAAAACTCACTTTTCTCTGGAACAGCAGTGAATAGCAGGAGGCATAGGCATTTGAGAGAGGCTGGATAACAGTACTGGTCTGCCCTTTCCCACCCCAAAAATGGTGAAATCAAGTTTAATAATCACAACATTTAAAAAAGAAAATCCTTGTGTCGCAATTTGGAGGCTCCAGCTTCCTCTCAGGTGGAAATTGTGAACTCTTCTTTGCACTTGAGAGGGAGAGATTTTCATCTTTAAAAAATAAACCAAGTATTGTTACATTAATTAGCTAAATCCTGATGTCAACGATTTATATGCAAAGGGACCAGAGGGCATGGGAGCTCATAACACTTCTCTCTCATTCCTGTAGATCCTCCAGTGCCATTAATGCTCACAGGAAGCTGTCAGAAAGAGGGAGAAAGAGGAATGCAGTCACTGGGTTGGTATTTCTTTCCATGGGCCAGTGAAACCTTGGGGCAACAGAAGAAGACCAGCTTTGCAGACAGAAGAACGCTTGAATTCTAATTCTAGCTCCATACTGAACTTGGACAGGCTTCAGGAAGATCACGGACTTCACTGAAGACTGAAGATAGAGGGAGAGATAATTTTAAAATGGACAGCATAGGTGTATTGATTTTGGGGTTTTTTTGTGTGCATGTGTTTTTTGGTTTGGTTGGTTGGCTGGATTTGTGGTGGGGGATGTTTTGGGGTGTTTTGGCTTTTTTCTGTCTGGGGTGGTTTTTTGTGGGGGGAGAGAGGGGGCACACCAGGGGATTGTCCTGCTCTGCTCTGATCTGGGGTGGCCTCACCTCGAGTTCTGGGGGCAGCTTTGGGTGTTACAACACATGAAGGGAAGGATATAAAGCTGTTAGAGAGTGCCCAAAGGAGGGCAATGAGGATGGTGAAGGGCCTTGAGGGGAAGCCGTGTGAGGAGTGGCTGAGGTCACTGGGTCTGTTCAGCTGCAGAAGAGGAGACTGTGAGGAGACCTCACTGTGGTTACAACTTCCTCGTAAGGGGAAGAGGAGGGGCAGGCACTGATCTCTGCTCTGTGGTGACAGTGACAGGACCCCAAGGGAAGTTGTGTCAGGGGAGGTTTAGGTCGGATATCAGGAAAAAGTTCTTCCCCCAAACAGTGGTTGGGCACTGGAGCAGGTTCCCCAGGGAATGGTCACAGCACCAATCCTGATGGAGTTCAAGAAGTATTTGGACAACACTCTCAGGCACAGGGTGGAATTCTTGAGGATGGCTCTGTGCAGGCCCAGGAGGTGAACTCGATGATCCTTGTGGGTCTCTTCCCGCTCAGGATACACTGTGATTTTATGATGCCTAATGCTTTGGATAAACTCCACCAACTCAGGCAGGTTGTGCAGTTCAGGAATTTGAACTCCCATTCCTGAGTGACATAACACAGGATCAGGTAGAAGAATGGAAACAGTCACTTCATGAGGTTAAAAAAAAAAAAAATAGTCCCAGAATTGGACTTTCCGTGGATGCACAAGCCCACTGCCTTTGACACATCTCACCTGCTATGCGTTCTCTGCTGCACTTGTTCAGTCATTGGATTCCCCCAGATGTGAATCCAGGCTGCCTAATACTGAGGGTCCGAAACACACTTGAATGATGGGGTACAAAAGTCTAAATTTGAAAGAGCCTCTGTCCAATCTCCACGCCCTTCCCAGAAACAGGATTTAAACTTTTAAGACTGTAACACAAGTTCTAGGGCTTTAGCAACCTGGGAGTGCCTAGATGACACTGCAGAGTGTCACTGTTTGTATTGAGGTGTTTATTTCCAAAGTCCAGAGAGCTTTTGAGAGATTAATACAGCTGCAACCAATTTCACATACAGAGGTCTGGGATTTCCCTTCACATATTCAGTAGAACACAGAGCAAATGGAAACCTAAAACACCTACCAGCAGAGATTCATAGATCTCGAAGCAGAATTGATCATAGCCCTCTACAAGCATGACCTTCTGTTTAACACAGGCCATAGGATTTCACCTACCGTGGCAGAGGGAATTATTCTTTCTTTCTCCCTAACTGAATGCTATCAAGCCCAATAACTTGCTGGTGGCTGAACTATAGCTTATCATTAAGTAAGACATCCAGTCTCGGTGTAAACGCTCCATTGTGAATTTACCACCTTCTTTGCCAAGCTTACAAAGTGCTTAAACACCTTGACTGAATTCATTCTTTTCCATTTGAATTTATTTGACCTAGCGTTCCTGCTATCCAATTTTATTATGCTTTAGTGCACTGGACTGAATACTCCTTAATATCATTTCCCTGGTTAAGACTGTTAAACAAACTATAACACACCAGACATCAGGGACCAAAATGGGCACTTTCAGTGCTAAAATCTGCTGCACCAAGAATAGTTCAAAGGTTCTGCTCCATGGCAGGGTAAGTTAAGCTGGGACTGACACAGACATCCTGTCCCACTTGCACCACCCCTGGTGTTCCTGGGCTCTCTGAGTAAATCAGTTCAGTGAGTTCAGCCATAAGAAATCCAATACTATAAAAGTGATGGATCAGGATTTTGTCGGCTTGCTGCCTGAACTGAGTAGGCACAGGCCTTACCCAGTGCTGGGGCAGGAAGAGGCAGCTCTGACAGACTGAGTCAGGCTGTGAGGAATTCGCAGTTTTGCGGAACCACGGTAGATTTGCACCATCTGTGCAGAGTGGTCACAAAACAACACAGTAGCCAGTAGGTTAAAGTGGATCGCAAGATCTGAAAATGTAATACTGAACTTGCTTCAAAACAAGCAAATCAAACCAAACCAACCCAAACCTCTCTGCTTCAACTAGTGATTCCTGAATCAATCTTCACTGTTGGTCAGGGCATTGACCACCATGTGCAGACTTCTGGTAACAAGAGAGCATGGGAGAAGTGACAATTTATAAATAGAGTTTGAAAACCCAGACGGATGATCAATCCCAGAATGCATCTCTCAGACATTATATCCTGAACAACACCAACGAGAACTGCTGTGTCTGAAGTGAACTAATGCAAGGCAGATTAATGAACTGACCTGAATAAAGGCGATCCATTTTTCATATTCTTTTAAAATATTATCTTTTCCCCCTTTCTAAGTAAACGGCTGGAATGTTAAATCAGTTAAGTGTATCAATTTGATAAAAACTATGCAAATCTTTAAATATATAGAGGCACCATCTATAACATTGACAGTTCAGATAAAGGGTTTAGTTTTAGTTGAAAATAAAAGTTCCCAGCATGGAATGTAAATGCAAACATTTGTTTTATTTATTTTTTTTTAACTACTTTGTATTTTGTACTCTGACAGTTACAAATTGCATGGATAATTTATTGAAGTTTTCTCTCGCCACAAACACAGTTCTCCCTTCATGAAAAGGCTTGCTAATATTGTAGGAGGCTGGATAGAAAAGCAGAACTTGAGGGACGGTGGGAAGGAAGATAATAAACACAGAGAAGTGACACAGATTAAAGTAAAAAAAATAGCAGGCAGTTACAAATTACAAAATGCTGGGGGTATTAAAAAGAAACCTGTCATACGTGCCAGGAAAATGTATGCACTACACAGCATTCCTGTACTTCTCTCCTAACTTGGGGGTCACTGTCCATCTTTTTTCCCTTTGAAAAGGAACTGGCTATTACTGATGTGCACAGCTCAAACCCTTGTCTATCAAGAAAGAAAAGAGTACAGCAAAAAAAGAACAGAGGTACAAACACCCATTCCCTTCCCTT
>VZTD01000487.1:204917-284724 GCA_013397725.1 Rhagologus leucostigma
TTTTTTTACAGAGCATTTGCAATGAAAGAGATCACAAAGTGCACATGCATTGTACTTCTAGACATGGGACCAGCTGTTCAAGGTCAGCTGTATCATGTCATATCCTCAACTGTGACAAGTAGCAAAAGTCAAAAGAAGAGTGAGACTACGTTGGTAAGAATTTATGAATATTTCTCTATTTATTCTCTCAGTTTCCAATGACTTGTAGCTTCAGGAAATGCACAAGTTGTGGGTAATACTGTATTTAACTGACCTTGATGAATGTTTCTTCCATGCATTTATCTAATTGCTATTTAGCATCCACAAACACTATGATAAAGAGCTCCATAGTTCAATTATGCACTATGTAAAAAGCTCTTTCTTTTATTTGTTTCCAACCTTTGCCTTGTTAATTTCCTTTTGATACTATTTGTTCACTAAGAAAGAGAAAAATACAGTAATTTCTTCTTCACTGCTTTTTTTCCTTACAACTCAGGATTTTCAGAATAGCTTAGGATAGAAGGACCCTCTCGAGACCACTTGGTCCAACTCTTCTGCTCTAACAGCGCCACTTGGAGCAGGTGCTGTCCAGCTGGGTTTTGTGCATCTCCACTGATGGAGATTTCAATGCTTCTGTGGGCAACCTATCCCCAAATCTGAACACTTCCACACTTCTTGTCCTGCCACTGGGCACTATGGAGAACAGTCTGACTCTACCCTTCATTCCTTCCTGGGTGTTTATGCACATGGATAAAATACCCCTGAGCCTTCTCCAGGCTCAGCAGCCCCAGCTCTCTCAGCCTCTCCTTACAGTAAAGTCCCTTCCTCAGCGAGTTTTAATCTTTCTTGTAATGGGTAGCCCAGAAGTGGACATGGCACTGCAGATTTTAAAGAACTCTTTCATGACCTTCTTCATTCATTACTTTCCTAGACTGAAGCTTCCTGGTCCAGCTATTGGTCCTGTTTTAGGAGGCATTTTCTTCCCTTGCTGATGCTTTTTACTCATCTTCCTATTCTCTAGGCCCAATCCATTTCGGAATGGGACAACCACAGCTTTGCTTGCATTGAATGTGTGGACGCACATGCACACATGCAGCAGCATGAGAATGTTTTCTGTACATTCTCTAATTCTAAAAAATCCTGATGTTCAACTGCTCTTTGACTGCTGTCACGTTGCGCTATGGCCGGTTCCACGGCCAGCAATAGCATATGCCATCTCCCCTTTTTCCCCCTGTGTTTGGTTCTTCCCACAGGGGGTTCTGGGTTCCCTGATCCCCCGTTGGCCCACAGTATTTCTCCCCTCCCACGTTATCCTCTATTGGTCTGTACCCTTTGCCCTCCAGGATTCAAACCCTAGGTCCCTGTATTATTGGTTGTTTCATGTTTTCCCCGCCCATTTGGTAAGGGCGTAACAAGCCCTGGTCACGGCTTTTCGGTACTTCTTCTCGTGACCTCCAAGTTGAATAAATCTTCTCCTGCTTTTCCATGAAGAAGTCCCTACGCCTCATTCCTACCTCCTCAGTGCACCCTCAACATTGGTGGGTTAGGCAAAACTGTCCTGGAGCTTCGCCAACCCTCCCACGCCCTTGCGAGCTGCCTCCATCATCCCCTCCCGTGTGGGCGGGTGCCGGATGTTTGGTTACCCCGCTAGCTGGACAGATAGCATTGCAGCAAGCTGCTGCTGAGCATGAAAAGATTTTTTCCTAAAAGTATTCTGGGTATTAGAACTCTGGAATCTCTTTCCTGAATAAGCATTTTAACATTTGGAGCTGTATAATGCCAGTTTTTCCTTATGGTGATAGTGGTGCTCCACTGAGCAGACTTTCAAAACTTACAGAGTGCTTATAAGATGGAGACAGACTTTTTAGTAGACCTCTAGCAGTAGGAAAAGGGGTAGTGCTTTTAAGCTAAAAGAAGGTCAATTTAGACTAGATATTGGGAAAAAACTTTTTACAGTGAGAGTTGTGAGGCCCTGGCACAGGCTGCCCAAAGAAGCTGCGGCTGCACCTTCCCTGGAAGTGTCCAAGGTCAGGTTGGACAGGGCTCTAAGGAATCTGGGCCGGTGGAAGGCGTCCCTGCCCATGGCAAGAGGTTTGGAACTGGATGGTCTGTAAAGGCCTATTTAAATTCAAATTATTCTATCATTCCATCATTTCGTTACAGATAAACCTTGGATAACTGTTTTTGCAATCCAGCACACAGCTTCATAGGGTGGAGTCAGTCACAGGAAGACTTTCACTGCCCCCTTAACAATCACATTCTTTAGACTCAGCTTTTGGAAGTTTCTTTCCAGCTCCATCTTGTGTAATGGTAAGGTCTCTGAATATATTACCTGTTTTGTTCTCCACCAGAAGTAATTTGGCGCAGTGTAGCAAACTGACTAAAAAGATTTTACTGTTTGCTAACGCAGTTTGGTTTAAAACTGATAGTTGACAGCTCTTCTCACTGTGAATTAGGAAACAAAACCTTACTTCCTTTTTTCTGGCATTTTCAGGATGACCAAAGTAAAAATGTGCAAGTACACATTTTCTTCACAGGCTTTTATGCAGCTATCCAGCGTCCCTTCTAATTTTACAGTTAATGTAACTATCAAGTTCTAGCTATGTTATTTAGAAATGCCTTGACATTTCGGCTTGGATTTCTGGTTTCTTCCATAATTATTTATATTATAGGAACGCTCATTGATTCCAGACCTTTGGTAATAATCACTATGCAAATGTAATGATATGATCCTTACTCAGAAGAGCTTGCAGATTTAAAAGGTCAAGAGAAGACAACACAGATGGATGCAACAGATGAAATAAGAACCACTTGGATACCTGATACCTGATGCCAAGTATACAGCATTTAAAGAAGGCTGGGAAAACTCTTCCTACATGTGAAATGGAAAACTGCTGGCATGACATCCATGGAGCACTGGGATGAAGTCTGTCCTTTATTGTGCCAGCAGGAATTCACTGTAATTATTTTAAATTCAAGTAAAACTCATTTCTTCAATTATTCACATAAATATTAATAAGAAAAGAATCCTCCTTCTCACCCTTAGTCATGCTGGATTTTATAGAATTAAACAAAATATGAAGGAAATCAATAAAATTCTCAAGAGACATTTGAAAACTGTGATATGAGTAGAAATTCATGTTTAACTTCACATAATTCATGCAAATCTCTACCTTAGGAAAGTAAGTAATTTATGCCTCACTTGGCATCTTTCCACTGCCAGGAACTGAACACATTTGCTATTTTAAGCTTCACAAAACACCTGAAAGCAGGTAAATAAGAGAGATCAGAGAAAGCACATCTGAAGCCTAGCTATTGTGGCAACTGGATGCTATGGGAAGATTCAGAGCCCAAGCTGGGCACAACAGAACAGCTAGTTGATTTCCTGGGGCCATGTAATTATCTCCTCCGTGATTTAAGCTTGGTTGATGTGCCCAGTTGTGTGAAATACATTTGACTCTGCTCCAGTTTTCGAGAAGTTGGCATTTCTACAATGTGGTGCTCTCTGCTGCAACATCATCCACTAATAAATGTAGGGAAAAGCAGTCTGTCTTCTTGGGACACCATCACTTCCTGTGGTTCTGGGGGGAGACTGCTCATTATAGCTATCACAGAATCACAGAACGGTTTGGGTTGGAAGGAACCTTAAAGATCATCTCATTTCAACCCCCTGCCATGGGCAGGGACATCTTTCACTAGCCCAGGTTGCTCCAAGCCCCTTCCAGGGGCATTTGAGTGTGGGAGAAGTATCCCAGTGCTCAGTGATGGGGCTTTATACTCTTTATACTTTATTGTATGTGAAGGTCTTAACTTCTGTTCTAAATTGAGCCGGTGGAAACAAAGACCTTTTTGGGCTCATGGAAACAAATGTAACAAGCTGGATGAAAATATGATAGCATTAACTCTTTCCCTGCACATTCCTGCACCTATGACTCCTCTTGGAAACCAAGTGAGTATAGAGTCAGAAAAATTAATGCCTAAACGTGAGCTGGATGCACACCTAATCCACACCTCACAATGAATTCCACTGCCCAGAGAGCCTGCATGCCCATGGCTAGGACCTCCTCTTAGAGATGGAGATGGCCCAGTGCCTTGAACCTCTCTGCTGACAACTAGGAAGACCTAATTTCCTTAAAATTGTCCAAACTTCCCACGGCTGGGACATCCAGTTAGAGATGCCCTCTGTTCGGTCCCTGCAAGGAACGCGCCAGTACTGGAAAACAACTGCCACGTGTATTTCAGCGTCAGAGAAATACCTGCATCAAGTTCCCAGCATGGTCCACAGGAATCTGTTCAGTATTGTCACTGGAATTTTGTAATTTCAGAGTCAGCTTGTACTAAAGCAGGCACAAGGGGCCTTGATCCCATTTGGCTGAAACGAAGCACGCACTGCCATTTGAAATGGCCTGAGGTAGCCAAGACTGCAATGGCAGGGTGACAAAGACAACATGGAAAACATGGGTAATCCATGCTCCCGAGGGCAATAGCCAGAGTCCAGGAGGGACAGTGGTTAAAGCGAGGACCTACCTTGAACAAACCTCCTGCAGAAATCCTAATCTGTGATACAAATATAAAGCTAAGGTTGGTGATATTTACCTGCTGGCCTGGCAAGGCAAATGGGAAGGAAGAGATTCTTGAGTAGCTATCCAAGGGAAGGGCAGTGACGAACTGAACAGGATCCTGTAGCTACTGAAGCATACAGGATTAGAACATGCATGCAGCTGGCAGCTTTAATCTACTATAATCAAAATAGGGGTAATTGCCTCAAATCTGTGTCAGTGTGGCAGCAACTGCAATGGTCCAATTCCTTCTTCATGCTCCCACATTACGGTATATTGTGCAAACTGAATTCAAGCATTAACCAGTGACTGCATCTACAGAGAGAGTCTAATCCAAGACTGACACTGCAGTCACAAAACCCAGGACAGCTGGTAACCCGGCCACCACAGCCGTGCCCGCCTTTGCCCCAGTACCAACACCAGGGCTGAAAAATGGCAATGGCTACAACAGAACTCAGTATGAGTAAAAAAGAAAACCTTTATGACTGAACAGAAGGCTCAACACTAAAAGTATTGAGGAACATTAGTAGGTACATGACCAGGGATATAAACATTGGCAACCAAATAATGAAATATAGAAGAGCATATCCTAAGTAAGCTTTTGGTATACACACATAATAGAGATGTAAGACTGAGCTGTAGGCATCCTGATTTATGCTGATTTCCAAGTTTTAAATGAGTTGTTCTTGCTTATTTATATGTCTCAAACTGTAAACAAGAAAATAATCCTTGGGACTCATAATTCTCAGTTGTTCTTGTACAGCTCCATTTGCATTCCATGTGATGATAAACTAGAAAAAAAAATCATACAGCTTTTAGCCATCCTTCTGTCTGGATGTCTTCATTGAATGAAATAACTTATCTGTTGCAACCTATTAAATCAGGATCAGGTACACACTAAGCTGGATGACACAGGTGCAGGAAACATAGACACTGATAAAAAGGCCTCACAATGTGTATTTTGGCTATTGCTTGCTGAAAAACTGCTGTATTTCAGTTCAGCTTTACTTGTGCATGTACAGAACCGTAGGATTAATAAATGAAAGCACAGAAACATTTTCATTTTCCCTGTTTTTACTAGAGCTTTCTAAGACGGAAGGGTGGAGAGAACTGCCAGAACACTGTCTGACAGGAACAGTGGTTCCAGCAAATACGTTTCTTTGGGAACACTGAGCTCTAAGGTATGGAACAAACACAAGCCAATGAACCAAGTCTGAACGTAAAGTGCAATCAAAACACACTGCTATTTGGCAAGTTATAATGGCACTTCCCAGATCCATCTCAAATTAAAGCCCCAAGCTGTGGTACTTCTTGTGTGAGACAAGTTAAAAACGGGTTCTGCACCACGGAGTTTACAGAGCTGGGAGGGAAATCGAAGTTCAAGAAGTGAAAAATCTTCAAGGCCAATGGACAACATGCCATGATTGTAGCACAGAGCCTCTCAGTTCTCGTTTCAAAAGTAGCATTTGTCAAGTTAGAAGCAGAACAGGAGCTGAGACCTGTCATCTCCTTGTTGGCAGAGTAAGATGCCACACAGAACCTTGTTACTGGCATGCTGCAACTTGGAAAAGGTAAGTGCAACATAGCCCAATATCCTTGAAAAGATACCACCTACCGATTTTAATAAATTTTGTGGATTAACTACACAAAACACTTCTGAACTATACAACCACACTTTTTCCCATATTCAGGATTTCAACGAGTACAGGTCTTACAGGTCTCTGTAGCCAGGTCTCTGCCATGCAGTTTTCTTTTAAGACAACCTCATTCACTGTCCCAAGGTTTGCAGCTGTGCTTTCCCTTGGAAAACCAGAACCTGACCAGAGACCTCAGCTGAACCACCCCTCTAAAGAGCTTCCTGCCATGCCAGCGCTGTCCTCACCCCTGAGGTTGGTGAATGACTCAAACAACCATCACTGCATCAACCATCTCCCCTTCACCTCCCTGGGGCCAGAAAACTCAGAGTCTGTCACTGCAGGGATCAGGGCAGTTATCTACATAAGAATGGCTCCCAGAAGGGACAGACAAAGGGAGAAAAATTCCAAGTTTAAGCTGAAATGGAAGCTGCCTACTTCAGGGAATAGACACTGCTACTAGACCAGCTGTGCTTTCATCAGAAATCTCTCACTTGTATGTCAGTTAATGAAAACACAGCATTAGAAAAATAACAAGACAGCTGAATGCACTGAACGAGTACAACTGACATCACCAGATAAGGGAAAAAAGAAACAATCCAGTATTTACTGGAAAATAAAAAAAGCTCAGTCCCTGCCCTGAGGACACAGTGTCCCATCACAAGATGCTGTATTACCAGGTAGGCAAGCTACACAGCCATCTCGCTATTCATGCGAGATGTTCCCAGACATGGAACTGAGGTTACACCCCACCTTAAGTTCAAAGGAAAGAAGTTTGTAGATGGTTTGTTAAAAACAGAGATTGCATCTAATTACTTCTCATCTTCTCAGCTAGAAAACTGTTTATGTATCTGTGCAAGAAAATAAACTTATTTTTAAAAAAGCCATTTTTCTTTTGTAAAGTGAGTTTTTCAGTCTGTAATCAGTGAGAGATGTTACGTTAGACCTGAGAGAGAAAATGCTTTGGTTACAATTAACTTTATATTCTGACACCCAGTGAAAGAAGACACAACGAAAAAAAGGACTCTGGCAAATTACCTTCCCACTTTATAGATGAAGTAGAGACGAAGCAGTTTGTCTGGCACTGGAGGATGCATATCTATATGATTTACCTGTTACATAATCCAATCAACATCTAAACACCCAGCAAGACAAGGAAAGTGGAATTATCTGACTGTCACTGTGGGGACTACAGGCTGGACTGTGGAAGAAAGGATTTCAGAGCTACCCAGAGTGGCCACACTGGTTCACCCACACCTTCACATCACTTTTCCTACACTGCAGGTTATGAACAGTGACCCTTGTAAACTGCCACCTTCTGATCCCTCACCACCGATGAAGAGGGTGGGGAAAAATTCAGGACACTCTTCTACCAAGGGAAGCAAACTCAAAGCGGTTCTGTTAAATTTTGCAGAGAGAGCAAATTACCTCTTCTAATTGCAGAGAGGTTTTATTTTGAATTTAAGTACCTCCCTGGGG
This sequence comes from Rhagologus leucostigma, assembly GCA_013397725.1. Classification (NCBI taxonomy): domain Eukaryota; kingdom Metazoa; phylum Chordata; class Aves; order Passeriformes; genus Rhagologus; species Rhagologus leucostigma. The sequence goes on from VZTD01000487.1 coordinate 212,569, forward strand.
TACAGCTTAATTCCCTTTGGAAAGGACTGTCCCACACACAGCTGAAGTGATTAATGCCTGTGTGTAGATGAACTACGAATTCTTCCCCAGTGTTCTTGCTGTTTCAGGTTTGAACCCAGGCAGGTGAACCACTTCGCCGTTAATACTCAGGAAGCAACTGGCGTTGGGCATTTCATCCTCCAAAATGAAATTTCTCTCCCCCTAGCAGGGTACAGTTTAAATGACAGAAGGACAGGAGGACACCAACACCACACTTCAAAGTTACACTATTACAAAGTATCACTATTACAAAGAATCATCACATCCGCTGAAGAGGTTACAAAAATCTATTTTAACACAATCCACCTGCAATCTGTTTTCAATGACTCCCTTAAGACTCCTTAAATGTAGGCGCTTCAGATACTTCATAATAACCACAGTATTTTACCATCTGCTGATGATACCAAGTCTTGTGAGTAAAACCTCTCCTGACTACAAAAGGCAGGCCATTTACACTACCTCTCTTTCTGCTATCCCCACTCTGCAAGGAGGTGTTAAGATTCCTGTTCGCTGTTCCTCCTTCCCTTTTCCAAAGTCATTATTCCTGTAAAGCCTTGCAAAAGCACTTTTTATTTTAAATTGCACACAGGATCAACACAACCAGGTAATTGTCTATAAGAACAGGGATGCTTCTTGCCAAAAGGATAGAGGCCTTTTGTATTAAAATGACAGAACACTTCCACTTCTTTCTGACTCTCCTACCCTACCTTCCCCCAAAATACTACTTTGGCAATTACTGTTTCTTCACCCCCAAAGAAGAGCCTCCTGTGGCACCTTCTGCTCCTGATGCACTGGCAGTTGAAAACAACCAATGACAGCCTACAGTAGGGAAGGAAAAATGAAATTATTTAATTTGCTTTTCCCACCTTCAATCCCAAAGAACCACTAGAGATTCTGTAAGAAAATAAAATCAGTATGAGACCAAGATGAATGCTGAAAGGCAAAAAAAGCACCCATAAGGTAGTTTTATTGTACTTTTTATCTCTAGTTATATAAAACACAACTACTGGCCAAAATAAGCCCATGGCAGAATTACTGACTATTCTACTTCTTTTAGTCTGTAATGCTTCCTGGAGAGACTTAACAGGGTGACTTGTGACAAGTTACTCTGTGACACAACTGGTACAGCCTGGTTTCCTACCACTCACTGCACCACGCCGGGTACACGTGATGGAGCTCACTGCCTCGCTCCATGCCGAGCTCTGTGTGTGCGTGTGTTTACCCCCTGCTTATGCACTCCTACAAACAGAAGTGCAGGGTAAAACTCCTGTCTGACATTCTCGTGGGGACCTTCACCTGACTGGGGTTCTACCTTTGTGAAACATACAAGGATTTCACCTTTAAGAACTGTACTCCTAAAGACAGAATTTTCAGTAGCTATTCAAGTGATTCAGAATTTATTAGAGACAACAGACACATAATACACTCATGGTATTATACAGTCATATCTAGCCATGATAGATCACCTATCACATACATTAACTCCAGTAAGTCAAAGATTTAGGTAACACACCAAAAAAAGAAAACCTTTCATTTAAAACAAAGTAAATTTTTCCCCTTCAGTGCCCCAGCTTGTTTTTTCTTCTTTTTAACTGTTTACTTTAAATAAATGATGCCATATGAAGTGCTAAGAGCTATCATATTTTACAAAACAAAGTCAGAACTTTGTGTAAGACTACTAAAAAAAATAAACCTATTGATGTTTTTCAATTTTCCAAAATACTTGGTATTTAGAAGACAAGGCTTAAAGTATAAATTTACTTACATCTAGTATGTTGTAGTAGCCTCAGTGCTGTCCTGTTCTTCATTCTCTAAGGGTTCATAAGAGCTAGGAACAGAATATGCACATCAGCCTAAAAAAGCCACTAGCTGGATGAGAGACATATCCAGTTAGTTTGTCAGTGCTCACTGTTTTACAAAATTCTTTGGAAAATACACTGAAAATACATGCAGGTTCACTCAACATGCAGCAACACAGAAGAACACACTGGTTGGAGTATCCTCCACTGATTCAGGTAAGCTTTTCTGTTCCTGTGCCTGATATTCTCTATTTAAAAAGTGGACAGCGAACTACAGTGAAGTCAGGCTCTTCCTAAGCTTTACCTACTGTAATCACATTCCACTTGGGTTCACATGCTAACATCTGTCACTTAAAGAGTACAGTTTTAATAGGCTGTTGCATAGTCCAGCATAAGAACAGCTAATTTTAAAACGCAAGACATAGTGAACAACCGTGCATTAATTTGTAATGTGTTTATAAAGGTCAATATTTAACAGTTTATAAACATCTCCGCAAAGTGAAATACACTGTAGGATCAAGTTGATGATGTCTTTTGGGTTTTAATAAGGAGACAACCTTGGCCTGTCTGGTCAACTGGCACACAGTGGGTCATGCCCATATCCTTCATAATTAGACGTGAGCAGGAGAAACAGGAAGTTTTCTTCAAAAGAAATAGAGAAAAAATTCTACAATATATACAGTTGAAAGGGCTGGGGGATCGGAAACAAGAACTCAAGTCAAGTAAAGTGTGGTTGCTTCATAAAGATCAGAAGTTGTCTGAGGACGTAGGATGCACATTCGAAACATATTAAAAAAGGAAAAAGACCATTTTTTTTTCACAATTGTCTCTGAACATCTGAGAAGTCCATGATCTCAGAATTTTACTTGGAAGATACCACAAAGTACTGTATGTAGAACAAGTTCGTGTGAAACAGAGGCAGTGAAAAAATATGTAAGTCTGACAGAAAAAAAAAACAAACCACAAGAAAATGGTAATTACTTCTCCAAAGAAGAGCGAGCTAAAGATAAGAGGGGTACTACTGTGGCTCCTCTGTGGCATTGTGTGTTCCCAGATAACATGAGCACTAAACAACTAGGGTAATGCAGTTCCTAAGTCACTAATACAGGGGAAAAAAGGGGCAAAAGCACAAGATTGACTCACAAATACCAGTCAGATTCATATTTAAATCAGTCCCTCTTATCTCTATGATTGGGAAGGATTTCTTCCTAACTTAAAATGTTATTTAAAAAAATACAGGAGTATTAGACCCCCTTTGAAGAGAGCCACACATTTAGGAAGAGCTAATTACATTGTTTGTAAATCATACAAACCAGATTCATTAAGAACTCAACATGTGGCACAAATGTCATTTCATAAGTGGCCTTATTCCAGCATCAAGTGAACTGAGAAGTGAAAATCCTTGCAAAAAGCCAGTAGTTATAAACATAATCCTCTAGTGTGCCATGTCTCAGCAGGTAAGATTAAAAAGACAAAACAGAACACCTCAAGACTGCAACTACAAAGGTTTTATTAGAGTGAAGAATATATAATCACTGTACAGAAAACATTTAGAGTTAAAGCGTGAAATACTGAACCACTCACTGTGCATTCCCGTTGCCGAGCCTGTTAGTGATCATTTAATTGGCTGCCTACAGCTGGGGTAACTTATCAGCACTTAAAAACACTTCCGTAAGCAGGCAAGAAATGATTGTCCGTTCTAAATGATAACATTGCCCAAGGCAGGAAATAAAGGATCATATGAATTACATTTAAAACTTACTCAAGGAACAGAGTGGGTGGGGAGGGATGACAGGGGATTGCCATAGTTTTGTGAAGGGTTCTTCTGCACCGAGGAATTGTAGCTTCCCTGCTTTAGCTTTGTATCTACTTCTATTTTTAAATAAGAAAATATATTAACACGTACAAGAATTCACCATTAAATCCAATCTCTTCCAGTTATCTTTGGCTTGAGAGGAAGTTGTTTACTTCAACCTTTGAGGCTCCCAAGGATGGTACAATCAATCATCTTCCTTTAAAAACTGGTTGGTTTTAAACCTTTAATGAACAGAGACTCAAAAAGCTTCTCTTCCTTCTGAGTTCTCAGTTCTTCACGCTAATAAATCTGCAGCTTTTGCCTTCCAAAACTGTTTGGTGAAGTCCACAAGGGCTTGAGAATTTGCTGTCTTGAGCATTTGCTTGTTTCCACCATGAGCAGGCAAAAAGCTTATTTTCTCCAATACTAAAAGAAAAGAACAAAACACACAGCACAGAGATTACTCAACCTGGTTTACTCTCCAAGAACAAATGTTATGCGCAAATTGAATTCCGTGTTTAAAAACCTGGTGAAATGCCTAAAGACAGATGATTTTCACAATCTTTCAAGGGAAAAAGCAGCATGGAAACCAACTCTATATGGCCCCTTGACAAATTATTTCATCCAATGCACACAATCCTGCTGGTAAACGCTCCCTATTTTATTTTGGCATCCAGTAGAAAGAAAAACAGAAGCCCTGTGCTGAGGTGCCTGTATTCTGTGATACAGAAGTACTGGGATTACAGCCTGGAGATATTCTAAATCCATGCAACCTCTACAGCTGAAACTGAGTTTTCTCCTAAACGGGTATCAGTCAAGTATAAATAAACCCCCACAACTGTACAGTTACACTTTAGGTGAGACACCCCTCATCCCACAAGCTTTCACTTTTCAAATCACTGCTTACCATTTCAGCCCTGAATGCAACTGACGTGATTTGTAAATTTACAAGTGAAATAAAATGTGGAATTACACACTTCAACTGTAGATTTTTTCCTTCCTCTGCAGAAATAAATAATGCTGCTAAAATGAAAATGACTCTCCAGGGAGAAATGGCTATCCAGTCTTCATTAGTATCAACTAAAATTAGTATGCACTTTTTCCTCCTCTTGAGAACTATTGTACAACACCATTAGCTTATTCTAAATGCTGAATTTATTTACTTTTGAGACAATGTTTTTTTGATAACCATTAAGAAGAGACAGGCAGTGCATGAAAAGGTCTGTAAAATATCTGATAAAATAACAGATTAGAGACACATTACAAACTAAACTAAAGGTTTCATAACACAGCTGTAAACTGAACTCAATTTAGAATATTGTTACAAAAGAACAATACCGAGCTGATTCCAAAACATCCAGAGTACTTTATCCAAGAGCTTTACTTACTGCAGAGTGACATAAGAATACTGAAACACCATGGTTACTATAATAACCAACCTTGTTAAAAAGCTCTTAAGTGCTGCAGTAGACTGCACAGATTCCTTGCAGGCCTATTCTGGAGGCAGTAAAAGAATAAATATCTACCGATAAACAAAAAATGTGTTGAACAGCATTTTAAATGAAATATTGTGTGGCATTAGGCCAAATTTGCTGTTTACTCTTGTGTCATAACACCTGTGTAGCGCTGGGGATTTTTCCAGACAACTTATAATACTATGAAGAGCAAGGCCACTGGCAATTCAATGCAGTATATAAACGAACAAACTGAAAGCTTCAATTGGCCATTGGGTAAGATGACCCCTTAACAGCAAATTCATGACTCATTAATTGTTCATTTGTTTAACGATTTGCAGACTCCATGAAGACTACAGCAGCAAATTCTTAAGACTGTCTCAGACAAAAAGGAGATAATGATTTTGACTGATGAAGTACTAAATATTGCTAAGAAGCACCCTATTTCACCCATAATGTAAAGAGAACAGACATTAATTACACCTAGTTTTGATTTTTTTTTGAAGTTTTTTTTAAAATACATTAACAGAGCACAGATTCTTAAGACTTGCCAACTGCTGATTAATCTCTGTCTGTTCTTTCTGCATCCTCCTCACACTTGCAATCCAGTATCTTTGCAGGAGAAAGCCTGCAAGTCTAAATTTTTTAGAGGATGAATAAAGGCAGTAACTGGAACTCCAAAACCAGTATCACCTGGTATCAAGAGATGCCTTTAGCACTCACAAATCAAGACACTTGTTTTTCATTCTAGGCACCAGATGCCCAAAGCAGAAAGGAAAACTAAAAGCACATGGGTTGCACATTCTGCAGCAGTGCACAAAGATTGCTCAGAGCCACAGGAAAATGTCTCTGTGCTGAAATTCAGCATAGGCCAGCTGGAGAGGTAAAAAACCCAAAATAAGATAACTAGATCAGGCCTACATTAGCGGCTGTCACATCTGCTTGTTTGGTATCCAAAGTGTACTACACCAGCGGGCTTGCATTTTAACTCCCACAAATACAAATGAAAAATGCAATCAGTGCCTGCTGGAGTGTGTATTAAGCTTTTTGATTAGAGCACCATTCCTGGGAGCCAGAATCACAGAATAGTTTGGTTGGAAGGGACCTTAAAGATCAATTAATCCCAACCCCTCTGCCATAGGCAGGGACACCCTCCACTAGACCACGTTGCTCAAAGCCCCGTCCCACAGAAGCCAGGAGCAATATTTTTTGGATACTTTTAAATATTCTGAACAAACCCTGTGATTTTAAAAGCAGTGTTAAAACTGAAGAAAGATCAAGCAAAACGAAGCCTGAATGGAAAAAGAAAAGGTCACTTGAATCAAACTTGTAAACTCTGACTTACTAATACACTTTCACAAATGCAGTAACAATTATCCGGGACAGTCTGGCAGTCACCTAAGGCCAATGAGTAAAAGACATGTCTTAAAAAAAGTGACTGTCAGTATGTGATGAAAGGAAAGGTCTACACACGTAACGGACAAACTTAAAACTTCAATCTTGAATATTTCTAATAGCTTTTTCTTTTTATTTGAACCCTAAGGTAGATGGCAGGCATTTTTCACTTTGTCATATGATATTACCATCCTCCATCCAAAGTTCAAAGTAATCCATAATGAACAACAACAAATTTTCATCATTTCCATATAATTACACTTCCTTTTTTCACACCTCATAAAAGATCACCTATATTAAATATAAATGTAGATGGAAGTGACATTATTTCTTCTCATCCTGCACTATAGTGCAATTCTTCAAAATAAAAACTAACTTTGAAGAAAAGAACAGATGCTTTTTAGCAAAATGGATCACCATAAAAATAGTTCTCCTTAGTTCGTATCACAATTTGATCAGCCTTTTGAGGAAAGAATCAATAAAAAAACCCAGGATAATGACCAGCTTTTCAGAGCAGTTTAATTTTTTCTCTTAACTACATTTCTTGTCATGAGTCTAATATTTAAGGCAGACAGTGTAATATCTTAAATCCCTGATAAACACAAACCAAATGTCAGATGGTTTTAAGGAAAAAAAAATGGAAATTCAAAGCAGAAATGCTTTTGTGAACACAGTTTTAACTAACACGGGAATCAAGTATTTTATTATCTTACTGTGGATTGTATTAAGAGAGCACAGAGTAAGATGTGGGGTTAAACACTTCATTCTTCACACAGGGTATATTCTAATAACAAAAATAACAGAGGAAGTAATTTATCGTCAACCCAGATCATCAGCAAGAAGGCTGCTGTAAGGTCTTCCTGGAGCCTTCTCTTATCCAGGATAGACAATCCCAGCTCTCTCAGACTGTCTCCCTAGCAGAGGTGCTCCATCCCTCTGATCAACTTGGTGGTCTCCTCCGGACTCCCTCCAGCAGCTCCATGTCCTTCCCGTGCTGGGAGCCCAGAGCTGGATGCAGTGCTCCAGGTGGGTCTCAGCAGAGCAGAGAAGAGAGACAGAATCCCTTCCCTCCCCTGCTGCCCACGGGGCTCTGCATGCAGCCCAGGACACATTTGGCTCTCTGGGCTGTGAGTGCCATGGCCAGGGCATGTCCAGCCTCTCACCCACAGCACCCCCAAGTCCTTCCGGGCAGGGCTGCTCTCGGTCTGTTCATTCCCCAGCCAGGACTGACACAAAAACTGCCTTTTCCCAGCTGCCAGACCTTGCATGACTGCTAAGGTGTTACAAAAAATTTTCTAGGATGAGCTTGTTCTCCAGTCCTGACAGCTAAAACACAGTTTTAACTTGTAGGAAAATGAACTAAAATATCACAAACAGTGAAGTCATGCTTAAAACCTACCACTCACAACTGCTTGCCTTACTCAGCTGTCACAGAGACCAGCAACTGAGAAGGAAATACCTCACCTGTGCAAACTTGTGTATCTGCTCCACCACAGCTGCAAAGAGGGCATGGACACTTTCATCAATTAGACTCTGCATATAATGAACAGCTTCTTCATCAGACAGGTCCAAACGAAACTTGTCCTGCACCTGGAATGGGAGCAGAAACGGCTAAAATCAGTTCAATCATTAAAAACATTATTCTATCCACGTATATAGAAGACAACATAGTGATTTTGGCTGTTAAAGTTTAGTGGAGAATCTCTCTTTTACTTCTAAGCTACAGCAGATTGTTGGAAATATACAATGTTATTTAAAACATTAAAAAATAAAATTTCAAATATAATATCAAATCCTTTAATAAAAAATAGTGTTTAAATAAGCTAGAAACAGTCCTCTCATTCAAACTAGTAATTTCAAAGCTCAAGGTCAAAAAGTCAAGAGAAGCACTTGGAAATAGAAGTTTAAGCAGGATTGAAATGAGTAGAAAAAGAGAAAACATTCAACATTCACTAGAGAACAAAATGCCACTTGAGAAAAAACACACAACTTTGCATATTAAATACAAATTTGGAAGAGTCTGGATGATCCTAATGATTTTTGAAAGGACGTTAACACTTCCTTGCTCTAAACCTATTTTCAGGTAATGTTTGCCTTTCAGAAACTGTAATGCAGTGAAGTAAAGAATACAGAATGGGAGGAAAGTGTGAGCAAATCAACTCAGTCAAAACTGACCTTTGTGTGGCAAGTGTGAATTTCATTAACTTTGATTGTATCCACAGTCCAAGAACAGTTGGTTGGAGACACTGCTACCCCTTACATGGTTTTTTCTTTTGACAACATCGTACCAGTAACACATTCTGCTTAGTACTTGCAACTGGTACATGAGTTAAGAGCTGAATGCACAATAATTAAGAATACAGCAATACCTATTCTTTCCTATTTCCATCTTGGCAATGCCAAGAACATGTATGAAGGGGCAGTAGATGCCTTTCTGTGACTTCCAGATAATTCCAAGAAAATGGCTCAGAACTGATCCAGATGGCAACTTTCCCTAAAAGACAGCGCTACCCAGCCCTAACTCCACTGAGCCTGGTTTTATCCCCTTTCCCCTTCAAATCTCTTCTGATAAGCCTAGATCCTAGCACTGCCTAAGCAGTACTATCCCCATCATTTAAAGTACTAGTTACCTTGCAAAGTAGTGCTGGTAACAATATGTAAATTGCCTAGCAAATTCAAATTAGTTGTCGAAGATTTATTGCTGCTGTGTAGTCACATGCTTTATTCTCATAAAGATAAATCTCCAACAATGCAAGCTCTTGTGGAGACCATCATATTCAAGTATTTCAGCCTCTTGCATAATGAACTAGGTAAAATGGTATCAAACAATCTCTTTTACCCTATCTTTATGCCAAGTCAGAATGTTTCACATCCTAGGTAAATTGTTTCAATGATTAATTGTCCTGTTTAACAACTGACTTATTTGCTATCCGAATTTGTCCACTTTCCATCTCAAACAGTTGAGCTCATTAGAACGTTATATATTAAAGAGACATCTATCAGAAATCTCTCTCATGTAGGCAAATATCAAATGATTTGTTTCTTAACCTTCTTGTGGCTGTGACTGTAGGACAGAATCACTGTAAGACAGAAATGTTTCCTGAATATTTTCCATGAATTCACTGTTTTTTTGCCATTGACAAAAACGTGAGCCAAGTTATTTCAACAATTTCCATAATAAGGGTGAATTTGTGAGGTGGTATTACCTTCATGTCTTATTTTGTATGCTTTCTATGCACCAAGGATACCACATACTCAACCACCCTCTTTATGACAGCAAAAATACTCCAAGATTTCAGTGTAGTGTTAACTGATTTCAGTTCAGTATAACACTGTGTTTCTTTCAAAGGCAACATATTCCAAAATAGTGCCCTTCAGCACTGTAATAAAAAGCCTGAGTTAGCCAGCACAGTATGGAAAGATTATAGAATTACAGGATCCTTTAGATTGGAAAAAAGCTCTATAATCATGAAGTTTTTTCACTCAAAATACCTTTGTAACTCTGTTGCTGGTATGTTTGAAGTAGGCATAAAGTGAGTTTTTCCTCAACTTCCTCTCAAAAAGCCGTTTGATCAGTATGAAAGAATGGATTAAGCCGAAAAAGTTCACACTTTCAATGAGTATGTTACCAGTGAGAGATTCAGCAGATATTCCAGAAGTTCTTGTTATGAAGAACTTTTATCTTCATAACAAACAGGATGAGAAGGAAGTTTATTAACTCCCACATCAGAAGTTTTAGACAGTGAATGACGCACACAGTAGAATCCAACGGAATTTAATAGACTACTCACATGCTTGCAATTATGCAAAAGCTTAAATACATCCCCAAATTACAGCACAGATTTCATTCAGATCTATTTTAGTGCTCACAGAAAAGGTGATGTTAATGAGAATTCAGGAAAATCAGTAACTCCAATTTCAAAAAAAGAAAAAAATCACCATAACACTCTTTTACACCTTAGTAATCAAACTTTAGTAATCAAACACTTTGGCAAGCTTCTAATTTGTTCATGGAAGACCTTCTCAGAATTTTTGCAGTTAGTTATATTAAGATGCAGCTTCATTCTATGGAATTAATGACTAATTAAACCCACTTCCCACAAAACACACTGGCACACTGATATATGTGCAAAGAAATTCACCCATGGTTAGATCTTGCAATCAGTTAGCAACTAACAGAAGGATCAAATGATGCCCAGTATAAGATCTTTGCATGGAAGTTTTTCAGCCGTATATTAAAACTGATTGCTGAAACCTAGATGAGAAGAAACATAGCAAAATTACAAATTATCTCTTGAGCTGCAACAGCAGCAACAAGATGACTAGACACTGGCTTATAGTTCCTGTAGAAAAGCAACAGTAATTCTTACTAGAAATCTCTTAAGTTCCAATGTAGGATGAGTTCTAAAAGCCAGTAGTTTCTCACAGAGAAGATCAACAGACGAGATTTTTGCATGGTGGTAAAAAAATGGTGAATTTGGGGGTTGAAATTCTGATGAGATACAATTATCTCATTCTACACAGTTACAAATGATGACCACCATGAAGGCATCAAAGACGTCCCACCTGAAGACTTACTTAGAGCTCCCACTTTGATACTTAAATCAAGTGCATTGTTAGAGCTCAGATTTGTAAAACAGGGAAGAAATAAGCTTGATGAATCTAGCTGAACTTTTGCTTTGTTTCCAGAAAAGGAAATGTTAAACCCCACACGATACACAAATACTGTTTTTAAACATTAAATCTCAACAGCAGAACTTGAATGTTCCAAGGATGAAGATGTTGAATAAGTAGGTATAGTCTATCAAAATACTGACATTCAACTGGAAACTAAATTAAAGTTGTCCACTTCCTATCCTCTTGAACGGAGGATGGTTTAGTATCAAAGTGTACAAGAGGATTGAAGTTGTACACTTTGTACACAAACATGAAACTGTTTCACAAGAAATTCTGCTGTACTTCAGTTAAAAATTAAGCACTTTGTAAGGAAGTTCTGGCAGTTACCCTGATATTGCTTCTGTTGTTCAAAAGACAAAAATTAAAAGGGGAAAAGAACATCAAGGACAGTTCAGAAGAAAATATGGGGGAGTGAGGGTGAGGGGAGTGTTGCTGTTGAGCCCGGGACGAAGAGAAAGGACACGACTAAAGTCCAGAGAAAATGGCTGATTTAATTAATTATAAATCAGTTTTTATAAGTTGAGTCGTCAGCATGGCAAAAGATTATTGGACCTCTGACCAACCACCCATCAAGGTGATTGGTCAATCCACAGAACACCCATTTCAAAATATTTCTTGTTAGGATATCATAACAATTCCTTGACAAACAACAGGTGCAAAGATAGAGAAATAGTTTACAAAAACCCTTAACAGTATTTTGCCTAGTTTCTGTGAGAACCTTATGTTTCTCACAGAATGCAGCAGAAGGCTGAAAAATCCCTCTGCCAAAGCTTTCCAGTGTCCACAGGGGAGAAGCATTTTAATGGCTTAACTGTTGATGATGAAGAAGGAAGCTGATCATCACTTGCAGCAGAATCACACAGAAGGTGGGAACTTAGCAAGGTAACAAACCAAAGAAGGGGAAAAATATTTTACAAGAACAAAAAGAAACACTACTTCACACCATGATTATCCCAAAAAGCTAACTCAGAGGGAAGAGCACAACATCGACCAGAATAACAGCCAATGTTAACCGTTGGTAAATTCAGACTGGTTTTTTTTCTTTGAAGTGTCTTCAAGAAGAACTAAAATGCATATTGTTTGGAAAATGGCATTAAAGATGTCCTATGAAGCTGATTTCACAGAAACTCAGAAAACTCCCAGTAACCCCCATGGAACCGTGTAAAATACAAAAAAAAGGACGACAAAAAGAGCAGATGAAATATTCAAGAAAACACTAAACATTTTATTAAAAATGGTAGCTAAAGGTCTGAGAAAAGGGCAGGCCAGTGTCTTCACTCAGTTGAATGAACCTCCAAGTTCAACCTTCCGTCTTTGGCTATTTTGTATTTTTGGAAGTGTGACAGGCTTAGGATTGAGAAATCGTACGAAAACACAGTTGGGAATAGTACTACTGTGGGTAAGTGCACTTCCCTACAGGAGTTCCAAGATTTTCACTTGAGCCCTTTGTTCCCTAAGCACAAGGCTGCCCTCTCCATTCCACCAAAGAGCAGATTTGTATGGACTTTTTTTTGTCCTCAAATCTGACCTACTGTACAATATGGACCACAGTCACCATGTTCAACTCAGGAATTTTTCTTTTTCACTAGCAACCATCTTCTCACTCGTAAAACATGACCTGAAATGGATTAGGTACTTACGGCTTACGGTTATGACAAACTTTAGAAATTCTGTGGAAGCTTTTATAATCTTCATGGCAACATCAAAATCCATATTCATGAACACTTGTACCTCTGTTTTTCAAAATTACTGACGAAAGCAGTAATGCATTTTGAGGTGACACAGAATATGAACATATGAGAACCCTTTCTCAACCCTGTTAAGTTTTCACACAAACTGCAAGTTAGCCCTTCTGAAGACTGGTGGCTGCTCTAGTATTCTTTCGGCAGCATTAAACAGCACTGCTTGTGTTTGATGTAACTTTATCACACTGGTATGGGATCGCTCATTGTAACTTCAGCTGCTTTAATGAGAAACTTCAGTGTCCTTTTCCAGTGGGTCACAATATACATTGGATGTAAGTACTACTAAAACCTGACAAAGATTAATTAACAACTAAAAAGAAAAAACAATAGTGTTTTCATGATTATTTTTACTGTTTTGCCTTATAATTATTATGTAGTCAGCATCCAATATTCATGTGGCAGAAATGGGCATTAAGTGCTTGGCTTAATCGTTATCACATTTCATCTTTTTCAGTAAATACTTTCCTGCTATCCCTGTCACTTGCAGTCCAAACAACTCACAGCACAAACTATTCATATGCTTTATTTGCATCAACAATTTTGTGTGAGAGACTATACTGACAAAAGTCTTTGTTTCCAAGGGTTCAATTTGAACAAAATGCCGTTTCTAAATAAGCCCATGTAGGCTTCTCTAATTTTTTTTTTTTTAACAAAAGACAACAAAGATGTTAGTGAACATATCTAAATTGAACTTCTGTGAGAATCAGGGTTTCAGCCACTACAGTACTCAAAGGTGACAATTCCAGATCAGAATTTTATCATACTGGCCAAAACCTTACAATCAACTAGAGACTGTGATATAAAGCAACAGAAGCACAAGAATGTTCTTATACTTGGTTCATGTTTTGGTGTTTACTCCAACTTTTGTATTTTTTCAATATTCTGAAATTAATTAATATGCATGAAAAATCAACAGCCTAGAAACAAAAAAAGCTGGGTGTGCAGCTGCAGTGTCATTACCAAAATGGACAGAGAGATGAACGTCTGCTGAAGCGAAATAAGCTCTGTGGCAATGTGACACTTTTACAAAGCATAAACCTCCCCAGAGCAGCAAGAAAATACGACTACTGAAACAAACAGACTCTAATCAAGCAAAAGGGACTTTACTTCTGCAAGTTTCCTACTGTAAATCTCAGGAAGATTTCCTAGCACCACCTTTTAACAAATACTGGTATTTTTGGTCAGGTGAAAAGGGACAGATATCCACTGCTCAAAAAGGCTTATCAAGCTACAACTTAGAAAGTTTTTTCCATCTCACTAACTTGGGAACTCAACTCTCAATCATTCTTTGGCTGACTGGGGAGCAGAAGGGAGGGGGAAAGCAGTGTGAGTTCCACTGCAAGCCAGATGAAAAAAACCTGGAAAAATTAGCACAGGTTTAGAAACAAGTTAGCTCAGAAGCTTTCTATACCTCCAGTCGCATCTCTGCTTCAGCTTTTATACTTGTAGAATAAAAATAATTTTACTTTGATATATTTAATGTTGAAAGAACAAATCAAGTCTGCTCTCTCTTTTTGCTAGTTTCCAAACAGTTACACTGATCATTTTCTTATTAAGGGGGGTGAGCCCCTGTCAGTGTTCACAGAGCCTTGGAAACACAGACAGTGCTCTCAGTATTACACCCCATGGACAGATAACTTTCCTTTCTTCTGTACAGTTTGATTTCAGCCTTTTCTGTGTCTATCCCAAGGTGCTATCAAAACGAATGGAGCTACTTTCACAAACAGCAGTTAAGCTCCTGCTTATGGGAGCCAGGTATTTGTGCTGTCTGTACTCACAATAACCTCGCCTTTAATGCAGCATCTTTGCAGCACCTTCTTTAATCAATGGACATCTGAAACAGAGCTCAGTCAATTAGGACACTGTCCTTTAATGCCTGCTGAGTCCTTTGTCTGCCAATGAATCACCGGTCCCTGATGATTTCTCATTTAAAGGTCAAATCTGCTATGAAGGACAGATAGAAACCATCTGGCTTTCCTGTAGAAAAATAAAAAGCTTTTTTTGTTAGGAGGTGACAATGCTGAATCCATTAGCTACATCTGAAGAGTGATGGTGCACCTCTTCCTTACGCAAAACTGGCTACATAATTGACTCCAGATTTTAGTCATTACTACTCAGAATTTATAGCACTGGCTAATTTTAAAAAGCCCAACAATTAGCAATTAGCACTGCAGCTGTGCTGGAAATGGAAAAGCAAGGAGCAATGGCAGGAAGAAAGTGAGTGTAAGGATATCTTCATTGTATTATCAGCTATGCATTGACAAGTCAATATAAAGATTTCAGCCCAGTCTTTTTCCTGAAATCTGAGAAATGGAAAAACATATGCAAAGAGTGGAAAATCTAAAGGCAATTATCTCAGAGGCTACAGAAAAGGAGACACAAACTGAGGAGAATCCTCAGCTACTTTTCAATTTAATTTCATTTCGTGAAATTTTTGAGCCAGGTTTTCAGAACAGCCTAAATCAGAGAGTGGCAGTAGGAGATGGTGTCATGAACCGTGAGATGAAGCAGAATATACTGACAGCTTGCTTTATAAATAGTATGGAGAGGACAAAAGAACATGAAAGGATCAAAAAGCCAACTAATTTTAAGCTTTGCAGTTACTTTTTCTTGGTCAAAAATTGACAAGCTTTTTACTGTAAAACTGAACACCAAGAATTTGAAAAGGGTTTCTGCAGGTTTGAGAATGGAGAATTTTGTGCAGTTGGTAATCCCTGTTTTCTGGGGTTTCCTACAAGAAAAAGTAGTGATCAAAACTGGAGTGAGGGAAATGAGTCAGTACAACAAGCTCTTCTTGCAACTGGAAGGTACTCGCCTATTTTTCCATAAATACTGGGTATACTCACTGAGTGATGCTGTGTACACCCACTGCAAGCAGACAGCAGGCTCAGAAATCAGTTTTCCATAAGCTCTTCAAGAACAGTTGTGAAACTTCAAACAGAACATTGTTTGTTTGTTTTCAGGTTAATGCTGACTCACTCATTTTCAGTCCAATTTTAGCTGTGAGAATGCACTGTTAAGGTCAGCACTGACTTAATATCTGGAAACAAATGCTATACAAAGCAAGTAAGAAGATACTGCCAAATTCTGGTGTGCTCTAAAACTTTATCTTCAGGTGAAGCCATCGGGAGTTTTTGTTTCTTTTCATGCTAGCAGGAAAAGATTATTCTCATTGCCATCTTCCTCTGGTAAGTAAAATCAGTTTGTGTAGTTTGCTCTCTTTTGAACAAGAAGAATGTGGAAGTTCCTTCAGGGAGGATAGGAACAGAGCACTGATGTGCTTGCACCATTCTGTGCCAATAAACCATGTCAAAGAGGTGCAATCTATACTTATTTTACAGAACGCTGTACATGACATAAGCTGCTGTTCCAATCTTGCCTTCACTCGATCTGTGTTTCTTACAAGACATTTTACAACTTTTGGACAGAAACAACACTTGGACAATATGCCTTCTGTTAGATTTTAAGCTTGATTATATAATTGCATTTTGTCAGTGAGCTCCCCTGGGATATCCTGCTGTTATTAGATGGGAAAGGATAATTTGGCAAAAAAAAAGAAAAAAAAAAGTCCATCTTTGTTCCTTAGGTTAGCAGTTACAGTCTTTAAGAATATTTTCTGCACTCCGATTTTTCTAAAAGGTCTCATTTAACATATTAGTAAGAAATTCTTAAAAAAAAAATATAATCACAACTCTAATCAACCAAGGCCTCACAGAAGAGGACACCTTTCACTGAAGTTTCCTTATGATCTAACTTAATTTCCCTTGACTGAATGTAAGAAAGTCCAAGGATGCTGACTTCCAGCATCTTCTCTTAACTCTTCTAACTACTGAGCATCCCATTATCATACACCTGTACACTACAGGAAATGACAAGAGACAATACAAGAAATTAAGACATGGAAAATCAAAGTAGTATTCCTTATTTTATTTCAACTTATTTTATTCTAGCCACCACTACCATATGCTAGATGCAAATTTTATTTTTATTTAGAATATGTATACGATTACTAAAATCAAACCTTCATTCTAGCTCTAAGACCACAGTAGATTATTTTCTGAAAGTTTAGAAAAGGGGAACACAAAAATTATTTCTAAATGCAGTTTTTACACCTTACTGTAACCAGCAGGCAGACACTTCCTGAAAAGCACCTCCCTGCCTACTGGTGGCACAGGATGTCCCTTTGTGAAGACAAAGATTAGACTGGGAGTTCAGCCAGCATCTGACATTGCAATGCTTTCACTCTGAGGAAGCAAAATTGCAGCCATTGAAGTCTTTTTTTAGCAATAACCTTTAGAATAATTCATGCCTACTTCGTAACGGCAGCATAGCTACACCTACTGAAAAGTTCCACTATCAAAGATCTTTATGCCAAACAAATTGTTTGACAAAATAACTGCAGTGTAGTATTTCGACAGGCATTATAATATATATAATATATATACATTACTTCAGCAAGCAGTCCTTTGTTTTACAAAAACCAAAATTACTCTCCTTGCAGTTTAATCATAAAACTAGTACTCTGATTAATCTCCACATTGAGATGAAGGTAACCTATCTTGCTGCCTACAAGCACAGAGCCTCACTGGCTCCTAAAAGCTCCACACAAAAGTGAGAATGAGTGCTGCGACTACAGCCCCAATGAGGAAAATGCTGGCTACGAACTTCACCTCCACTCTTCACCAGGACACCTTCTTAGATACAGAAACATCTGTAAATCTCCACCTTCGTCTTCTGTGAAAGTGATACCATGGTTGAAATGGCTATTGACTTGTCTCACACATCAAAGGTAATTTAATTTTGCAGGTCAGTCCAAAATGGATCTTTACCTAATTTGAGTCTGTTGAAATATATATGGATTTTTTGTTAAAGCTTTAAGGAAAAAAATAAAAATCAATTGAGATGCTGAAAGCATTTATTCAATTTTCCTACAACAAGGTACAGTATTACCTCGTTAAATGACTGAACGAACTTGCCACTCACCCCAAGAGATGCAAGGGACCTTGTTACTTTTTTTTATTAGTTCCAACAAAGCTTATAACTGATTTCAGATGGGCTAATGGGTATTTAATACCTCAAATGAGTTTTCTAGCACGTTATTTAAAAAAAAACCCAAACAACAATGACCTATTCACTGTTACATAACAGGTTAAGATGATTCTGATCCAAGCCCATTTACAGCTATTTTCAGTTGTTTTTTTCCAAAGTAAAATAGTAAAATGAAAACTTGAGAACTAAAGAAAACAATTATTGTCCCAGGAACTTTGAACATTGTCATATGCATCTAGTAGATCGTAATATCACCAACTATTTTATGGAAGGCTCCTCTGCCCATCCACTTCTTAGGGATCCCAGGACGATGTATTATTTTTGCACAAATTTAAGGAGTATATTCAAAGGAGAATTTTGAACCAAAAAGACCAAACCTGAACTGTCAACAGGGATCGGAAATAGCTGAGCTGTCAGAAAAAAAAATTGTAAGTTTATACAAAATAACAAAACTCTAGAGAGCTGAACAATTTGGCTATCTTCCTGACAATACCTTACTGTGTGGGTTGTGTTTTGTTTTTTAAAGGAACAAGCACACTGTAAATTAACTCAAGAGAACCTGGGGAAGCAGGATCTTTCCCTCTCAAAGTGATCTGCATTCTTTATCAGAAACACTTGCCTTACTGCTTCAGTTCTATCTGCTTTCACATTTTAAAGCCTCTGTGAATGGACCGCCTGGAATCTCCCATGAGGATAAAAGTCACAGTTCACCAAGCTGCAGCACTGTCAGAGCTCAGGATCCCAGTAACAAATTGCTGCATTTGATCTAACAGTGATCCGTCACGTAACAACTAAGCTTGTGCTCTTTTTATGCGAAGAAAAAACTGTTTTTTTTACTTTGGAATGGAATTTAGAAGTAACCACATGGATCTAATTCAGCATTCAGGTGGTCAGAACACGTGCTGGTAATGCCACGGTTGTGAGTTTGCTCCCATATGGACCACTCACTTAAGAGCTGGACTCGATGATGCTTGTGGGTCCCTTCCAACTCAGAATATTCTGTGATTCTGAATTTCCTTTAACATTTTGCTACCTTCTATGATCTCCAAATGCTCATGATGCTGTCATGCTTTACATCATCTTGATTTTTAACTATTGTACATAAGTGAACTGTAACATACTGCTCAGCTGTAGAAAAGACTTTCTGGCTTTCAATTCTGTATCTTGATTTGTAAAGTCAATAAAATTATACTTCAAATTTAAAGAAAGTAGAAGAGTTTTAGAAGTGTCTCAAATACTCAACTATTGCTATATTAAAACCATCCTTTACAAATATTTTACAGAACCCAACATCCTATTACCATTAATTACTGAAAGCATATACCCTTGGACAGCATTTCTGCGGAGTTTTGTACCATAAAATGCAATGCCAAGATACTAACAAGAAACAAGGATACTGCATGTTAATTAGCAGCAAGTGCCAGAAGACTCTTGGTAAAAAACATCAGAGCTCACAAGAACGCATTCAAGGCAAGGATGAACAACACTGTCACATGAGCAACCTGGCCAAGTGGAACTGGCCCCTGGCAGTGGGCTGGAATGAGATCATCTTTAAAATCCCTTCCAGACCAAGCCATTCTGGGATTATGTGATCAAATGACAGGGAACTCTGGACTGATAATGAGTAAGATTAAAATACACTGTAAGTCTCAAACTTACTGATGCAAACATTAAAGAACCAGCACTTCAGAAGTTCTGTGAAACCACTGGTTTGAACACCTGATGACCGTTTCAGTCAACCACAAACTTGGCCCAAATTAGCCCCTGCTCTACCTGTTGATGCAGACTTCAAATTTTACTAGGATTTACGGTGCATCTATTTGTAGAATTTGCAATCTAAAAGATCTTCCCCTCCTTACGGTATCATGCATTGTTTCCAATGGGTAGCCAGAGCCAAATACATCTTCTTTATAAAGATGAAATTCCTAAGATAGGACTTGAATACTGTTGGGAAGGTCTATTCCTTGAAAAGAAGGTGTCTCTACCAAAGTGTAGTTACTTCCAGAACCGGGCAGGTATTGGACCATTTCAGCTGCCTACTTTAGGCTTTTTTCTCCCATGTTCTATGTCTGTAATCTACTCAATCTGTAGGGAATTTAGCGACAGAGGTGAGATTCAAATATTGATAAAAAGAAATAATTTGCTGTAATTTTCTCAGGAAAACAGTCGAATGGAAGGAAGATTGCCATTTTTACCACAAAACGCAGCACTTGTGGCTAGCTCAGCTTCCTGGAAATAGGAAACTGAACAGCTACAAGAACTCTTCGTAACAATTTGAAACCAAGAAACTCTAAACAGAAATGCTTGGATCCTTGAAAAGAAAAGGAAAAATTTGTGCAAGTCACAATTTAGTTGTAAGGAAATTATATTAGAACATGAAATATTTATTTGAAGATTCTGAATCTCTGCTATTACAGCTTATTGAAAACAGTGAAGAACAGCCTATCTGAGAGACAAACCGTTGCTCAAATAAAAATTACACTGAACTAATTTCCATTGGATACACAGGCTCCACAAAGTCTTTTGGGGAATTAAAACAGATAGCCCTTCACTACAAATCAGGTTATAAAAAAGCCAACATTTGTCTAAAACGTAAGTGTAATGAAATCTAGATGAACACGTATACAGTATTTTTCATGTCAACTGTTGCTCAAACACCAAATGGAGAAGAATGACTCAAGCTGGTGTACAGGACAAAGTTAGAATTATGGGACACAAGTCTGTCTCCACAATAAACAAAAGTTTCTTGGTGATGAATATATACCAACCTAGTGGTTTTAAATCTTCAGTAGACTGGTTTTATTTCTAGAAGAAGACTAGTTTTAGAAAACCATCCATGACTTAAACGTCTAGACCAGACGGAACAATCTTTCATGATATAGTCAGTGTTGACTTCTTCACTTATCCTAAGTTTGATAAGGTGGGAACACTGTTTTTAGCTAAAATACCCACTAGGACAGAGTGCTAGAGCAGAGTGTGAAGCATTGCATGGATGATAAAAAGCCATTCTGTATTCATGGGCACATGTGCTAAGTGCTCTCAAAGTACACTCTCCTATTTTTAACTTCAATAATTCTAGAAATTGCTCAAAGCTTATAAAACAGGAGCAAGTACTTCCAGGTGAGACACAAGTCATCACAAGTGACTGAAGATTTCACAGTGAGATGACCTGGGTTACTGAAAGACAATGAAAACTTTACAGTTACCTTTTTTACAGTCTTGTCAGGTTCAAGAGCAATATCTGGAATGTTGGCATCCACCATGAGGGAAAATAAATTCAAGATCAAGTTGGAATACCTAAGCAGAAGAGCAAATTAGGTAAAGCACTTCGTAAACTGTACAAAAGACATTTCGTAAACAATTTAAGAACTCATCATCTTACAGTGAACTGTTAATGCTTTAGAGATCCATTTGTAATACTTTAATTGAAAGTATTTATGTTAAAGAACATAAGATACTGACATTAACTATAAAAGTTTAACCTTCAAAATCTCTCAAACTGCGAAAACTGAATAAAGTGCTCTGATTTTGTTACAGTTTTCTAAAATTGTCAGAACATTTACTTAGAGACACATCAAATACAGACCATGATTTCATATATTTTAAGTTTTAATGCCATTTTCTACCTCTGGTAGGATAAACTTATGCTAGAATACTGATTCAGAGGTTATTTTTTTATTAAGAAGTGATATAGCGGCATGATATGTATTCAAAGAAATGAAGTCTTCATAATAACACAAAAACTATTTTTCCAATCACTGCAAGGGCTTATGACATAACAAGTTAAATATTTAACCAGATCCAACTTTTCAGTTGCTCAGTTAAGCTCCAAAAATACTGGTAGAACAGTACACTTAGGAAGTACAAATGTCATCTATAACCATTAAAAGAGACAAATCAGAGAACAGTTTCCAGCTTTAAAACGGTGTTGGAAGCACTCATGACTATTTTTTTTAAAGAACATCATTTTGCCCTTGCAGAGAATTAGCTGTCAGTTGCTTTTTCAAAGGATAATTTTCAAGCTGTTCACCACAAACTGAAACTCCCCTTCCTCGGCAAAAAGATCTAGTTCCCTTTAAGACAGAAAATATGTAACTGACTTCACCATTTGAAATATTGCTTTCCTAAGAGAACCAGGAGCTCTTTCTAACAGATGATAGAAAAAGAACTCTTAGAAGCAAAACTTGTTTATTAGGAAGCTGTTGAATATATATGAGCTGACAACTGCAAGGAGTACAAAGTATTTCAACTAAATGGAAGGTGTGCTTCATAGCTGTATTTCACAAAGTAAGTATTGCTCAAAAAAACATCTCTCTAGAAAAGCTTAATTCCAACAAATACTCTTGACGCCTAATTATTATCTGGAACTAACACTACCTAACATATTCCAATATAAGTTTTAAGACATTATATCAAAAGCATTTATAATCAATGGTTTGGCTAGAAATCTTCAGTAATTTCTTTCAGCAGTTTTGCTTCACTTTCCCAGGGGCAGAGGGCTGGAGTTGGGAAAATTATGACAATTTGAAAGAGAAGAGGTAAAGTTAACTCTACTATTTTGTTTCAGGTCTGGCTAAGAAATCTGGCAGTCAGGTTGCTCTGCTGCTAGAAACAGACATCACAGATTTTAATGAATTTTTCTCCTACTTGTCTGAAACTAGCAAATCTCTTTTCAAGCACACTTAAATGTTACAGGTACATGCTCTCAAGTCCCTTCCTATGTTATTGGTACTTTCTGTCCGTAGTTTTCCCTTCAAACTGACCCAGAATCCAAAGCCTCAGAGTCCCTTTTGCTCTTCAACGGCATAGAGGATAAGAGCTTATATGCACTACAGGTTATTGGAGCTATTTATGTGATGCAGGTTCGTAAAAAAGTATTTTAAAGGTCTAGGCATCATTGTTAGATGCCAGTTAAGAGATGGTTCTGTTCCACACAATGAAGTCTCCTGATTCTTGAAGAATATGATCATCTGAAGAACCTCATTTAGGGGAAAAAAACAAAAATCAAGAAAAGGTAATTTTGGGGGGGACTATGGAGGGGAAAAAGCCCTAAAAATTAAGGAACAATTGCTCACTATACTATATACAGGTCTGTCTTCTGCCCCTCAACCCAGCATTTCTGTAACTCAGTAATCAACTACCATCCTTCTTGCAAAACATCTTTGGCAAATCATGCCACGAGGTTCACAGCTGGGGAATTGACAGCCCAAACTCATCTAAGAGGAGAGATTTTGCTTAATCACCTGAGTTAGGAGTCTGACCTGCAAAAAACAAACACTTTTGTCAAGCAGGGGATATCACTCAGCTTCGACATCTACGTCACAAAGGCCTGTGGAATGGCTGACATCCATCCACAGCCAGAACAAACTCTGAGCCAAGTTTCTGTAGTTTTAAGGAGGTTTAATTAAGTACCTACACCCAAACCTAAATCCTTCTCACATAATTCTTTGCTTTCCTCAAACTCAGTACAAATTAACTCACAAAATAAATGAGAATTCGACTGCACTGAAGGTTGATCAACTTCTAGTTTGAACATGAAGTACTGTTAAAGAAATTCAACAAAAAAACTCTACAGAGAAGAGGTCTTGTATATCAAGAAAGAAACCCACATCAGACAAAAGGTCAAATTCTCATTGCTGTATTTTCTGAGAACAGCAACTTTTGTTTTCAAGGAGTTAATATCTCAAACACCTGCTTGATCCTAAGCATTCCTCTATTTATTTTTGCAATACTTACCAGCCTCTCTGCAAATAGATGTCCTAAACCAATCAAATATTTAGGCTGTTGACTTTGCAACACTACCAAATTTGAAGCTACAAACATCCACTGCAAAGACAAGGACAGGAATGTATACACTTATCTGCAGTCCCAAACCAAGGCCCTGCTTATCTGGTCTAACTCAAAAATTCCTAAGTTTAAAATGCCTTAAGGATATTAAGGATATCCCTTTCTTTCAGTGGGACATGGAATCCCCCATGACTCCTTTTTCCTAAGAGCATGTATACTCCCTAATCATTGGCATGTCACACTTAGCTATAATAAATCACGGCATTTATTCTTCCCAAAGTATCTCCTTGCAGTCCAAACTCAGTGAATATGGACCTGATCCCACTCAGCTTCACTTTTCCTCTTCCCTTCTCACCATCTAATCCCAACTTTTAGAAGACTACCCAGATCGTGCACTGCCTAGCTACAACCCTTCCAAAGGAGCAGCACTTCCCAAGGGCCATTACAGCTTTCCACTTGTTGCCTACAGTGTTTCCATTCAGATCTGGACAGCACCCTCAATCCACTAAGCTGAGAACAGACCAGGGAAAAACTCTGCTCCAGCCAGCTAGACAACCCCATCCACACAGAGAAAAAAATCTCAGCCCAAACTGCAACTTCTGTCCCTAGTTACCTCATACTCCTTTGCCCTTACCTATGCCCACTCAAACTGAACAGCAAGCTTCTCACAGCACTAATGCAGGAGAAACCTTGGAAGGCATTTGGAGGGAACAAAACAATCTAGAGCCTCACTCTGGAAAAAAACTCCTAAATGCTATGATTGGATTCTTTGCTGCAACAGATTGCCCAGAGAGGGTGTAGGTGCCATGTGCTCTGGAATGACCCTGCTAGAGCAGGGAGGTGGGACAGATGACCCATTTTGTGATTCTGTGGAACCTGCTGAAGATGTGTAAGCAGCGAATTGTTGGTGGAAAGGAAATGCTGACATGCAGCAGGATTTAAACATCTTTAAACAGGCTCAACATGTATAACGAAAGCATAAAAGGCTGCTGCAGCCCAAGCGAAGATGCAAGTCCTGCTGACAGCCAGAATTTGCCCTGCAACACATTCAGAACGCAGCAGCTGCTCCTTCACTACAGCACTGCTGACAAACACACACGACTGATTACTGCTGCTCAGAAAAGTACAAAGCATCTCCTTAGCCCCTACTCCCCAAGAAAATCCCCCAAACTAAAAATAAAATACAATAACAACCATACGCCAAACTGCTTACAACCAGAAACAATGAACAAAACTATTCCTTCACCTCTAACTTTAAAATACCTTACATTTTTTTTTACTATGTAATATCCATTCCACCAGGAATCCTGATACACCAAGATACAGTACTTGAAATATGTAGGGAACTGGTTATTCCCCAGGGAAATAAAGAACTAAAATAAAGCACAGTCTGATGGAGATGACAGTTTGCATTTTGTCGTAGCTATCAGAGGTTATGATTTCACACGACTCGGCCAGAAGATGTGTCTGTGAGTGGGTTTCTGTCAACACGTAGAACTGTTAGAACTAAAATGTTCCACATCAAATTATTCTTTTTTTCCAACAAGTAATCTTAATTATTTTTAGTTCTAGCTGCTTAAAGTTATTCTAATAACAGTAATTCTAATATTATCATACACTATCTTTGTTGAAAGCCTTAAGGATATGTATTCAGAACCATTTAAAAATATTTTCCTATTAAACCGAACAAATATTGGAGATACTATAATTACAACTACAACTCCAGACATTAAAAATGAAACCACCTTGATTTACAGTTTAGTTGTATACCCAAATTACGACTATACTACATAGTTAATCATGATCTTTGTAGCAAATCATTACATAAATTAATTCAATGAAAAATCTTTCACTGACACAACAGACCTTTCCACTGAAACAGCTAGGTTTGAACAACAAAAACAACTCAAGTGTATGACAAATAAGAAATACAGCATTACAAAACAGCTTTAAGCAAAGTTCAGAAGTTGTATTATTCTCTGAAGCCACAAATATTAGCTGCTGATAACATGCCACGTTTTTTTCAAATTGCTGAATGGCTTTTTAACCCATTAATAACATCAGTTCCTAGACCAACTCCTCAGTCTTCCTCCTCTTACCAAGTGGAGAACTACATGCAGCATTTTACTTTTTATCACTGGCTGCTTTTCATATTAGGTGTACTTTTCACATACGCTTACCATGTTTCCAATTTCTTACACATATTCGAATGTTTACATTAGGTAATCTGAGATATTAAAGTGAAATCTTTCCTCTTCCTTGAAGACATGCTAAATCAAATCCCCAGACAGACCAGGAGTGTTTACCTGTGTTCTGTTCAAACAGAACAAATATGAGCTGCTTGGCTTAGAAAGTTGATGGCTAAGTAATACAGCCACTGCCAAAGAATGAAGCGGATTCCAAATTTAAAAGAGAGATCTGTTGGTCCATAGACACGGAGTCTAAAGAGTTTTTAGCTGCCACAATTCTGGGTATTTAAAGAAATTTCTAACATGTTTGATTGTCACTACAAGTTGCTAATTTTTGTCCCACAGGAGATGAACTGAACTAAGCATATGTGTGTGTCATCTTCAAGCCAAAGAATTTTATCATCACTAATTTAAACTGGAGGAGGATAAAGCAGCAAATGAGTAATGACTTAAATTAAAATGACAGTTCCTTGATCATCAATAAACACAGAATAAGAAGCTTAAGGGCAAAAACATACCCAAAAAGAAATATAATTTAATATCCCACATGAGTTATGAAATGAAGCTATTTAAGTTATTAAAGAAGCAAATTTGGGGGCTTTAACTTGAACAATTACAATCACCCTCAACATTACACCAGTACTGTGATATTTTCATCCTTTTGTTTCCTACAAATTCTTGTGTTCATGTTTAAACAAGGTTTGAATTTCAACAGAAACATTTCAACAGTTCATTTACTCGTCTCCTCTCCTGCTTTAGAGAGGCTCTAATGAGTTTTGGCATAAACCCAGTGCTGTTACCTGCGGAGGTGGAGAAAGGCTGTGTAGCACTGCTTACGGAACTCCTGGTACTGCTCACTCTGGGTGCCTCCCATGCCTTCCACCATCTCCTTGTTCAGCTTCATCGGGGGAGGAAGGGGCTTGGGGTCTCGGCCCAAAATATAACCAAAGTCAATGTGAAACAGTTTACCTGTAGAAGAAGGAAAAGGCAAACTCTGAACATAATATCAGTTCTTGATGCAAAACTTAGAAAAATAGAATCATTAAGAAGATAGTAGGCAGCTCCCAGAAAGTTTTCTGTAAGGTTTATAACAGTATATATTTTATCTTTAGCTGTTAACTTGAAATGATGGTTTTAAAGAAGTAAAGCTGATTTCAAATTCATTAAGAGTACTAACAAGATCTGTTTTCCTGCTTTTTTGATTTTTAAACATGTTGAGTATATTCACAAAGACTGAACCAATACTGAAACTGGTCAGTAGCTATTACATGCACAGTTTACATAATAGATACTACTAATTCTTTGCACCTTCTTTAGAATTTGTTAGCAAATTTAAGTATTCACACTTAAAGCAATGCAATGTGCGTTTCCCGTTCGCTTGCTGTGGCATGAAATACTGTAAATTTAACATACAACTAATATAACAAAGAGAAAGTGAGCCTCATAATCCTATGAACAACTTTTCAAAGACACTGAACACCGAAGGATTTCAATGCTATTTCAAAAGTCTTTTGAGTTGTTCAAGTAGGGTCAAAAATTATCAATGGTTTTGAAATACACTGAAGAAACACCACTACAACTCCAAATTTGAAACGGGTTTTCAAATCCACCAGAAAGTTTGTCACACCCTTTTCAGTATTAAAATGAATTGCACCACTTAATCACTACCTTTCCCTTCTCAGTTCAACTGACTGCATTTAAAACACTTCCGCAGCATTAACTTGACAAAAAACTTGCATATTTTTGTTCTCGTGTCTTCAAATGCACAAGAAAACTGCCCTTCCTATCAAGAGCCTGCCATGCTGCTCATCATAATGCTCACACTTTTACTGGAGAGAATTCAGAGTGCTCCCTTTCAGTATTACTGAACCATGCATGAGATGTTATCAGTGGCAAGATGAGCAATTGAACTTCTCTTGGTAAACTTCAGTTCACCAGCAACTTCAAAAAACCTAAAATATTTAGATTAAATGAAGATTAAATATTTTTTAAATACACAAAAAATTATGTCAATAGAGATAAATGTAGAACAATTCACAAATCTTAGGTGGCCACTTTCTTAGAAACAGTCTTGACTCAGTTAAATAGAAAATATTCTCCCCATTAAGCAAAAAATCTTTCAAAGTGTTCTACAAATGTATTTTCAGTTTGGAATGTGTAATTTAAGCAATGGCTTGGGCCAAATCTGAACTACATTACAAAAAGATGGTGAGACTGCAGATATGCATGCAGATACAAGATAGAAGATCTGTTAAACAAGAAGGCAGGAAGTTATTAGCGTGATTGTTATCTAGACAAACACAGCACAGAAGACAGAATCTTGTTTCAGAATTATGCAACTGAACAGCATTACAGACAGGGGTGTATTTGCTATGGGTTATTTTAACCTGCAGCATCTGTATTCATTCTGAAATTTTCATAAGATTAGGTTCTTGGTGCTCTTGGAAAAAAACGGAGCAGTCATATATTTCAGTTAATCACCCCTCTTTGACTGTTTCTCTGAATAATAATGTAGTATCAATAGAAAAGGCTGTTTGAGATCTGTCATAAGCACTCTTCTTCAATCCAAGAAACAAATTCCACAACAGTCCAATTTCAAAGAGAGAGCACAAGGATCCTGAATAAGAGGCAAAGTATTTGCTGATTGATAAATGCTGCAACCATTACATTTTCCGTAACTAACTGCTAAAAAAAGCCTTCCTTCAGCACATTCCTTCTGGGCTCATACAGGAGCTTCTTTTAGAGCTCATTTCTGTATACCAACTTTTTGAAGCAATCACATACAGAATCCTTCCACCATTAAGCTAGGAAAAATGTTTAACTGAAAAGTTTTGGGGACCTGCTTTCTATTCACTTATTCACTAGTCACCTTGAGGAGTCAAGTGACAACATTTTGAATAAAATAGTAACTCGTGTGGTAGTAAATTTTTTTTTTTCAGTTTGCTCTGGAGATAGGGAATAAAAGATGATAATTAATAATTTACAGTGGTAACAAAGACATCCAAAACATTAAAAAATATTTCAATAATCGAGTGATAGACACTGAGAGAGTGAGATGAGGCCATCCTGCATTAACATTATAGCTTTCCTAGCTGTATTTCAAAACTCAGCTGATTTTTAGGCTGACTCAAAAGGTATGTAAAAGCTTACATTTAAATAAATATATATAAAACCTTTCACACCTACTATACACAGACTTGACTAATTTTAATCCAACTTCTGCAAGATCAATTAAACCAGCACACCATGTTACAGAACAGGGACAAAAGACTCTCCCTGGTGCCTGCCCAAAGCTGCTACACCAGGAGCAGCCTGAGGAAGCACTGCAGGTTTAGAGATTTCTACAGAGAAACCTGACTCATGTTACTGTTGAGGACTTAACAACTGAACAAGTGCAGAACAAGTCTGCGTTGGACAAATTAAATTGACTGTCTATTTAATAAGGAAAATTAGGTGATGTTTATATTTTTATTTATGTTAATAAATAATAAACTTATCAAGTTAATAAACTCAATGATTACAATTCTTTTAATACTAAGATAAAAAGGTTCCAAGTATATCAAGCGATCATCCCAAGCGCCATTTCTATCAGGGTGTAACACTGAATATTCCACTTTCATTATATTAATGATTGTGACAATTTTCACTCAGCATAACCCCAACTGCAAGAATAAAGGGACCTCTGGAGGACACCTGGTCCAGCCTCCTGTTTGAGCAGAGATATCCAGGTGCCTTAGCCAGGGCCATGTCCAGACAGTTTCTGAGTATCCCCAGGGACGGTCTCTCTACAACCTGTATCAGTCACCTCCCTGTGAGTAACAGTTCATACTCATATCATGATATTTATACACAATAATCACCTATCTTCCCAGTAACACAGCCTTCATGTGAACTAGGTGCAACACTGCTTTTTCTAAAGGCTTTGAACTACCATGTTTTACAAAGGAATTACATGTCCTTCCTTCAATAACAGTGTGTCATAACACATGCACGCCTATCTTTTAGACCATCGTGTTTTACCATGATCAAACTTCTTCAGATTTATTACATCTTAATTTAAAGGGCTCCTAATCTTTAGACATGCCTATAAATTACAGACAAAACTGGACCTCTGCTTTGGTTTACTACTGTTCCCAAATGACTGCTAAATCATAAAGGTGAGGGTTTTTTTTTTTTGTTTCCGTCATGATTTAAACTAAAACCAGGAGTTACTTAAGACAATAGGTGAAACAGATCTCATCTTTAAAAACAGTGCACTAGAAATCACGCTGCACTCTCATTTTACTGTAGAAAAAGCAAGAGACAAGGCATTTACTGACTGGAAGAGGATGAGAAGCTTCTAGGAGTAAGCAGCATGCACGTATAAAATTATTTAATTCAAAATCTAAAAGCTGATACTGTTGGGTACTTTTGAGTTTTTTTTTTTTTTAAATTCTTTCATTCTATGAGTTTGACTACCTTTTTCCACTCAACATCTGGTTTTCTAACACATGGAATAAAGAGGACAGGCCACCAGTTATTTCAAGGAAATGGCACAAAACATGGAAGTTACCCTGACTACCAGTCAGGGCATCAGGGATTTCAAAGTCCATCTGACGTCCTTTCAGCCTTGAGAGTGATCTTTGATTAAGTGAAGCATGGACCTGTAGAGACTAAAAATTGATACCTGGTGCTTGCAACAGCCAGTTAGACCTGACTGCATGTGGAGACACTGATTTGTTCGTCACTTTCACTGCTAATACCTAGATTTTAATACAAGAGAAAGTTCCTATAAAGCACCACAGTAATTGTTTCATTTTGCTAGGAAAAACTACTGAAAACCAGACAGAACTCTGAAAACCTTAAACAAAATGCACACAACAAAGCAAAGTAGATGCAATTACTGAAATAAAGTAAGTCTGATGGCAGTTGTCTCTTAATAGTAAAAAAGCAAATTATTTCAAACTATTCTGTTCCCATTGTTAGGGAAGAGCAAAAAAAAACCACCAACCAAAACCCAAAAATCCCCAAAATGTCACTATTTTTTCTATAACACTCAAGCACCACTGTTATTTTAATTTGGCCCATATCACAAATGTACAATTTAGTGATTATTTTAACTGAATTCCTCTTTTAAATTTGAAGCAATAGGATAAAAACTCCTCTGATGAAAATGACTGGATGAATGAGGTGTTTTTCCGGCTTTCCCAGCAAATTCTGATGCTACTGTCAAAATTTCTCTTCTGCTAACAGAGCATTGCCATGATGTAAAAATCAGAAGGCCTAATTTATTGTGATAATTATCATCAGCAGCATCTTACAACTTTTCCAAGACTACACAACAATGAAAAGTAATGTGAATTTTTAAGAACTTATTCAGGATAGAGGTTTTGAAGTCAGTATGCAGCAACAGATGGAGGTAAAGTTTAACATTGTCACCCATGTTACTGGTAAGAGCCCAGCTTGTCTTAAGCATTATAACTCACCTCCCTCCCCCAAGCTGCCCATTCTCAAAATACCTTCCATTCAGGCATATTATAAGAAAAAAATATGTTTGAGATATATTATTAGATGACAAATGCTGTTCAAGGTACCTGGAAAACAAAGTGTTTTAGGAGATCAAAAGGTAAAAGGTTATGTTCTTTTTGCAATAAGCACCACAGAAAATGGAATTCCAGAGAGTAATCTGAAGGAAAAAGTATGCATTAGTTTTTATTTCTTAAAAAATAAGGATGCCCCTCTGTCAAGACCAGTAACATTTAAAAAATCTTTAAAAATTGTATTTTACACACTATAGTATTTTGCAACATTAATAAATGTATTTAACAATGTACTTGTCTAAGTACTGATACAAAGTGAATGTTTGAATCCTACAGGTTTTCCATTTCTACCATCTTCAAACCTGCTCTGGGATAGATTTTTTTGACTAAAAAACACAGGCAGTACAAACACATGATGTCATTTCATATACGAATCTGTTCAGGTCCCTGCTCTCTTACTTGGCAACCCTTTCTAACCAAGACTGAAGAATAAAAATGTGGTGTTAATTGGTGCACTTCACACCGAAGAAAGACCACAGTTCTGCCTCTAAGCATTAAAAGAGAAGACAGCCCAGTTCTTTCACCTATTTACACATGATGCCAAAAGCAAATGTGGTTTTCAAGTTCTGAGCACCCAGTCTTCGACCTGCTCTTAGATATTAATAACCTTATTTTATCCATGCAGCAATTTTCCCTCCTGCTACAGAACAATTTCAAGTGTATGGCTCAGGTCAAAGCCCCTGTACTTTGGGAACTCATACTGGGAACTTCAATTTTCATGCAGGTGACCAAAGGTTACTGAAAGATAAGCTGGCCATCGCTAGGGTGAGAGTAAGTTGGTCAGACACATACATAAGCAGTGCTGCTCAACAAAGCCATTTGAATGTCTAGGATATCCTAAAATATCTACACGTAGCCTGCACCCTTGTGAAACCTTTGCATGTCTATAAAGCAAGCTGAAATTACTAAGATATTCTAATGGGACAGGAGACTTCGCTTGTCCATGAAACCTGAAATACTTTCTAACTCTTCTTATGACTGTACTGACTGCCTTGCATTTATAAAAGGCTTAGCAGATAATGAAGACATCCATATCACGATATTTTATTAGTACCTAGATGCTGACTACAATCAAATCAGAGAATGTGACAACTGCAGAACAAAGTGTTTTCAGGAGAAGGCACGGCGTAATTGCAATATACTAGCCCTGTGCATATTCCATGGAAGTTAACTGAACATGCTACACCTCGTGTATCACAATCCACTTTCACAACCACCCAGATCTTCCTTCCAAGGCAACTAAAGGAACATTAGCTGTTAAATCAGATGCCAGCTTCAATACATAAATCAGTCTGTAATCGTAAAAGGAGGCACCGATGTTGCCTAAACCTGGGCACAGAGCTGAAAAACAGTGTCTTGTTATTTACAAGTCACAGTAACATCTCCTACAGGTTTGGAAACACAATATTAAAACACAGAGCAACTGATAATGCATTTTGTCTCCAGGAGAAGCAGAAAGTTCAAAGTTTTCAGAGAATATAAATATCCCTATCATGCATTACTGACTATATAATGTGACCTTTGGGTTACCAGCCAAGGAAAATTTATGAAACTAATACAAGTATTTTTGTGATTTTTAAGATTACTGACAGATAAGGATGTTTTGACTAAAGTTCCCCACATCTCTTTCCAAACACACTTTTACAGTTGTCCTTGAAGTACAATGACACAGCACTTGACAACCAGAAAATCTAGATGTCTTGTTCAAGACTACTACTACAAAAAAAGTCACTCGATTTCTAGAACTACAGGCATAAAAGTCACATAAGACAGAAGAAATTATTTCATTAGATAACTGACATCACATGCAAAAAAATACATTTCTAATGTGTACAAAAAAATTTGTTTTTATGAACTTTAGTATCCATTGTTTAATATTTAAATTATACTGTATCTATTATAAGCATAGACATCTGTATGTTACAAGAATTGGTGCATCTGTATGTATGATGCACCAGTTCTGTTGGAAGGAGTCTAACAGATGTGGCTACATTCACCAAACTGAAAGGTTGAGCCAAAAAAAATGTAATGATATATAAGAAATATGTGAACCCACAGCTGGTACCCAACATTCTTTACCCTACTGGAAACCTTTACTTCATTAAATAAATATCATCAAGAATGGAGCATGCATTCTTCAAGAGAAGAATGAAATTAGCTTTTTCCAACTTAAGGCTAAGGGACTCCCAGTAGCAAGAAACACGCCTTGGTAGCAAGTCTTTGTTGTACTTGGAACATAAGGAACGTAAGGATTTCTCTTGATAGCTCACGAAAGCTCTCAGTTTGACAGAGCATGGGTTTTCAGACTTGGAATGTACGATGGATGTGCACTGCCCTCTGCTGTACTCCCCAAATTCTTCCAGCAAATGACTGTGCTGTACTTCTTAACACAGACAGGTAAGATGCACTTTACTCCAAATCAAAACACTAAACTATTGCTACTCAGCATGCAAGCAGAGCCTGCTACGAAAAGATTTATACCCACCACCACAGATAAATGAGAGACCTCTCAAGGTAGATCTTTAAATGACTGTACATTTTCAAACAGATAAGTAAATAAATACACTTGCTTTAGTTGTTCCCCATGAACTTAGAGCAAAACCTTTCACCCTAATCAAGGCCAATTGTTAATTTTCTACTTTTTCAGACAGACTATCATGGTTAAAAGCAGTATATGCTTCAGCCTTACCTGTAACTAACAAGCCTTCCATGTGGATGGTCTCTTTTTCCAAATAACATTTTTTACTCAAACGTTTCTCATTCAATAAACGTTTCACTTCATAATAAACACTTAACCACAACTCTTAATTCTCCACCACTATGTAATGAAGGTATTCAAGCAATCAGAACTCCTAGAGAAGCTGTAGTTCAAAAGTAAGCAAGCAAGTAAAAATAAGCCAAACAAAAATTCAAAAAGATGTTCCCCTATAAGAAACGTTATTTGTCAAAACTTTGTGAAGCTCATGAAGCTACACATGAACTCCTTTTCAATGAAAACATTTGAAACTCCCTCTATCCCAAAACAGTGATTATAATAGTTGAAGTAGCTTTATTTTCAAATCCTTCATTTCCTCTAGTTAAGAAATCATCACACACTGGAGCAAATATTACCTTAAATGAGACAATATAACTTACATTTTAAATTATAATCTAGTCTGCAATACTCAGTGGGTTATATTCACAAGGAAAACGCAACAAAAAAGTACCAACACATTAGAAATTAAACAACTGTTGCTATAAAATTATATTGCTAAAAAGAATTACCTGTTTTTGTTAGCAACAGATTATCCAGATGTCTATCGCCAACTCCAAGGATGTAAGTGATCACACAATAACCAGCTGTAAGAAGTAAATTGTAAACATCAATATGAGTACCTTTCCTGGAGAGCAACGAGTTCCACACAATTAACAGCGTATTACATTATCTTAGCTCTAGCTCACTAGCAATAAATATACCACAGAGACTCAGGGCAGGAGTGGTGCTGGTGAAGAATAATCAAGATTATAAGCACTATGAAGAACGTTTGAAGTAATAAAACTCTGAAACTTATTCTGTACTGTCTAGATTTTAATTTCTTACTATGCAATTACCTAATTACTTACTATACAATTACATACCTAACTGTAAAAGACTAAATTCATTCAATACTGGGATTAAGGTACTTCAACGGAAGCTGAAATATTTTGAGCAAAGTGAATGTACAAATTTTGAACTGCAGTTATTTTAAGGCCACTGTAAACAAGCAACAGGCATTGATATCAGCCTGGATATACATGTCAGCAGCATTCACAAGATCAGCAGTGATAAAGAGCAAACTGTTTTAATTGTTGCTTTCACCCACTAACCAGAACAGTTTGAATCAGTTCTGAAGAGTGCACCATCAGAAAGAGAAGGGCAAAGGAGAAGATATTGTGGAGTCACACCTGAATTCTCTGGTTTTTTTGGGTTTTTTTTGTTAGAATAAAGGTCTTTTTTAATTTTATGAATGGCAAATGTGGTATTTTAACATGGCCATCAGTTTACTGAACATGAGCTATACTACCACTTTTACTTGTCATACAAATGTAACCACAGTCCTCATAACCCATGATATTTTCAAAACCGGTTAGAATTTTGATACAGATGATTTATCATTATCTAAATGCTTAACATGTCCCTGCATTATGAAGACCCCAACTCACAATGCAGAGGGGGCAAAAACAAGATTACTGCTAGAAAGCAAAGAGTATTTAACTCACACTCTCCTTTAAGAACCACCAAGAGCAGACTTGTGTGTGACATGCCAGGCTCAAAATGATTCTTTTTACAGGACTTCTGACAGAAAGTACATGCACAGTGCCCTGTTCGTAGTCACCTGAACTGAAATATCTTAATACCTCATCCATCACACCCTTCAGACTCCACCTAAGAAGTTACCAGCTGTTAGACTGTAACTCACCACAGCTCTTAACATACGTGTCCATCACCTCTGCGCTGATTCCGTGAGGGCCAGTCTCACTAGGGGCATGTTTTCTGAAGAAGTTCTGGAGAGAATGCCACGAAGATATTTAGTTATTTCACATGATATGAAACTGGGTCCTCAAAAAAAAAAAATTTAAATCAAGACCACACATGGCCCTTATTACAATCTGTTAAACAAATAACCACCCCCAAAACACCTAGCAAGATCTAGTTTAATATCGCTTTATTTATGCTCTGTCTCAATCATCACATTCTTATACTCAACACAGAAATAGAACAGCAGTTTCTTTTAGTAAATGTTTCAGAAAATAAACAGTGCACTGAAAAGTTACTAGTCTGTAACTATGGGTGACAATACTTCCAAAGCAAACTGTTTAGGTCATATCAACAAAAACTAAAATAGGATTAACAGTCCTGCTTTATAACTACATTTGGGGAACACGCTCTTACAGGGTTTATCACCCTTATATATCTCCCTATTCCTCAATAAAACCAGCTGCTGCTATTGAGTTTAGAAAGAAAATAAGCCTAAGTTATCCAACGGAAAATTCAAATTTCCTGTGAAATGTGGACAGGGCCAAACAATCCTCCCATCAGCCAGAACAAAACTCTTAACCTTCTTGATTAAAAGAAAACTCAATTATATCCAAGCCTAAGCAAAGTTTCTTCCAGTAAGCAAAATCTAAGGAAGCATTGTAAAAGGAACATGGTAGTTCCCTGGATGGCATGTGAGTGACTAAAATCATATCGAAAAATTAAGACAATTATGTCAATGAACTTCTAAAACATGAACTGTAATTTTTAGGTTGTTGATAAAAGGTAAGTAACACTGAAACATCAAAACACCTTTTCTGTCCTGCAGATATGTGTTTTACCAAGAAGTACTGGATTACTTGCTTTAAATCTTTTAATAGTTAATGTTTATGTACAGCGCTCATCTTTACTAGAACAGCTGTGAAATCCAAAATGAACATTTACAAAAAGAGTGAACTAAGCTTCCACAACACCTAAGAGTGTTCAATTACTTTTCATTTCCTTGGCCTACAATGCCCAGCCATTTTATCATGCCTCAGCACAGGAAATCTCATTCTTTTGGCACACTGTCTATTTAGATTAATAATTCTTCACAGGAATAATTGCTCCTTATGTCAGCACAGCAACAGAAACAATAGGGCACCTATTTCCAGTCATAATACGATGCTGTAAGTAATTGAAAAATGACAGTTTCGCAAGCATTTCTAAACATATTATTCTATAAAAACATGAAATGGACTAAATTATCAATAATACACTTCCAAGTATACAAAGGATTGTCAAGAAAGCACTTTACAATCTGTAAGATTATTGACTGTGTAGATGTACCTCATCACAACCGCTGTGGAATGGAAAGCAAAAAAAAACCAACTTAAGCAACTTGATGTTGGTCACTGGTTAGCGATAAGCATTTTTGATATGTGATAAGTATTCGGAAAGCTTATTTACTAAGCAAATGATAATGAAAAATGATAAACAATTTAAATCTTCGTATTTTTAACATATGTAGTTTATAGAAGCTGGAGCTAGTTTACTTTGGCTCACAGTCACTGAGCTACAAACAAATGTAAACTTCAGTATCATCTACAAAAAAGGAAAAAAGCTACCATGACAAATCAAATCCAAATAAATATGCTCTATTTTCATTAAAAAAAGCTATTAGCTACTCATCTCACATAGCAATTTGGTAGGTTTTTATGCAGCTACATTTATCTCAACTAGCTTGTGTGCTGTGCTTGAAACCAGTATGAATTTTGTATGCCACTATTCAGTTATGTGTCCCCACCCATTTCCGTGAGAATTAAGAAAATCTGCTAACAAAACTAAGTTACAGCACCTATATATCTACTATGGCAGGAAAACAAGCTTCAGAAATTATATGAACAAATTATTTAGTTGTTTCATACAAAAAAGAAAAAAATTAATCAAAATGTATTTTGACAAGGTCAAAAGTAATGAATGAAAGACAAACATTCTGAAAACATGCAGAAAAAAGTGTCAGGTATCTTCCATTCATCATTACGGCAAAGCTGGGATTTCAGTA
The DNA here is from genome assembly GCA_013397725.1 of Rhagologus leucostigma. Taxonomy (NCBI): domain Eukaryota; kingdom Metazoa; phylum Chordata; class Aves; order Passeriformes; genus Rhagologus; species Rhagologus leucostigma. The sequence continues at coordinate 250,616 of VZTD01000487.1, forward strand.
TCATAAGTAAACTGCATTGTAATTTATTTAAATAGTGATACTTTTAGAACATAAGATACACAAGTGGTCATTTATGTATACCTTTTTAAAGTTAAACATCTGCCGTAATAACCCCAAATGTTTCCAGCTTTAATTTGTCTTCTAACAGACCAAAAAATCAGCTGAGAGACTAAAAGAATTCTGCACAAGATCTAAATCTTCAGCTTCCACTGTTTGATCAGAAGACAACTCACAACTCCCCCATCACGTACCTGTATAGTTTCCTCAGTGGCAAGAACTTCTGCAACTGGTACTGATGGAATAAACTGCATGAAGCCTGTGAAGAAAACGGCCAAAAGAGAAAATCTCCAACGCACAGTAAACTTTCGAGCTACTCTGTAATACATGCTTACGAATGGACAGAACTAATACACAGTCATTCAACTGCTTCTCATGGGCAAAAAACCCCATTTTTTTCCTATGTTCCAATCTCCCGCCTTCAATACTTTTAAAACAACTCGTCATTCACACCAAATTAACTTGAAAAAGGTGTGCTGTTACAAATTTTCAGGATAAGAGACATTTAAAGTAAATTGACGGCTTTCCTACACACTTATCCAGAACATTTCTAAAAGTAGGTAAGTTTGATTTTTTGTTTTTCTCCTCCATTTCATGCAAATATCTCTAAATAAGAGTGTTAAGTTACTTGTTCATGATCACACAAAGTCAGCAGCAACGACTGATAACTACTGACTGTCACATACTCCTAAATCCAGACCTGGCTTCTTTTAAGAAAATATTTGAGTCATGTATGAAATACTGTGGTGACTCAGACTGTTTACTTCCATGGCTTACACTGTAACAAGAGTTTCTTACACGCTAAGAACACAGGGAGGAGATTCTTTTCCATACTGTATTTTTAGGAAATAAATGTATTCATACCATGTTTCGTACTAGTTGCCAGCACTTTATAGGGTGTCAGCTTCAAATCTAGATTCTCTTTCCTTAACAGCTGGAAAAAAACAATATACAAAAGCAAAGATGAATGAGACAGAAAGGCAGATTCTATTTCTAAAAGGATATGTATTGGACGTTGATCTCCACTGTTATTCACTGAAACTGATAATGAGTGAAAGTCTGTTTGGCAATTCCTTTTTTTTTTCTTAATCTACACAGAGTAATTCTATGTCTATAAAGAAAAGAAAAAAGCCACCTAGAGATCTGAGAACTCTGGAATGTATTAGCAATATAAGCTGCATTAACACAGTTTAACAGTCTTGCTTTTGACAAAGAAAATCAAGAAAACAGGAAGACATGGATGTCAATTAATAATTTTCACCTTATCCATGAGTGAAATAATCTGAAGAATAAGTTGATCTTGACGTAAATCATCGCCATGCTTAAAAATTACAGGATATTTGCCTCCATCTTCTGTCTTGAAGAACAACTGAGCAGGCATTAAGGCACTCTGGAAAAGGAAATATTCTACTAAGCTGGTTCACACCAGTGCTCATATTAACACATTGCTACAATGGAGCTCAGAAATACAAGTCTTTGCATTGTATTTGCACTGCCTCAATGGTTAAGGGTGTACCATTTCCAATTACCAAAAGTGCAACTGTATGTTAAAAATAAAATACCTTAATGCTTTCCTTCCTTTTTTATCAAAGATACATTCTCCCCTCCTGCACCCCCACAGTAGCAGCAGAGAAAAGGACAGAACTATTCAATTTTTTTCTGTGTGCATGTAATTACAATCAACAAAGATGTACTATGCAAAAGGTCACACAAAACAAATTTAAACTGATCAGGTCAAAAAAAGACACAAATATAGGATAAGCAAGAAAGAATTCCGAGGGGCAAGTCATCTTAAACAATTAATTGCTTCCTTAATCTATTTAGCAAAACCAAAAATGATTTTTTACATTATTCTTTGAGAAAGCCCATTTAATTGTTTGCAATTTTTCTGCATAAAATGGGTCAAATTACCTGTATGAATGATATCATCTATTGCAACTGACAAAGTCATTTCCCTCCAAAGCAAACCAAACAAAAATAATTGAGGATACAGAGTTTAATATTGAGCAGTTAGATTAGATTTTTATATTGATATTCCAAAATTATTAAATTCCATAATAAAGGCAAAATTATTCTTTAGGTAGTCCTACAAAAGCTAATGTGATGTCCAAGGGCACCAAAAATTACTAATCCTTCCCTTTTTAAGTCTCTTTGTTTTTTATCCCATAGCCCAGAATGAGACACTAAATGGAAATATAAAAGCTTTCAGAATCAGAAGAAAAAAACCTTCAATTTTGAAACAAGTTACATCTCATGTTTTTGGTCCTACATTTTTTGAATAGCTACAGAAGACCAATACGCAAAAGACTGCCTTGAGTTTGTCCTGAAGAACTTCAGCTATTATTATTGACAGGAAACATTTAGCTGCTGTTCCAGCAATCTTTTTGTCCACATTTTTTCCTCAACTCTTAAATCATACTCATACAAAACGATGACTCGAGTTTGCAAAAGTTTGCTTTCCTGAAAAAATCTTTTCAATGTTGCCTCCAACCAAAGGTGCAAGAGCACGCAACTGCAGAAGTCTACCCTTCAAAGGGACTAACTTGGTATAGAAAGAAGCAAGCTAGAACTGGTAGAAAACTATGCAAAAAACATTCATCTCTGATTTTAAGTAAACTCAAATTATAACACAGTCAAATTATAACAAGCAGCCTGATGAAGCTAGTGCACATAATAAATTTAGGACCTATTAGAGATGGCAGATTAACGCTGGCTGTCACAGCAGCCTGTATGAATTTTTTAACTGGCGGACAAAGTCCTTCTGGACACAGGCGCGACTGGTACAGCAAATTTTGGTCATCTTAAAATTAGACTGCAGTCACCTATAGGAATTGAACATAAATTTATAAAAAGGTCCAAGAGCACTGAGCACAGCTAATAACTTACACTGCAAACATTAACTTACATTTCAAGCAGTAAAATAAACAAAATAACCCCAGCCCCTTCAACAGTACATCAGCTGTTTTTTGGTCACAAGCAGCTGCTACAGTTTGGTTCACGGATTTACCAATCATGGGGCCAGAGGATTTACCTGTCAGCTGACTGCAGCTTCATGAAATGGATCACCTTAGTGCTTTCCACTCTCTATGAACTTAAGCTTTATTTAGCAACGGAACAGACCCACAGATCTCAATGAGACACAGCACACCTGCCTTGATTTGTATGATTTTGATCTTAAAGTGGTACTCCTGTTGAACACACGAACAAAATTCTGGGAAATTCTGAACTTCATAATCTGTATCACTCTTATAAAAGCTGCTTTAAAGTTAAAAACGTTAAACTGAAAAACAAAAAAAAATAAGGAGTTGTTTAACCACTTTAAGAGCATGCTACAGTTGCATTTTGCTTTGACTATGTCTGTCCCTTTAAATCTTTCAACTGATGTTTCTAAGCTTAATGCTCACAAGCATTTGTTTGTATTTCAGCTATTCAGAAGATCTCATTTACCTTGAAGAGCGTGGCTTTTTCAGGGATTATTCCTTTAATTTTCACCTGAGGTTCCAGAGGAAGCGGTATAAGTTCCATATCTGCTAAATTCATCTTTTCATTATCAGCTAACAATGCCTGAAGCCTCTCATTCTACAAGAATGAAAACTTGTTTAAGAAAAAAACCCACAAAACATAAAACACACGCTAGATATATATGAAGTCCATAAACAACAGAAGCATTACTAACAAATATTAAATTTATTCAATTCTTTATACATACAAAGAATCAAGGTTTCACTCATAAAATCCAGGGAAATAAAAACTCTCTATTTGCAGTAACATGAATAAGAAAGGAGATATTCCATCTACTGTTACTATAGACAAGCAATTTTCTGAGTTCCAGATATAATAGTTTTAGAAAAATTAATTTCTAAATTGCCTGCACAAAGCACAGGATGACTTGTTTTCCATACCAAAATTAAATGTTAGCTATGCTTCAGAAATTGATTCAAGTCAACTCAGAAACTTTATATCCCTTGATTCCACCAAGGAATTCCCTACCATCAAGAAACCAAACAGTCAGTAGCCTCCACTGATCTGATTTCCAGGCTTGCTCTACGTTCCTACATCTGTAGTTATCAGAAACACAACACTCATCAATTTTTAAGTACTTTACACTTAGTGTCCTACATAGTAAAGGTTGAATACATTAAAGTCTCTAGCCTTTTCCCTTACTGAATATAACTGACACAAATAGACACCAAGGAGGCCCACAGCTGTTAGGAATAATTCTAGTGATTAATTGCTGCTAGCTAGATTGTAGTCTGAAAGTAAAAGCCATGTGTTTCTTAGTGGTACAGAAATTTCCTAAAAGAATATACAACTGACCACTACCAATGTATTGGACAAGCAGGAAATAGAATCTTACAAACTGAAAAATCCTCCTCCTCTTTTAGCCTTTGTTACTGATACCCAAAACAAGTTCCCTCACTTTTTGTTAATAAGTGTTTTACTTTTCTGCACAAACACACTCCATACATTTAAAGAAATCATCACACTGAAACATCCATGTTTAAAAATACTGATGTGTGTCAAAGGAAAAGGTAATAAATACACAAACAGAAATCCATCTGACATTTCTGCTTCCTTCCCATACCCACCTGTCAGGTTCTCTCAAAACACGTCAGCTAAGAAGGACAAAGCTTCTTAAAATGTATGTATAATAAAAAGCCTTTTCCTCAAGACCCAACAGAAAGCAGAGTTCTGATAAACACATAACATATAGAACAGTTTTGTTGCTCTTGGAACAAATGAAACCTTGCTGCTAACTGATTTTTACTATTTATCCTGGCATATTACTCACATCACAATAACCTGATACTTTCCCACATCCTCCACAACATGTTCCATTATATCATCAACTATTTAATTATTCTCATATCTTTCTTTTGCCAAAATACCCCAAGAGTGTTCTCAAGGGTCTCTTCTGTTTTCTATCCTGAAACTTTGAAAACACTTCGGAACTTTGAACTATGAAAACCTTTCCAAAGTTTGTTTACAGTTAACCAAAATTATTACAGAATGATGGACATCTGCTATAAATCTCAGTGCTAAGGAACTTTAATGAAAGGCTAACACTCCTACGCATTGTCAAACTCAAGCTACAGAAAGGCTTTCCAATCCTTTAGTTACCTTTTTCTTACGATTCCCACTTTCACGCTGCACTGCCTTCATTACATGAACCAAGCGATCTACAAACGTCTGCTGGGCTGCCAACAGCGAGCGCATAACTCTGACAGACTTATCACCCTAAGAGAATGAAAAGAAACAAAATTAGTTCCTTGTTCCGTAATTATTTTATCTAGAAATCATTCCTTTGTTCTTAGATGTTTCTTAGAAAACATTCTTTGTTCTTCTCAGTTAATGCTACTTAAGTGAATAATGATCAATTTCCCATCAATTCAAAAGGTATTTTCTGTAAAACACAATCACAGTCACTGTAGCTGGCAATCAATTATCTGACCTAACAGTGCACTTCAATTTGCTTCAACAATTTCAGTGGTGAACAGTCATGCATGACAAACCTATTCACACAGCCAAAGTAAGTTAGTAAGGATAAGTGCAAAATATTCTTATGAAGCGCAAGAGTCAGATTCAAGTAACTCCCTAAAACTGGAAATAATCTTAAGTGTGAGACAGATGAAAATCAGGAAATCCTGCGTATCTGCTATAAAGTAAAACTTCCAATTCACACAAGTTTTTTTGGCTTTGTTTCAGCTTCTTTTCCCCGCTGCTCCAGCACCCTCTGCTGCCGACACACAGAACAGCAAGTGCTGTTTCTGAGTTCCAGATTGGTCTCTTCACTCGCACTTCAAGGACAACAGTTTCCAATAAATGAACAATAAATAAACCACAATGATTACACAAGGCTTTTAGAAAGTTTTAGACCCAGTGTAAGGCAGAGGATTTTAGAACCAGCATGTTACTAACAGGAACAAACAACAAAAGAGAAGAAAGAGTTCTCAATATTTGTTTTTTTCCTGTTTGGTAGTTTCTTCAGCTAACTATAAATTCAAAATTCAAGCACAAGTGGAAGTTTTTAGAAAATTTCAATGCATGTGACATATACACACAAAAAAACCCAACTCATCCTCTTAGACACCTGCACTTCTTTAAGGAAGGACTATCCCAGGCCATTACCTACTTCCTTACACAGAGGCATTACCTTCAGCAAAGCCTGACTGAATCTTCTCATCACATTTAAGTACATTTCATGAGTCTTTGGGTCCCTCTGCTGAGTATCTTGGTCTTCACACTCCACTATTACATACCTGCAGCATAAAAACAACCCAAGTTATACCGTACTCTTGGAGCTACACAATTTGAGTGAAACACAGTAGCCCTGTATTATAGACCCGAACTAAAAATGAAAACGATCTTTGAATGAGATCTTTTGTGCAAATAACAGCTGAACTATTCCAAATTGCATAGTCCCAACTCTCATATGGAACAGGAGAGTCTACAAAAGTTTCTCTGGTTTTTAACTTACAGTAAAGTGCCATCACTCAAAGAGGACACGCCTCAAGTCCAAGTCTTATGAACACTCCAGCCAAAAAGCACAACTGAGCATGCTTTCCACTGTGATACTAGCTGCTACCTAATGTAGCGGCTGCAAACTTGCTATTCAAGAGTACCTGCAGTACAAGGAGAATCTCACCCTACCTGCTCACTATTTTACCACTAGAAACGGTAGAAGGAAAGGTATTGTTCCTAAAGGAGGTCTGCAGAGTTTACATGCCAGAGTTTCCATTTCTAAAATTATGAGTTGGATATAAAACTTAATAGTACAATCTGGAACACTTATACTGAAAATTTATTTTGATGTTAAGCAGTCACTCGGAATGCTTTTGTGTAAATTTCTACTTGAAGCACTGCCAAGCAAAAAGCAGCTATGTATTGAAGGTATTCTTTCTGTTGGTCAACGCATCTCCTAATACTACCTAGCAAAAACACGCAATAAACATATAATAAAGCAAAAACATATAATAAAAACTGTTAAAAAAATGAAGAAATTAGCATTTCAGTCAATTTTCAAACACTGCTTTTGGATTCAAAAGTGACTAACTCAAGACATTCTCCCGGACGTTAACACTGTCATCAAGAATTACACCTTCCTTATGTACTTGTGCAGAATCTCTCTACGACAGAGTAACTGTGAGACAAGACTAGAGGTCTGTCATTTGCAGGTGATCAGATTTGAGCAGTCTTATTTATAAATACACAATATATTACATTCGCTGGAATGAGGCATGTGTAACTTATTCCATTCGTATAACCCCAATGAAATCTATAGCTAAAGATTCCTTCTAGGGCTTTGCTAATGCACTGTTATAGACTGTTCCCTCACCAACATGTGTATAAAAGTAAGTCTGTATTTACAAAGTCTGTGCACCTAAACTTCAAGGAAAAGGGTAAGTAATGAATTGAAATGTGCCATTTTAATCTTCATTTGTTAAAAAGCCCTGGCCAGTTTCTCAAAGCTATCTTGAAACAAGGAGTAAGAGTAATGCTTCATACTTGAGTAGGTGTCAGAAAAAGCAGTAGCACTGACTTCTGAGGCCACTGTTAAAGGATAGGATAGCTTTACAATGACAAGTGACTGAGCAGAAGGTTTCATTTTCAAGGGTTATTGTACTTTTTCCATTGATTATTTTAGGTGCATGCTGTGTCTGGATAGTTGAAACATACAATTGATCAGCAGCCATGAGGATTTATGGCTACGTCACCTCAAACAGTGGCTGCAACATTTGTATTTTGTCACTGAGAAATTGAGATGTCTGGAAAGAAAACAAAGAATAAATTGACTAGGGTTTTTGGCTTGGTGGACTTTTCTTGGTTGTTTAGTTGAATTTATTTTTTTTTAAGTCATACGTCAAAAACTTCACAGAGTTATGGACATTTGAACTTTCTGTAGACCGAGTGTCTGAGATGTTGCTGAAACGTAAGAGAACAGTTTCTATCAACCTGATAGAAAATAAACTAAGCTACCAACACTTATCTTAATGAAGAACATTTGATTAGGTCAAGCACTTGGATTCTACTCACACCAATTCAGCTTGCAATTATTTTAATCATTTCTATTTAATAGCAATTTTTAATGAAGCCCAACATTATCTTTGGCCACTACTGTTCACAAATGCACGTAAGTCATGCACTTAAAATGTCTTAAAATTCCACTTACTAAAAAATAATTAAACAATAAAAACTAGAAAGTTATAAATGGAATCTCTCATCATAGTTTATAGGTTTCTTTTAAGAATTTTATAAGAACAGTTTGCTATGTTACATCACATATCACACTTAGTTCCCAATTCACAACTTTTATCTGGCTAACGTTCTTAGCACACTAAAATATGATCATATGCATTAGCATTTTTAGTTCTTTGATGCAGCTACAAAGGTTAAAAATGAGAATCCTATGACTTAGGTTTAGCCATGTAAAAGGCACCTAAGCTCTTGCTTTTAAAATACATACGTATATACAAGTAAATAGCTGTGAGCATTATGCATGTGCAGATATTTGCACATTAATACACACAAAGGCACACACTTTCACACAGTACAGCTCTACTCTCATCTCAGCTTGCTTCAAATGAGAAAACTCCTACCTGCAAACGCTTGCTCGGAAGGCTTGCAGATTACTAGTTTAGGCATCTAATTTAATTCTTAAACCACTGAGCTGAGACAAGATCCTCAGCTAAGCAATCCTACCTCTCCACTGTATAGATGACTTAATATTTTTAACTAAAGTTACCCTTAAGAATGCATGTATGCAATGACATTTTGTTTGTGCTCATAACCACGAATGGAAAAAAAAAAAGTCAGGTTACAACAAAAAAATCAGTGCTTTATGAATCTTCATAAAATACACCTTTTATTAATATTGAAGTGCATAACTTCAATATTCCAGCCAACAAATTATAAGCACAAAAATTACAAGCACACAGACAGCAAAGCAGAGCAAAGGAGAACTTAAATCTTGGCCCCAACACCATATACAACTTGAGTGACAACTTTTAAAACAGTTTGGCTGCTTTTTGTAACACTGTACCTAACGTCCTAAACATCACCTTCTTTTGTCTAACAGTAAAGCATATTTCTGCATTTTTAAAGCCTCCTTTTATAAATTACTATGTTCAAATGCATATTGTTTTAAATCTACTACTTCACCCTGAGAAAAATTGAGATTCTGAAGCTCTCAAGACAGGTCATCTTTCGCTGAGCATCCTTCTGGGCATTATAGCTTTGATTTCAGTTACATGTTGATACAGTACAAATGAACAGTTTCTAACATACCAGTATAAGTAGTTTGCCAACGTGGAATTTTTGCATGCCCGTGATATCAAGAAAGTGCAAAGGTCTTGCTGGAAAAAATTTAGAAACAGCAAAAAAAATTAAGTTATAAAGAAGTCTAAGCATCTGAGAGAGAGACAAAGTTAAGGAAAAACATCAAGTAAATATAAGAGCTGTGAGAGATATATTCCCTTCTAGAATCTGAATCCAATCCAACCTAATATTTAAATCATATTAGTTTAAATATTACTTTAAATCCAGCAATACCACTGTAAGTAAAAGGTCTGCTACTCCAGTAACGTATTTACCAACATACAAAAAGCACATGATGCTCTCCAAAAAGAAACCTTTAATGTAATTTCTATTTATAATATGTTACTCTTTCCTCCTATGCAGCTACGTCTTGCTGTAAATGCTGTAAAATTCAATCCCCAAAGAGATTTCCCACTCTGTTTTGTATCCAGAGCATCTAAAAACCTTGAAGATGTTCTATATTTCGAGAAAACAAATTTGTATAGGATACACAGCATTTAGCTGCTTCTTTAAGGTTTAACGGTCCAGCTAGCAAGAAATGCGTATCTTTACTCATATGTGCAATTTGAGGCTTATTTTCTATGCAATATTAAGACTCAAATAGGACAATTTGCAACAGGGAGTGGATCTTTAGTTCAAAGACCAATTAATCCTCACATCAGATTAAAATCAAATTCCCTCAAAATGTTTTTACCTTCTATCTTTCCCTTCCTTCAGTCCCATTCCTATTACTCGTCTACTTCTGGCATAAACTGAATATAGTCCTTGGCAGAAGTAAATCAACATAGTGTCTCACTTAGGTTCAAAAAAGATGACAAGCCAAAGAATACGGCTACAGAAAGAACAGATTGCAGAGATTGAAATATTTGGATAACCGTTTTCTATTTAAAACACCTCGAACACATGCAGTTGTCAGTGTCTAATCAGTATGTGATAGCCTTTGCCATAATTTTCTCCTTTACAGAAGAGTACTTTAATTTCATGAAGAGTTTAATTTCCAGTCACCCAATTTTGGATACTGTGATCATGTACATAAATAGACGCCCTGTAAAAAAACTCAGTTAATGCTACTTTCTTAGCATTTACTTTAAATTTCTATTCTTTGGGCACTTTAAATATTCAGTAAGATACACCCAAAGGATCCAAATATTCACAAACAAAAGCAAGAAACAGTACCAGGTCACTAAAAAAGTACAATAAATACAAGGTAAATCATCCGACTTACATCCAGGTTTTCATTTTCTGCAAGCTCTTTTGTCTTAGAAGTAAGAGGTGGAGAGGAAACAGGTGGAATAGGACTCATAATCTGGGAACTACACAAAGGAAAGCATGTAATTGGCATGATTCAAAGTTCTTGCTTGGGGACCAGGGAGCATGCATGGAAATCGCAATGAATTTCACTTCCACAGCATAATAAATTCAGTGAACTGGAAGAAAAGTATCTTTGAAGGTAGCATCCTAACCCTGTTTCAGAACAAACTGCACGAACAGCAACTCTGACAGCTGCAGTTCCTGAAAACAGCAAAAATCTGTGCCTAGAGAGCTATACAGTTTATGCCTGTGAAGGACATTCACGTATAACAAACTCTGCATTTTATTTCATCCTCCATACAAAATAAACAGACATAAATAGGAATTTAACAAATCTGCATTTTCAGGAGCTTTTTTCAAATGTTCTAAGATGAAACTGCTAATACACAACACCTGCAAGCGCTAGTCTTTGGAATGCAACTACGTCTAACAGAGTAGACAAACGCTTATTTGCATGGCAGAGTTTTTCAGACGGTAAATTTACCTGAAAGGAAGTAATTAAATAGCTCTCCTAACATCTAACTATCATTGCAGCCTCAAAATAAAGCCCACTTCCCACCACGCCCACTTTTACAGCTTTGCAGCAAGATCAATGAAAAGCTGTAGAATTTTAACACAAAAAATACACCCTCATATTACAAGTCATTAGAAGCTTAAGACTGAAAACTCTGAAAATCTGTAATAAGAAATAGTCACAGAAGACTTTGGTTACCAAGTTCATTTGCACTCTGCTTAATATTTTACTAGGTATCTCAGTCTTTCTTTTGGATTCCTGCAAGTATAAGAAGTGTGCTTCCACAAGTCTCCCCCCACACATTCTTTTGAAGGAGGAGGATGAAATTTCTTTCCATTTCGAACTAGATCCACATTCTCTGATGAAAGTGGGAAGTGGAACCTCATATAACTTCAGTGAAGACATCTTAACTTTTGCAAGTACAGAAGGAAGCAATGACAGTGTTTTTCCTGCTCTACAAAGCTTTCTTCCTTTTGTGTGGTAAGGTCAAAGGCCCCTACTTTAACACTGTTTGCTCTGTAAACTATGTGTAATCAGGAAACACAGCTCATGAATGCTCAGGATTTGTTGGGTTCTTTTTTGGTTTTTTGTTAATGCTTCAGATTATAAAATAACATGTTTAGTATGCAATTCTACCCTAAAAAGAAGAAAGAATTTGATGGTTTACATGTTTGCCTTTCTGCTCGAAGTCTAAGCTTCTTACCTGTCTATTTCTGAAGCATTAGATCCAGATGTTGTCATAGCTTCTGACATGGAACCTTGACTGTCCCTCTTGCTAGGCTCCAGGCCATTCTTTATGTCATCAAAGTTTTCGTATTTCAGTGCTTGGACTAACTGTAGCAGGTACATCAGCAAATCCTCATGGAGGAAAAAAATCCAAGTGAAATAAGCGTGTTAGTCAAAACAAACTAGAACTCCTTCTGTTTACAAAATTCTAATTTACACATTAACTTAGTCAGGGTTTAGTGACCTCTAACAACACAGAAACTGAGGTCTCCCTAACAAGCAATATACCATAGCAAAACTGGTGTTGGATGCAGTTTGGGTCTCAAAAAATACTGAATAATCATTCTACTATTCTTTGTTACTCAAAGACAGTAAGTGCTAATTTAGTGAACATTTAAGTGCAATTACTACATTAAAACTCTCTTTAGATAAGCTGCCTTAATTGCTTCCAGCATCTACAGAATAAAGCTTTCAATTTGCGTCTCACAAGAAAATTGAAATTCAAGCATAAAATCTGGGCTATGGTATCATGAATAGAGATTCTCTTCTCTTATGGACCAGTTTTTTTTATCCTTTGTGTAGCTGGGGATCTAAGAGAAAAAACACATATCTAATCTATTTTAGATTGAAGAACAGAATTTTAACCACTTTCTGTTTAAAACCAACTTGTTGCCTTTACTGTTCAACTTGTTCTGTTTAGTTACCTTCCAATACTTTGTAAAAGGTAAATTTTTAAAGTCGAAACAGTATGACCTTGGGTATTGAAGTAGGCTTGAAAAAATACGATATATTTATGCTCCCTATTTAAACTCTATAGAATGCTAAAGATTCAAGAGTTATGGTAATACATTCAAACGTGGGTTTGCTTTTCTTTTTAACTGTCAAAAGAAAATAAAATATATAAATTACTGAAATTTAACAGATCAGATTCTTTTAAGTGAGGTCTATTCATAATCACAGCTCATCATATTCTAATCAGTATACAATTAGAAGCACCTTATCTCCACAGATGCTCTTCTACTCATTTTCTTTAGCAAAAGAGTATGATGATACACTGTTTCAATTCACCAGATGGATCTGTGGAAAACCTTTCAGTTGACTATTTAATTTCAGAGCACTCCTGCAGGTTAACACTCAAAATTTATCACTGTTTTTTGGTGAGAGCATACTGTTGTTTCACCTTGTTTAACAAAACTAGCTACCACCAGCTGTTCATGCTAAGACAATTATCAATGTGTGACACTTAATAATGGGAAGACTGCTCCCCAAAAGGATTACAAAAAATAGCAACACAGTGAATTCTTTTTTTGTTTTCCTTCACTAATACTAACTTAAATGCCTTAAGAAGTAGCAAATGTTTCAAGGATTCAATGAGACTAAAAATCTTGAGACCAGTTGACTTTTCCATGTGCCCACAGACCAGTGAATACCTCATCATCAGCCTGCTGAAGCCTGGCAACAGCATAGCGCCGCACTGTTGGGTTGGTGAAGTGAGATGACAGAAGTTCCAGAGAGTCTTCCACATCCATGGGCTTCCACCTGCCCAGCAGCTCCAGTGCTTGCTTTGCCTCTTGTGGTAGATCCCAGTTGACACACTTCAGGAATTTTGTCAAGGCCTAAATATGAGATTGAACAAATTCATCAGTAAAAAGCCAGCCAAAAGAAATTATTACAAAAATTAATGTCTCACACGAAGGTAGAACTAGATTAAACTATATTTACATAAGCATAGACGTGGAAAAGCTTACTGATGTAAGTGACAAGGTCCCTTCCAGCCCACACCATTCCATGACTCAACTTACCTTCTCCTGATGAGTAAGGTAATATCTGAATTTCCACACCAAATCCTGTTCCTCATATGTTAGTTGCTTTGTCGGTGGATAACTCACTATGATCTATTTGATATATAGTCAGAAAGTGAGTTTAAAACCATGAACAGGCATAATCAACAAGTTAACCAAGTATACTGTGAGAAAGCACAACACTGACAACAAACAAAAATAGCTAGAGGAAAAGAAAGCTTTCCAACAATACAAAGTTACGGCATCATGGTGATGCTCCTCAGTTACATGTTCGATTGAACTGACAGTGTAGGCAAACACAGTCGCTTTAAGTGTACCATTCACGCCTACATGACATGCACAAAATACACATTCTTAACCTCCCAAAACGGTGTAAGAAAAAATGAATAAGCACCTTGTGTTCCTTTCTCAGTTGGGCCCTTCTAACTAAGCACTCTTAAGAAACACTGAGTTTCATTTATGATTTTCTATGAACTGAAATCAACTGTATTTTCCTTAAAATGTCACCATATAGTATTACCAACCTACCTAATAAAATTGAACTTAGCCATCATATGACTGACTTACATTAAGCTGATCTCGTGTAGTTGCATTGGGCTTCAGGTCATGATCAGAAGGTCCACTTCTTAAACTTCGTGCAAGTTTGTGATGTTTGCTTTCTACTAAGTTCTCCTAAATGCAGAGGGTAAGTCAGTATTTATAAACACTACATTTCACACTAAATTGCTATTGAAATGAAACCATCCAGCAAAGACTCACCAGCCTCTTGAAAAATGCATGGCAATAAAAATTAAAATCTAAAAGTACAGCATCCTCTGGCTTTTGTTTGTTTCACAAAAAAATTCCTTTAACACGTGGAGGGTTGTTGGGAGTTGAGGGTCTGCTTCAGTTTATGACTTAACATTAACAAACCCTACCTTGCCTTTCGGTGAATTGCTGCAAAATGTAAGCGTTTCAGTCAATACATCCGTGATTGACGGCACTCAAACGTGCTAGACACTTCAGAAACATTTTCTTTAGGATGATCTTTGCAGCATAAAGCTTTGTATGCAAGAAAAACATCTCAAAAACTTGTCCCACTGTTAATACCATGTTAGCAACAGTAGGAGCCACAATAGGAGCCACAGTGCCAACGAGATTTCAGCAGCCAAGGCAGTTTCCAGCATTGTCAGACTTGCTCTTGCAGTGTTAGATTACACGGTGCTCAAACAGTGTTGCCAGTACAAGCCCACTTACATTAAGGTTCCCAAAGCTGCCAATACCAGTCCCACTGAATTGGCATCCACAATAATGGAAATCTTTTCTAGAACTGTACTTAGGCACTGTCTACATGGAAGACAACATACAAGAGAGCGCAGGGAGAAAATATTTTAACAGAGGAAGTGACCAAGAGTTACTGCACCAGTCTCTAAATTCTACATTTCTCTTCTTCAGCTCCCTGTTATCTTATATTCCCACCCTCTGACTTCTTTTGCCAACAATCCCCCTTCTCTGCTTTCTTACATCTCAGAAGCAAGCACATTAGGTATAGAAAGGAGGAGGTGAACATAAGCATTAAATCAATTCTTGTATTTTAATCTAGCAGAAGCAGAAAAAGAAAAAAAAAAAAAAACAAGCTACTGATATATCTCAACTGGTCAAATATATCTTTCCACTGGAATTTTAAAATACTTAAGATGGCAAGCTTTCATCTACATTTATTAGAAGTTCAACAGTAACTATGTAATACAGATGGCATTACAAGGAGCATGCTTACCATAGACATCTGGGGATCTGGAATCTTAACAATTTCAGGACTTGTTAAAATTGGAGATGACTCATCACCATCCTAAATGATAAAAAGTTGAAGGCGTATTAAACATCTCAAGTTTTAGGGAAAAAACATATCATATTAATGTACTGTGAACTCTACTACAGTGAAAGAATGATGCAACTGCTGACAGTTTTAAGCGGAAGAAAGAAAATAATAAACACATTATTTTTCTTGCATGTCTTTTCCCCAGATGACAAACAATGTGGCAAGACAGATGGAAATTCACCAGAGGAGACACAGCGTGACAACTCACTACTGTGCCAGCACACAGGTGAGTGGAGAAATTTGCCACTATTATCACATGTGTCCTCTGGAAGCACAAAGAAAAACAAAACCAAGCTCTGTAGTTCCACCAAACCCAAACAATATCCTAGAAAAAACCACCACCTTGCAGAAAGTATCTCCTAAAAGTTCAGCACAGACAAACATAGGAAGTTATATGTGACCCTATCTATCAGAGGTTCTACATGCTTAGAGTCTAATTAGTGTGCTTCCTAAATAAGGGGAAAGAGAAGCTAAAAGATTCCTGTTTGAACTAGACACAGGAAAAAAAAAATTAAAAGCTTGCGACCACATGACAAAACCAGCAACTCTGTCTTCCAGACACACAGCAGTCTGTTTTTGTGCTTTTTAACCTTAGGAGGGTAACTTAGCCTCAATAAAAGCTATGAAAGAAGATTTCATTTAAAATACAGAATAAAACAGTCAAGATCAGCATAATACGTACTCTGCTATATTTATACTTAGTCTGTTTTCATTTATTTTGCTGTTAATTTCAGATCAGAATAAAATAATTTTGACATACCAACATTTCCCTCAGTAACTAGTTTCGAGGTAATTTGCTCAGGTTTCTTTTTGCCCCCACCTTTTTTTTCCTGCTTTTCCAATCACATATGCCTCTTGGGATAGCTTTACTTTTATATTTTTCAGAGGTAGCTTTCAAAGGAGAGGTTGTTTCAAGGGGGAGAATCATTAGTCACAAACATGATACATGAATTAAAATTGCCATTAACCGCCCAGGAGAAACACCTTTTTTTCCAACTACATAAATTTTGTGCTGCTGACTACAGTAAAGTATCTCTTGTTATTAAAATGCTTCTTCAGAAAGACACACTTAATTGCATTTACTAGTGTCCTATGCCTTCCTGAAGTAACAATTTTGACAAAAAGTAAAAGCAGTAAGAACACACATATCCTTCCTAGCTAAGGGAAATAAACTGTATACAGTCTCACCTGCAGCTGGTGATGGCCACAGAACACAAGCAGGTTGCTTTTCTCATTAGTCTTTTAAAAGAAGCATGCATGCAAACACTGAAGAGGCAAAGATGACATTTGCTTACAGTATCTCTGCTCTAAAAGCATATTGCCTAAATAATATGCATATTGCCTAAATTAGCTCTGACCTCACTGCACAGAAATAGTAGTATCAAAGTATTTCCATAATAACAAAACACACTGCATCACTAACAGTAGACTGAACTGGAGTCACAGTGCCAGACCAGCATTCACACTGTACTAAGCCTCTGCCACCTCACCAGGCAGAATGCTCACATCATGTTACAGTAGTTTCACAAAGTCAAATTATATAAAAACCAATGAAATTGCTGCAGGTGAGGGGAATCCTTCTTTTCACAAACACATCTGGTGACAGATCGATTTCAATCTACCAATTCTTTATTTTCCAATTCAAAGCTATAATAAGGCTGCAATCTGACTTTGCCTTTACAAAAACAACAAAGGATTCCAATGACAAGTCAACAAAGGATTCCAGTGACAAGTCTCCATTCCGTTTATAACTTTCACATGAAAACCCTGTATGAAAAACTTGACACAGGAGGGGATTCAGTAGCAACAAGCTACTAACTTGCTACTAACAAGCATTCAAACTCTACAGAGTCATTTATAGCATCCATGTCCCATGAGGATTCTCTAGGGATAAGCAATACTAATGACACTCACTGCTGTATCTTTCCCTCAGGAAAAGAAAAAAAAATCAAGATATATTAACTGTACAAGGAAAGGTTTCCGACTAGTAGAAGTGGAGCATGTACCCTACAATTAGAAGCCTGTGGCAGCCATTAAAAATTCAAAACTCACTAGGATGAGAATGACAAAAGCACTATTGTCTAAAGTTTGCTTACTTACAAAACTAAAAAAAAAAAGAGCAAAGCTTTCTAGTGTGTCATGTCCAAATGTTTATAAATGAACATTAAGGAGTTTTTTTCAAAGACTAATATTAGAAGAATGATTTTTACCCTCATTGCTGGCAACTCTTTTTGATTCTTTCAAAAGAATCATGATAATGACTGTTTATTTTAAACTCTTTGAATGCAGTCAGATCATGCTGAAGAGTGAAGCTGGCAAGTTCTAGCTGTTCAGTTCAAGCACCAGGAAAACCATTCCCAATGTTTCACTGCACGACAGAACAAATCCTTAAGCTCAACCAAAACTTGCTATGAAACCAAGTTTTTCCAAGCATTCATGGTACAAGTTACTGTGTCAGGAGTGAACATTTTGAAACAGACTGTTTAATGAAATAATCAAGGCACAAGGACATTAGTTGTCCTGTGAAGGATGGAACCTATTTAACTACCCTTCTATAACTCTCTGTTATATCTTGAGAGCATCACGTGCAGCACCACAACCCTGACCCATACAAGCTTACTAAACCAGTGCCTCAATTAGCAAGTGAATTTGGCCAAGCGCATCCTTTTGAAGTGTCTTTCCTGAGTCATGCCCATGTAGACTGCTTTAGTTTACATCATGGAAATCTCAGAAATCCCTGACATCCTCCAACTGCCAACAACCACATGGGATGGGATGAAAGCCAGACCTGAGCACAATAACAGGTGCAGACACTGGGCCTTCAGCAGCCTCTTCCCTCAGTGAATCTGCTCCTCTTGGCTGCAACACTTCCGAGCACAGGCAGAACCTGAGATGACCTGCTATTCTGACACCAGGAAAAAAAAGCAACATCAACACTAAACAGCACTAACTGGCGTTAAACTGCTGTGTTACAGAGCTCTAGAGGTATTTCACTACAGTAACGTCAATGTGTGTGACTATATAAATATTAAGAGTCCATTTAAGACAGTCCACAAAACTTGCAGAATTTTCCAAACCAGCAACATTCTTCTGTACTTGCCTGAAAAACAGTTTCAGAGCAGATAAATAAGGAGGTCCTATTTATCTTATTCTTTAACCAAAACACCATTTAAAGTAACACAGATGTGAACCAACATCTCCCCCACAAAAAATAAAAGGACAGACGACCATTGGTGTAGGCACTACTTTTTATTCCTTTAAATCCATGAAAAGGTCTCTGATAATCAAATTTACTTATCTTTTTTAATAAATTAGAAGCAGCAGTGTAATATTTACCCAAAGAGACGTCTCACTTGAAACCTGCACAAAAATACATTAGTGATAAATGCTGGTGTTATTTGTACTCGGTAAGTCAAACTGAATTTCTGCCTAAATGGAGAATCAGAAGTGATGCTGTCATTACTAGCAGACCCTATCCTTCACGTCTTGAATGCTGTATTAAAATGAAGTTAACACAGAACATGGGAAGAGACATCGCCACCTTACTTCATTGTAATTGAATGTCGAGTCAAAGAACCTCAAATTCTATCAGCCCCTGTTTAACAGGCTAGTTCTTCCTAAACACTTGAAAACAAATATATCAACAAAACTGTGACAAGTAATCTCCACTTGGACTATCGGTCAAAGGCAGGTGACAACAGAACCTTCTTTCATTATGCTCAGTGCACTGGATTGGTGATGCCCGCTACATAGACTGCAGACTGTAATTGGAAGCATGACAAAACTGAGAAAACAGGCACTAATTTATGTACCATTTCCTACCGCTGTCAGAAAGGGGTCAAGAACTTGTTGGAAAGCTACTTTGTAAAAACAAATCCCTCAAACTGCAGTTAGTTATAGTTCTAATATGTAGTATTACACATTCAATTACTTTATTTCTGCAAGAGCAGACAATTCATAGTTATTCTGTTCCATGCACTTTTAATATGCTTCAGAAACATCTGTTAAAAGAAAGATGCACACTAGGAGTCTGAATCTTCTGTCCTGTATCGTGCACATCTATAAAACCACAATGATGGAAAAAAAAAGAAGTCATGTGTGTAAATCAGGAAGGATTCATCTATAATGGCAGGTTGCTGGAGGTAACGGAGAGAAGTCATTTTTAGCAATGTCATGCTCATTTTTAAAAAGAAAAGAGCCAAGAGGACACAAAGCCACATGCTCATATGTTTGCACCTGTGAAAGATATAGTACATTCTCATGTAAAGAGATAGCTGTTAGCAAACAGTTTCAATATTTTGATCATATTCTGTTAGGCTACGCAGACAAGTGTTTCCTTGATTTCCACAGACGTAAATTAATTCATTTTGTTCATGGGGAAATCTGACACATTGTAGGTTTCATGGTGATTTGTACCACAGGAGAGTTTTGCGACAGCACAGTCGTCTACAATTGCTGGTTCTAGGATAAGTGTACAGAAGCACTATGAAAAAAGCTATTCTAAAGGTGAAAAGATTTTGAAACGTGTGGAGAGGTGTCACTGTCAACTACAGTCCCCAAAAAGAAATGCTAAACAGCCAACCTAGACAGCTGCCTAAGATACACTTTCACTAAAATTACCAAAATTCACCAAGAAACTAAACAATAAGAAAAACAAAGTAACAAAAAGAAATCAAATCAACTGTCCCCCACCACAAAACCCAAAAGAAGCCCCAACCAACCAATGTCCTAAGAAAACACTCCTGAAAGTCAAAAACCCCAAGTTTTAATTTGCAACATATCAAATAGTTGAACCAGATTCTGATCTGTCTTCTCAGATTTATCTTTTTAATCCTGCTCTTTGCTATTTATTACTGTATTTTTCACTGCCTTCTTCAAGAATTTTATGTTAGATCACAGCTCTTTTGGTCCAGGTCAACAGGTAATATTGTCACATACACAGAAACACTTGTAATCCATTTTCCATTTTATTAACACTTTGTGTACTGAATTAACTTTTTAAAATTCTTAGAATGCTGCTTAAAGTTAGTGCCTCTGATCTCAACAGTACTTCAGTTTCTTTTTCCACCTTCTTTCTCTCTCCCATAAAGCTGCATTATTCAGTAACTTTCTGATTTCTTATGAATCTGAACACACTGAAAAATTTAAGAAACAATTTTCTTTGAAACCAGATTATATCTACACTGGTTTTTCCATCTCAGTGGGTCTTTCGTCAATACACAGGTCCTTACCAGTACTGATAATGCCTTCTAATACCATACTGATGTCTGTTAAGATCACTGTTAATCCTTCATCCCATTAAATTTTAACTTAGGAAAAATACTGAGGGCATTGCTTTTCAGATCTGTTTCATAAACATCAAGAAAAAATACAGGGCATTCCAATCCAGAAGTCTTTCACTTAATTACTCCACAGCATTTTCAGCATGAAAGACTAAACTTCTGTATTTGCTCATTTTACAGAAAAAGTTCACCAGCAGAGCTCCTATATAAAGTTTTAATAACTCATCTTTTATAAAGTTACTACTCAATACAGGTACATTTCTTCCTGATCTAAGTAATAATTTTACATACCGCTACTCCGAAAGTACTGCTGGATGACTGAAGGAACTATAAATCAGAAAGTTTTTAATCACTCACACTTGTTAAATTCTGTAATCTTGAACTCTACCACACAAATGACTGACATCTGCAATCTTTTTGCATCTATGCTATTTGATTTGTATGTACATAAACAGTTGCCACTGACAGCTGTCTCCTGCTATACCGCAGCAGAATATTTCATCTCAGCAGAAAAACCCATTCATTTTAGGTGCATATGCTGCTTTTTAAAGACAACCATAAAGCCTGCAGGGCACATACCTTTTCGTAGTAAACTATTCCATATTCTTTATCATCGCACTTGACGCAACGGAATTCAATCATCAGGTACATAAAATTGGAGCTTCGTTTTTCCCTCTGAGGAAAGAGCCACCACAGATGTGTATCATTTATTGCAGGGCATCAATCTTCAGCATTCTCAGTACAGCAATTACCCTACTTCCTTTGTGCTGCAACTGATTAATTAGGTTATCAGCTGTTGTAGCAATTATTTAGTTAATCATCTCATAGAACTACTTGAGACCATATTACCTCCTTCCTGCCATTCTTACTACCTCACATTCCCACTTCATGATACACAATCACATTTAACAGATGAGAACCTGTTTTCATCAGCAGCTTCCAGCTGAGGGCTAAAAGTACAAAAGAATGCAATCCAGAATAATCAGATGACCACTGGGTAGTTAGTGTTTCCTTTTTTTTTTTTCTAAATCATTACCCATAATTATGCACATCAAAATAAAAAACAGAAGATACGGAAAAAACCCCCATTTTTTTAAACCAACACCATAAAAGAGACAAAATAAAGTTGGACTACAAGATTAGATTTGCAGCTTATTGACCTTCAGAGGAAGATCTGCTCACGTATGCATCTTTTAAAAGCTTTACCTAGGAAAAGAGCTTAGAACTTTAAAATCTAGGTGGGAAACAAGAAAGAAGTTTAAAAATGAGTAATTTCAGTTCATTTAATGCATTCATAATGGCTTGACTTTCCATCACAGGCAAAGTGGTTCTCTATATAAAGCACAGGCCTAAGAATTTTTATTTCATTGTACTTTTACTGTCAGTGAAGAGAACAAAAAAAATAGGCTTATTTCTAAAAAACATCAAAATATTTACAGAGGTTTATAAAAACACAGATTTCAGCTAAAAAAAGAATCTGATTTCCAAAGCTCTAATCACAAATAAGACAACAAAAATCTCAGGGCACAGTACAGGAAAAAACAGAGTTCTTTGGTGCAAGACGAGTATAACAAATTAAACAGTTTGAGTTGATTTTCCTCGATAAGGGTTTAAATCTCATTCAGGCATTAAACTACCAGATTATTCTCTTTTTTTAAAATATTCATTCAAATCTTACAAATGTCTTTTCTCAGCACCCACAGTTAAAAAAAATAAAGTTGAACAGGACAAGGAGCAGGCCATATGTCTAAAAAGCTTTCCATCACAATCTAAATCCTAGAGCTAAGTTAGTCATGCCTAACAGTGTTTGTTCCCAGCTGTTCCAAATTATTACTAAAGTCTGTCTTCCATGATCAAGTTCACTTGAAACTGAAAACAGGTAAGACAGCTGTGTACTGTGGTGGATGAAGTGCTGGACATAAGCTGGCCATGTGCACTAGCTGCCCAAAAAACCAACTCTGTGCTGTGCTGCTCCTCAGCAGGATGGTGCCGCGGTTTTGTTCAAATCTTTTACTTTCTGTGAGATAAGAATTAGGAGGAATGCAAAGCAGGCTTCAAACTTTAAAGAATATAAAGAAGTTTATTAACAGAACTAAAAGAAAAAGGAATAATAAGGGTCAGAATAAACCTTCAGAACACTTCTCCTCCCCCGATCCTCCTTCCTCCTCCCACATACAACATAAAGACACAAATTTGGGATTATTTCAGTCAGTTTACCACCTCTATAATAGTCTTTCATCAGTTCACTTAGGGAGAGGAGTCTCTTTTGCCCATGCTATTGAGGCTTCTCCACAACAAAGAGTCTTCTCGTGGTTTCAATATCACAGCAAGGTAGCCACCCGGTAAACGGTTCTCTCCTTGCCATGTGAAAATCCCTTCCCTCGACTTACAGCTTTCCCCACAACTGTATTCAAGGGTTCAATCTTAGCTAATGGGGTACAATTTTAAGGATGAGCTCTTCAAGAGCAAAGGTTCTCTTCATCTATCTCTGGGATCATCTTCATCTCTGGGAACAGAGGTCTTCTTCCCTGGGAGCAAGGGTCTTCACTTCATCACTACCTCTCTCTGTTCAGGCTTCTCACTGGATCACAGCTACTTCAACATTTGCTTATTTCAGCACAGGCATCTTTGCCTGTGGCTACAGTTGAACGCTCCACCCCCAGTGCTTTCATGAAATTACAAAAGGGTTCTCTGATATATCATAGTCCATCACCAAGCTTCACAAAAGAATTTCAGCTTCTAGGTTTTGAAACACCTCCTCTATCTCCTCTCTCTGGGCTTCAGCTCTTTCTTCTTCACCGACTTTGGTGTCACTATCATGGTGTTTATTTACATGCCTTTGCCTTTCCCTTTCCTCTGACCTGGGAGAGGATTGATGTCTGCTGGCTTCATCTCTTCTGGGGAACTTACAGTGCTGAAGGGGTTAATCTTGCCCCAGCTTTGCAGCTGGAATTTATCTGTCTCTGTTGGTCACATAATCTCTGTCAGGCAGCGGTCTCGGTATAAAGTTCATTTCGGCAGCTGCACCGGAGAGGTGGGGGGAGGCCATCCCAGCCTGCACGGAGCTGCGGGGCTGCTCTAGCAGTTTGCACAGAGCACAGCCATGATCTTACCAAGCTGCGCTGGGGGAGGGCCCATCCCGGCCCACACGGAGCCGCGGGCCGTGTCCTGGCCACCACCGTGCCAGCGGCCAGGTGCAGCCCAGCTCGCTGGGCCGAGCAGGCCTCCAGTGACCTGTCCAAGGGCCGGAAGCAAGAGAGCAATTCCCGGGCTTGTTCGTTTTTAAATGTGTTTTTTACAGAGGTGTGTCCAGCTTCTTAAGTGGCTTAAGAGTTGTCAATATTCAAATTAGCCAACTGATTAGTTCTATCAGGTCTGGAGGAAGTTACAACAGCCTTTTGCAAAAAACATCACTTCCATAGCTGGTGGAATTTTTTTTTCTTAACTAAAACTCCAAGCTGTGCTAACCCATGACAGGTGGGCAGCAGGTCATAGGACACACTCTGCCCCTCTGCGCTGTGAGAGCCCACCTGCAGAGCTGCATCCACTTCTGCAACCTCAACACAAAAAAGATGTGGACCTAATGAAGGGAGTCCAGGAGGCCACTAAGATGCCCCAAGCCTGGAGTGTGTCTGCTCTGGAGACAGGCTGGGAGAACCGAGGTTGTTCGGCCTGGACAAGAGGAGGCTCCAGGGCCTTTAGAGGCCCTTCCAGTGCCTAAAAGGGACCTGCAAGAGAGCTGGAGAGGCACTTCAGCCAAGGACATGGAGTGAGCGGACTTTACTGTGAGACTGCTGAGGCACTGGCATAGGTTGCCCAGAAAGATGGTAGAAATCTCATCCCCAAAAACATCCAAGGTCAGCCTGGAAAGGGCCCAGAGCATCCTGATCCAACTGAAGATGTCCCTGCTCATTGCAGAGGGGTTGGACTAGATGGCCTTTAAAGGTCCCTTCCAAACCAAACTATTCTGTGATTCTCACTATTGTTAAAGTAAAATCAACTTAAAGCTTCTAAAGAATTACTTCTTCTTTTATCATATGCACGGGCATTTGAAGAAAAGTAGGACAAGCAGTTAAGAGTTAGTCTCCTGAACAAGTGAAGGTCCATATTAGGAAGATAAAACCCCCCAAAATTCCAAATTTGATGTACAATGACTTACCTCATTGATCATTTCTATTTCTCTAAAGGTGAGTCTGTCCAGCCAGTCCACCTTCACCATGTGACCTTGCCGATGAGACTTGGTGAGCTGCATGAAAAAAACACAGTGGTAAGTTAAACTGCTCAGACCAAGAAAGAACACAAAAATTACAACAGAGACACTAACATGAAATCAGAGGAAAAAAATAAAGAAACTGAAAAAAACCTCACTTTGTACAGCATACACATAGTAACATAGTACACACCTTGTAAACAGACAAACCATGCCATAAAAGTAAGTTTACTATCTAAAATACCAATCCCAGCAAAGACCATAATAATTATCCAAGCACAGCACCTTTGCATTTTTAACATAGCAAAAACAGGAACATATTTTTGAACTAAAGTCACGTAAGAAAGACATTCCACTTTCTGTATTATTATGTTTCATATAGTAAAACTCACCAAGCCAAACAAAACTAAAGCATTTCAAAAACTACTCATATTGAATAATTCTGCCCCTGTCAGCCTTACCTAAACAGGTTTCCAGACTGGGACTGTAACTGCGTCAATTAAAGATCTTAGACCAAGTCACAGACAGTTTGCTCCCTCTTTCTTTTAGTCATCTGATAAGTAGCTGAAGTTTTATTCCTAAGTTTACAAACTGCTGTAGCAACAGCAAGAAAGTTGTTTAAAGGACTCATTAAGAATGGAAGATAAGATGAGAGCATACTACTTGTAGTTTCAGATACACTACCACAACTGTTTAATCCAGCAGCAGACCACACAAATAGGGAGATCGTCTTTTCGGCTCCGAAGAAATCACACGTGTTCTTCAAAATAAATCAGTAATTATCGCAGAATGCAGGAGACGCAGAGGGACTAAACGATACGAAGTTCCTTTATCTCTCAGAGAAATCAGTATCTGTCTAGAACACGGCTAGCAAAGAGACCCCTCAAAATTATTCTTATTAGGGGAAAGTTTACAACCATTATTTCACTGTAACTTTGCTCTGTGCCCAGCCTGCCCACCCACGAGCATCTAAATGTGAACAGGCCATACAGTCACACCCACTGCCACTTCTTGTCCAGCTGGGAACAGACAACATACAGAGACCTAGGAGAGCAGGAATGGAAGGTACTGGATGCAGGAGAACACAACAGCAGCATGCTGCTTCCATATAGAACTGGAGATGGCATCAGTACAAAAAAACAACACAGAAGATTTAAGACTTGGAACACACTGGGAGATGTCCAGCTTGCAGTCTGTCAGATATGTGCACTAGACCTTCCACAGCTCAACACTAGAGGTACGCTAAAAATAAAATTGACTATGAAGATAGAGAAGTGAAGAGTTTGCACCAATTGTACTGTTTCATCATTCTCTCTTAAAGCCCCACTAAACTTATGTCTTAACAGTACAAGCACAAGTATGTTGGGCTAAAGTCTATCTAGTCAAAGTCTTGGGGAAAAACACTTGGTCACAAATTCTTAGTTCATTTTCTTGTTCATTACACTAGAGAATGAAGAAAATAAAAGTAATATTTTATGTTTCAGAAGAAATTGATTAATATTTTAAACCTCTAAACCCGCCTTACAGAGGCAAAAAGTCATAATACAGCAATTTATTAGGTCTGCATACGAGACCTGGAAGATCTGCAGGCATAAAGATACACACGAAGAACTGTTGTCTTGGATTAATATTTAAAGCTTAAAATAAGAGAGAAGCTAGTGTAAGCCCTCGAGGGAAAGAAGCATTCATCATCTGCTACTAAGTAAGATGCATCCCTTTAGATAGTATCTCAACATTATTATTATTACTATCTAATTTCATTCAGTCAGCAGAAGGCGTGAGGGAAATGAATGGATCAAAAAAGAACTTAAGAGTACTTTACGTATAAGTAGACTAAATTAACACACCACTCATGGGAGAAATATCTTAATGTCATTAATGTTTGAGCATGCTAAAATATTCCACGCTATTCCCATTATTATTCCTTAATACACAAAAATCTGCACTCACAATGCCTCCAGAATGTAAAGCCACGGCTTTACCATCAGTAGCAATTTTACTAGCAACATTCCTGTGTTTTGTGAGAGCACAACCATATGGCACCTCAAAATGAAAGGGGAGACTTGCCACAATATCAATTATTTAAGGTAAAAGGCTGCAACTCCTTGGCCAGCCAGTCACTGGTTTTATACAAATTCAGTGTAATAATAAAAAAACACATACAGACATGAACTCAGAAGCATGTCAAGAAAAGAGTTATCTTTTAGATGGAGAAAAGATCCTTTACAAGCTCTTCTCAAAAGTTGCCTGTTATCTGGAGGACTCTAGTTTGGGCTCTGGTACCAGATATCAATCAATAGCACAACACTGGACAAGTCTGTTCAATAAACAGAAAAAAACCCAAACCAAGAACAACAAAGTCCACACAAACTCATCCTGTACGTACCTAGTCCTAGTTCTTTTACCTATATTTAAATACACCCTCACACAGAGTAGTATGAGGAGGCATTCAGCAACTGATGAGTAAGTCACAGAAAAAGGGAAGCTGATTGTGTTTGAACAATGGGTATTTAGGAGTGACACATCACAAGAACCTCATCTGCTGTGTAAACAGCTGTGCAAATGAATGCTCCCATAGACACACTACCCAGAAACCCTACTAATTTCCCTAGCATCTGATGGTAAAATGTTTTCATAAAAAGGAGCACAACAAAGTATCAGTGAAAACACTCATCTTTCAGAAATTAGCATCGCCCAAAACAGCTTTCAGAAGAGAAGAATGGAGGCAGTGATGTTATTAGCTTTCTGTTAGCCACTAACTACAACTCTCAAATGGGTTGTGAAAGCATTCCCTCCTGTTCCTCAGAGGCCTTGAGCCATCATCTTCCAAATGCCATAATAACAGGCTAAAACAGAATGAGCTATTTTAAGACTGAAGTACTCTACTTTATTTGTGCTTTCTGAGCTAGAGAGTGTGAGTGATAATGTCTGCACAACAACTAACATGAAAGGGATAACCTACACTCTCAAAGCCTTTCTAAGAAACCCACTGCATCCATCATATTACCATGTGATGAACTGTAAACAAGATATTGATATTGATATTTAGTGTCTGTCCACAGAGATTCCTTAGGCCAGAAGGCATTTATTCTACTACGATCAAGAAATGGGGCACCACTGGCTTTAATGAGCTTTTCATTATAAATTCAATGAAAACTACACTAATAAAACAGGGACCCTAAATCAAACTTAGTTTATTGCTGTCCTAAATCTCTAGATGACATGGAGAATCTCTACAATTCCAGTAGTTTTGATGGCAAGAATACATTCTGCCATCAAAATCTTGGCGGTGAAAATACTAATATAAATATTCATGAGTTGAAATGAAAGAAACTCGGGTTAATTTCTTCATTTCTATTCAAGTTCTTTCTAATGTAGAGGTATGTCACACACTTCTGAACACTACACCAGACAGTGTCAAAGCTAGTGGATGGCTTCTGAAAGAAACCAGATTGTCATCACAAGTTACTGTTAGGAGATGCTCTTATTAAACCTGATGGAATTTCAGCTTTAAGCATCCTGAAGGCATATTCATGTTTTTATTCTTCACAAAGAATTCAGATCTTAAGTTGTTCCAACAGAATGCTGTGTCTATTAGAAGGTACTCACATGTCCCTTTTCAAAAAACACTTCAGAAGCAATTAAATATGATCTGCTTTACTCCTTTGTATAAATCCTGTGAAACACCTACACAACCAAAGGAAGAGAGCTCTCAAGTGAGAAACAGCACAGGAAGCTGTCTTCGTTTCACTCCAGTGAAGTGCACGCTTGTCACGTACATTTTAAAGGTTACTTGCTATTCCATTACCTTCGCCAAGCGGCTCATTTGATCTTCAGAGACTGTGCTGCTGGTTCTCCCAGGAGTTTTGGTGGGCTCTGAGCCATCAGCTTCTACGTTGGGCCAGACTTTCAAGTCATGCATTCCTTGTCGAAACATACTGCAGGGAAAAATGCAGAGTCACTTCAGTAAATTCAAAATAATACAGCTGTCAGGAACCAAAGTTCACCAGCAGCTGCAAGAAAATGAAATGGCTTCCTTTGCCAAAACTACAAAATTGCGTAATTGAACTCTACTGCAAAAGTGCCTTGCACCTTGAGCCCTCTACAGCCTTTATTTTACTGGAATATGGAGTTTAGAAAAAAACTGTGAAGGCTGAGATAACTTACTTGGCAAGTGGAAGTAAAATGGGTAATTCCCAAAGTCAGTGGGGTGGTACAAATGCAAACTGAGTAGAAAACTTGACCTGCATAGTTTTATTACTTGTAATGATGCAGAAAGCATTCCTCTTGACTTGAAAATTATAATAGTAAGTCTAGGTCTGCCAGTATGAAAAAAATCAACTAAAAAACTACCTAAGTTGCATTTGAAGGTCAATGGACATAAAGTAGCCTTCTGAGCCGCCAAATAAAAAAAAATCCACACCATGCAAAAAAATGCCACAACCCTCCACACACCACTTTCTCCATCAATGCTTGAAATTGAATTGATAACTGAAAGCAAGCAGTGAACAGAACTTTGCAGGGTAACTGACCACATCTTTTCTCTGCAAAAACCTGCTTCCCTTGCATATTTGTGCTGATCCACTTATAAAAGATGTCCCAAGAAATCAAGTGCATTACCTTTGCCAATAAGAGCTTACCACCTAACTCCAACAACTGCAGGTAAATACAACTGATAAGAACATTTTAAAAAGTGAAACATTAAAAATCAGAAATAACAATTAGAAAGACCATCTGACCTTGAATTTACACATCACTTCGTAGAATACTATTACAACGGTTTTAATTTACAAATGACAAAATTCAAAACATTTTTGTTGGTTTTTCTCCATCTACTTCATCCAAGCCCCACAGGCATGAAGTAAGACTTACAAATGAAATTTATTTTTATCTTTTTCCAGGTACTGTGCTCTAATGCTTTAACAGCTACCAGCAATCTTTGGAACACAGTCCAGCTGATCCAGTTCAATTTTTTGCCCTAAGGCATTCTTTTTTGTCAAAGCAATATCCTCAGTGAGAGAGATACAACCTTTCTCTACAGTCACTTTCTGCATTTAAGCATCATTAGACCAGCTTTCCTAATGATAACCTAAACTTTTCCTACACTTTAGTCTAACCTTATCACTTCACATCCACTGGCAAGACAAAACAGACTATTTCTCCCCATTTTCCAAAATTATGTACATACTAGAAAAATGTTCCTACGTTCTCTTCTTTCAGCCTCACTAGGCTTAACACCTCCTCCATCACACCTATTTGCTAGACATTCAATGATACACACTTCCAAGTGACAAGATGACAAGTAGTCAGAAACTTGCTTGAAATTGATTGCAGAGAACAGAACACACCCCAACTGAGTGGAAAAGGAAAGGATAAGAAAAAAAAGGAAAAGGATACAGCAGTGTCCCTGATGCACATACTCGTAAACTGTTCATGCAGTCAATGTTGTTTGCACATTTTACAAGAGCACCACGATGCTGAACCACACAAAACTTAAGACTCACTCTAAACTACAAGTCTCTTCCTCTGTTTTCCTGGGCAGCTGCTCCTCACTCTGTAAGTGGTAACAATCAATTGCAAAAAAGTACCAGTGCCTCATAAACTTCCTTAAACCACAACCTACTTTTTCAGTCTCCTTTGCACTCAGGCAAGATCCTTTCAAGGTACTGTTCACCTTCCAGCACACTTCTAATCCTTCTCACCTTAGTCTTATCATCCACAAACTTACTGAACACACCCTCTATTGGATGGATCACAGCATACTAACTTTGAAAAGTGCTGATTTACTGCGAGACATTTTATTCCCTATAAATAACACTGCATTCACAGCCTAATTGCAAGCCAATTAAATAAATTGTTTTAAGTAATCAGTACTGGCACCCATGCATTACAAGGGTGTAGATGTGATTTCGGCACTTGCCATCTTAAAATCCAAGCTCGTAAAACGTAAGAAAAAAAAAAAAAAGAAGCCTAAATTTGGTGTTATACAGGAGAAGACTTATTTTACACAACACTGCAGCAAGTGTGAAATTACACCCAGGAATAAATAGAGCAAATCACCTATGTATCTTGATTTTTCAAACATGGAATTGTTAACCTAGTTAACTAGTTTACAAAATATTTAAAAACTTATCTGCCATAACCCCTGCTACCTTACTATTCACAGGTGAGCTTCAAATGTGCACCAGAGAAGAAAAAGCAGTATACCCATATTTTCCGAAGAGCGAGACCGTTGTTCCTCCCACAGGAACGGCTTTACCAGGTCCATACACATCCCAGATGGTCAGAGCCACCTGAGCATTGCGAGGCAAGTCTGGATACTTCACAGGCAGTTTCAGCCACTCGTTCCAGCTGCAGAGAAACACTATTTATTACTCATAAAGCTTTAGAATTCAAGTTACTCTCTGTTAGTTTACACAACCCAGATTCTCCTCAGAGTAAAAATTTCTTAGGGCAGATGGACTATTTTCATGTGGGCTTTAACCATTCAAACACCTGTCTGGAGCATGACTAAAAGGCTACAGACCAAAAGAAAAATAGTCTGGCTTGATGACTGAGTAGCAAGGATCAGGCTGTCAACAAATAGTATGAAAATGTGTCACTCCAGGCCCCAGAAGTTACTTAAGCAGCAAGACATGCCCAAGCACACAAGTAGCAATTTTATCGCTTACCCTTTACACAAAAAGGTTGGTTTTGTGCTGCCAGGATAACACTAACTGTACAGACACTTAAAGAAACATAAGCCATTTCGAAGAAGACAACAGAAAGTAAATCTTTCTGAAGAAACAAAAACTTGATGCCCCAGTAACTATGAGGAATATGAAATAAAAGGCAAGTCACTTACTTCCATCTAGTGCTAAAAGCTTTGTAGGAAGTTCTAACTGGAAGAGCAAGAGGCTTCCCCTCTGCAAACACCTGGCAAGTTACATACAAGTCAGAGCAGGTCTCTTGGTACAGTCCCGAGAACTTCAGCATCGGATCTTCCAAGAGAGCTTTGTAGCTTTTCTGTTCTCTTTTCCCTTCCAGACTTCCTCTATGGGAGAGGGGGCAGAGGAGGAGAAGGAGAAAGAGAAAAGACAAATAAACCAGAATTTATTCTATCCATAGTAGAAATACTATTGCATTTCTGTAGCTTATTCCCCAGTACTGAGGCTATTCTCACTTTGCATTACTTGCTGGTAGTGAAATCCAAATAGCAGAGAGGAACTCGGGATGTAAAATGCTGAGCAAACACGGACTGTATTGTTGCTGTACTGATTTAGGTGGGGGTGGGGGGAAGAGCAGGGAAGGCAAGAATTACTTGTTTGTCTTTTGAATTGAGGTAACTTCTAGCACAACCTGTGTATTCTCAGACAGTCCTTAAGGAGGACAATAATAAATGAGATGACATATGCTGCTATTATTAAAAAAGACAAAACAAACATCAGATTACACGTGCTCCAAATACTATTTGGGAAAAATAAAACAACTACAGTAAGTAAATCTTAATTTTTGAGATCTATGAAATGTATGACTGGCTTTGAGAGTCAACTATCTCTCCATCACAGCAAAATAAAGTTCACTTAAGCAGACTGTTCAAATAAAATCTGGTTAATGCCTTGCAAGACTTTGCACAACGTTAGTCTTAACAGGAATTGATGGAATTCCTCAGGCTTCCAGCTACGCCACAATGAAAACAGTCACGCACATTAGATATCTGACTGTGGATGCACATGATAAAACAAAAAAAAGGAACTGAGGTGGTGGTGATAGGAAAACATGTAAGATCAATCTTCCACCAAACAAAAATCTATTTGTTTCACAAAACCACTTCAGAATAAATGAACAAGTTACTTGCAAGGAACTGGCACTGCACATTCTAAAGATGACATACACTTCCATGTGCTAAAATAAAAAAAAATTTAGTTATAATTTTCTTCATTGGAATGAACTATCAGAGGTCACATGAATCTGGCTCCTGATGGCACAGAATGGTCTGGGCTGGCAGGGACTTTACAGATCATCTAGTTCCAACCCCTGTCACGAGCAGGGCCACCTTCCACTACCATCACCTGTTCAGAAGTTAAACAACCCTGAAAAAGCTTCTTCAAGTTGGTTTGCCAGAAAAGTGGAACATACTTTTAATGTACCACCATTGTGTACACTACATTTTGGAACCACATCCCTCCTACACAAAACTTCCCATTGCTTTGATGAAGAAAAGTAGCTTAAAAAACAAACCAAAAATTACAACACTGTGTGCTAACTCCAGCTTCAACAAAAGTGCTTCCACATGCCCAGGTAGGAACATATTTAGGTGCTGCAGCACCTGGACCTTCCTACAATAAAACACCTGTGAGAGCACCATGCTCTCACAGGACCATGGAAACAAGCAGGAAGGGTGTCAGCAGTTTACCTGCTTTCCTTAACACTGAGGAGAGAGCTGTGACGCCGTGGTGGCCTTCCACTTCCTGAAGGGAACTCATAGGAAAGAATGGGCAATAATATTTACAGGAGCATGTAAGGGGGGATGGCTTCAGACAGAATACCTTTAGATTATTTTAAAAAATTTTTTACTGTGAGGGTGGTGATGTACTGGCACAGGTTGCCCAGAGAAGCTGCGGCTGCCCCACCCCTGGGACCATTCAAGGCCAGGCTGGAAAGGACTTGGAGCAAGCTGGGATAGTGGAAGGTGTCCCTGTCCATGGCAGGGGGTGTAACAGGATAGGCTTTAACGGTTCCTTGTAACGCAAACCAATCTGTGATTCTATGACAGGTGAGAGACTATGGGAGCCTGCACTGACAATCGCTGCCTTAGAGCACCTGAGGACACGGGACGTCTAACATGCGTTCGCAGCACAGCTCCAGCCCGACCCCTCGCCCGCCCCCTCACGTCGCCTTCCCGCGGGCCGGGACGCTGGCAGGGACGCGGCACCCGGGGCTGAGCCAGCAGCGCCTGTCCCCGGGCGCCGCCGGGCTGCGGCACCTGCGCACCCTGCCGAGGGGCGGGCGGCCCGGTACCCCCCCACGGCGGCAGCGACCGCTTCCCACTGAG